>JADMLD010000285.1:600000-1017994 GCA_017589585.1 Phylloscopus whistleri
ATCCTCAGAGGAGCAGTATGGCTTTTCCCCAGGCTGGCGTGGCAGGCTCGGTATCATTGTGCTGCATTTGCCATGTGTCTGCCTCGTGGGCTGGGTGTTTGCTTTCCTGGGAATGTGAAGACTCGAGATTAATTTTCTCAGTGCTCTCAAATCCTAGAGGGCACCACAGAACAGCTCTGCAAACCGGGCTCGCTGTACAACGTGGATTTTACAGGTGTTACACTTCTTGTCTCCTTTTTCTCTTGCCTTTCTCTTCACATCCATTTTGTATTAAAATTCAAAAGAATCGTAAAGTACAGAATAAGCAGTTGTTAGTGGATGAATACAGAAAGGAAAAAAAAATGCCCTAACACACAAGAAGGAAAGGTATTGTATTTACAAAACTGAAGCTTTGCTTTGACATTGTAGCTTAAGTTGCCCCAAAAGTGAAGCCAGGCCGGTGACTCCATCTGCAGCCACCTGCACATTCCCCCAGGGGTACAATACGCAGCTGATTTCCCAATTAAGCTTTCCCAGCAAAGAAGTTTTATAATTTAAACAGACTCAAAAGTTTGAGAAATGAATACATATTCATGAAGGACTAATAACACTCTGTCTAGAACACAGCTTTGAGCTGAGAGCAGCTCTGACTGGCTCATGTCTCACCCACCATACTTAGCGAAAATGGGAACGAGGAAGAAATGGCTGAAACCAGCAGATTGTGTTTTGCCAAGACAATAAATAATAACCATATTCTGACTCAAGTGCCAAATGTATAGCGCTTAATTAGAGGTCAGTAGAGCATATTTCTGCTCAGCTGTTCCATTTACAGCAATTAACATGTTCGTGTCACTTAAACTGGGTTGCAGAGCAGATTTTTGGTCGAGTGAAAGCAGAATCAGGGAAGGGCCGTTCCACCTCCGGCAGCAGCTCGGGAGCAGCGCCCTTGGCACCCGCCCAGCGGCAAAGACGGGGGACAGAGAGGTCTCAGCCCCGGGGCGGCACCGCCCTGCCCCATCCCTCTGAGGGCTGCGGGGACCCTGCCCCGTGCCCGTGAGGGCTAAAGGGACCGTGCCCGGGGCCAGCCCTCCCCGTGCCGCCCGCCCGGCCCGCGCGGTGACACCGCCAGACCCCGGCGGCCGCGCCCGGGCTCCGCCAGGGCTCCGGGGCCGCCTCCTCCCGGCGCGGGTGCCCTCCAAGCGGGGCGTGCGGGTGCCCCGGGGCAGTGCCGGTGCCGTGCCCGTCCCCGCGGCGCGGCCCCGGTGCCGGCGGGCGCGGCAGCACCGCCCGAGCGGGGGCGGCGCGGGGGGCGGGAGCGCCGGGGCCGAGCCGCGCCTCGTCCCGCCCGGTCAGTCCGGCGGGGCCGGCGCTCCGTGCCCGCCGAGGGGCCGCGCTCCGCGGCGCTGCCGCCGCCAGGGGCCCTTCCCGCCGCCCCCCCGGCCCTGCCCGGCCATGGGCGCCGGGGCAGCCGCGGCCGGGACGCCGCCCCCCGCGGGCGGGCGCTGCCGGCGGCGCGGAGCGGCGAGCGCGGGCTGAGACGACGACGACGAGGAGGAGGAGGAGGAGGAGGCAGGTGGGGCGGCCCCGGCGCTCCTGCGGGCCGGGCTGGGGTGCGGCGGGGCCGGGGCGGCGCGGGGAGCGCGGCCGGGGCGGAGGAGGCGGCGGGAGCCGGGCGGGCGGCGGGACGGGGCGGCAGCCGCGGGGGCGGCGGCGATCGCCGGGGGCGCGGGTGGATCCGGCGCTCCCTGACCCCTTTCGGCCCCGTTCCCGCCGCCCCCGTTTGGCCCCGCTGCCGTGTCCCTGTCGCTGTCCCTGTCGCTGTCGCTGTCGCTGTCCCCACCGGGCAGCCGGCGGCGGCGGCGGCGTGCGCGGCTCCCCGGAGCGGGGCGGGGAGCGGAGCGGGGCCCGGTACCGCCGCTTGGAAACCTCCGAGGAAAAGCAGGGCAGGGCTCACCTTGCAGCTAGGTTTCCTTTGCTCTCCTATTTTTCTAGATGCGTTACTGTGCCTGTAGAAACCTCGTTGCTTCGCCTCGGACATATGTGACTCTGGGGGAAGGATCATGACCGAAGTCCTTCTCTCTGCTGCTCTGAACGGAACTGAGCCCAACCTGTTATCCAGCAGCGGCTGGTCTGCGGGGAACGTCACCACCAAGTGCTCCCTGACCAAAACCGGCTTCCAGTTCTATTACCTGCCCACCGTCTACATCCTGGTCTTCATCACCGGGTTTTTGGGCAACAGCGTGGCTATCTGGATGTTTGTCTTCCACATGAAGCCTTGGAGCGGCATCTCGGTTTACATGTTCAACTTGGCCCTGGCCGATTTCTTGTACGTCTTGACTCTGCCCGCCCTCATCTTTTACTACTTCAACAAAACAGACTGGATCTTTGGGGACGTCATGTGCAAGCTGCAGAGGTTCATCTTCCACGTCAACCTGTACGGCAGCATCCTGTTCCTGACCTGCATCAGCGTGCACAGGTACACGGGCGTGGTGCACCCCCTGAAGTCGCTGGGGAGGCTGAAGAAGAAGAACGCCGTGTACATCAGCAGCCTGGTCTGGGTGCTCGTGGTGGGCGTCATCTCCCCCATCCTCTTCTACTCGGGAACAGGGATAAGGAAGAACAAAACCACGACGTGCTACGACACGACGGCCGACGATTACCTGAGAAGTTACTTCGTTTACAGCATGTGCACCACGGTGCTGATGTTCTGCATCCCCTTCATCGTGATTCTCGGTTGCTACGGGCTCATCGTCAAAGCTTTGATTTACAAAGATCTGGACAATTCTCCTCTCAGGAGAAAATCCATTTACCTGGTCATTATTGTGTTGACGG
The DNA here is from genome assembly GCA_017589585.1 of Phylloscopus whistleri. Lineage (NCBI taxonomy): Eukaryota > Metazoa > Chordata > Aves > Passeriformes > Phylloscopidae > Phylloscopus > Phylloscopus whistleri. The sequence goes on from JADMLD010000285.1 coordinate 602,812, forward strand.
TCTTTGCGGTGTCCTACCTGCCCTTCCACGTGATGAAGACCTTAAACCTAAGGGCCAGGGTGGATTTTCAAACCCCGGATATGTGTGCCTTCAACGACAAGGTTTATGCCACTTACCAAGTGACGAGGGGCCTGGCCAGCCTCAACAGCTGCGTTGACCCCATCCTTTACTTCCTGGCAGGTGACACCTTCCGAAGGCGGCTCTCCAGGGCCACCAGGAAATCATCCAGAAGGAGCGAGCACAACGTGCAGTCCAAGAGCGAGGAAATGACTCTCAACATTTTAACGGAGTATAAACAGAACGGAGATACCAGTTTGTGAACAAATGCAGAGGATTTGGGAACCGTTTGAAAACATCCTCCGCCTTGAGGCAGTAGGAGACTGTAGGGCTTACAAATGTGTGAGGAAAATCTACCAGTCTCAAATCCTATTTTAGATAAAGCCTCATTTTCTGGTCTTAGGAAAAGCTTAACAAAGTCAGTGGAAGAATTTTAATGGAGAGTAATGTGTCAAAATTCAGCTTTCCTTCAGTAGTTTCATTTATTTCTGACTTGTGTCAGATGAAGTAAAATGAAGTAAATCCCCTAAAGGAGGAGAGCAATCCAAGTGCAGCTGGTTTAATGACTTAGTCTCCCACATTTGAAAATGTTCTCAGTCAGCCTGTCTTTAAAAACAGGAAATAAAAATAAGAGCAGTATCTTGTTTTCTGAGGCTCAGTCACAGACCAGGCTTTCTGCTCCCTGGCTGTCGTGCACGAGGATTTAAATCAGCATCACGACGCAGTTATCACTTTCGGTTTTATTCTTTTTTTTTTTTTATCTACTTCTAGTGCTGATAATTACTTGATAGTTTGGTGGCATTTATGGTTCAGTCCTCTTTCAGTGCCGGTGTTCTAGTCAAGGTAGGCTTTACTGGTGTGTGCATGGCCGTGCTTTGGGATCGGGGTGGCCGTCGGTGGCAAACCCGGCCCCGGGCGCTCCCCGGGGGCCGGAGGAGCCCGAGCCGTGCGGGGTCACGGCTCCGGGGGCAGCGGCGGGGACGGGCCCGGCCTGGCCCGGCTGGCCGGGGAGCGCCGGAGCCGCTGGCAGCGGGTGTGTGTGTGTGTGTGTGTGTGCGTGCGTGTGTGTGTGTGTGCGTGTGTGTGTGCGGGGACAGCCCAGCCCCGCGTACCTGCGCCCGCCCCCGGAGCGCTTCTGCCCCCCGGGCAGCGCCAGAGCCGCGTCCCAGGAACAGTGGCTATTAAAATGGAGCATATAAACGGAGTATATATATAGTATATATTATATATATATAACAGTAATGGGGGGGAATTAATTCTTTTGTACTTTGGCAAATGAATCGCTGTATTGACGAGATGTTGCAATACACGACAGACTAAATCCGGCCCTTTACTATAGATCTTCTCCAAATGTGGGATAGTTCGTCCAAAATTAGCCAAACTGCAACATTGTGTAACACGAGAGCTAGGGATCAGGCACAGATGGAATTCTACACGGGCAGTCTCACTCGTTTCTCATCTTTTTAATAGATGTATTTGAAAACATTTTGTGCTAAAAGCGGTATAAAAGCATGCTCTGAATTATGGATTTAGTGTACAAAATTAAGTTTGATGTAATCCTAAGGGTGATTTTTAACAGATCTTTGTTCCTCTGGTCCGCATCGTAAGAGTAAAATATTTATATTTTACTTACCAATTTCCAGTGACTGGTTACAAATGAGAGTAGCTCTAGTTATTTTTTGACAACATTGTTAAGCAGCTTCTGTTCACACGTACGGCTTCCTCTGCAGAGTCCCTATTTATTGAACTTATTTATTAGAATGCTAAATGTAAAGTTTGTAAAGTGTGGTTCTCTGTGGTCATATTCAGAATTGGGCATTAATGGAAAATTGAAGAGCATGTTTCAATCACTGTAATGCTGTGTCTTCTAACAGAACATCTTTATAATAAACTCAATTCCACCCTGACTATTCACTGCTGCTATCTAATCTAGTGATAAATTAAACTACTGATTTATGGCCTAGAGGTAAATGAAACTCCAGCTTAGGAAGCCTCTTAAAGCAATGTGGAGAGCTCATTTAGCCCTATGAAAAATGTGGAGGTAGTGAAGAAATCTCAGGCAAGGGTCAATTGCTAATTAATCCTGACTGACAAAGCCCGTGGAACAGCACAGACTATTTATATACCACAGAAAGAGCCTGATTCACAATAAATGACTTCTCCTATTATGTGATTATTTGAGGCTTCATTCAGCTGAGGCACGTCTTGTTTGGAATGGCAGATGAATTACACGGAGAGGGAGCATAAAAATAGGATATTCTTTGAATCTGCTGCTCTGTGTTGAAGATCCTGTTCTTTTCCAAATATTGTGGGGTCAATTTCTCGCTTTCAGTTGGGAAATGCAACGCTCCACTCATTCCTGTTTGACAGAGGTGCCCAGCAGCCCCAGCAGAGACCCCAGCCCGGCTGGGGCTTTGTGCAGCTCCCTGCAGCCTGTCTGCACAACAGCTCTTGGCTCTGCCCTGAGGGTGCAGCCCCTCCTGGGATCCGAGGGGCCCGGAGAGGCAGCGGGACAGCCCCGTGCCCGGCCAGGCCAGGGACAGCCAGGCAGGGACCTGCGGGTGGCCCCGAGCCCCCACACCTGGGGCTGGCTGAGCCCACCGGGGCTGGCCTGGGACACCGGCCTGGCTGGAGGGAGCAGTGCTGGGGGCCGGGTGATCCAGCAGGGCATGGCTCTGCCCGGGCACTGCACGGCACACAGGGCACTGTCACTGCCCAGCGGTGTCACTGCCCCGCAGAGTCAGTGCCCGGCAGAGTCAGTGCCCGGCAGAGTCAGTGTCCTGCAGGGTCAGTGCCCTGCAGTGTCACTGCCCAGCAGAGTCAGTGTCACTGCCCAGCAAAGTCAGTGCCCAGCAGAGTCAGTGTCCTGCAGTGTCAGTGCCCAGTTATGTCAGTGCCCAGCAGTGTCACATCCCAGCAGTGTCAGTGCCCTGCAGTGTCAGTGCCCAGCAGTGTCAGTGCCCTGCAGTGTCAGTGTCAGTGCCCTGCAGTGTCACCTCCCAGCAGTGTCAGTGTCAGTGCCCTGCAGTGTCAACGCCCAGCACTGTCACATCCCAGCAGTGCCAGTGCCCAGCAATGTCAGTGTCAGTGCCCTGCAGGGTCACTGCCCAGCAGTGTCAGTGTCACTGCCCAGCAAAGTCAGTGCCCAGCAGAGTCAGTGCCCAGCAGGGTCAGTGTCAGTGCCCAGCAGTGTCAGTGCCCAGCAGTGTCACATCCCAGCAGAGTCAGTGCCCTGCAGTGTCAGTGCCCAGTTATGTCAGTGCCCTGCAGTGTCACCTCCCAGCAGTGTCGGTGTCAGTGCCCTGCAGTGTCAACGCCCAGCACTGTCACCTCCCAGCAGTGTCAGTGCCCAGCAGTGTCAGTGCCCTGCAGTGTCACCTCCCAGCAGTGTCAGTGTCGGTGCCCTGCAGTGTCAATGCCCAGCAGTGTCACCTCCCAGCAGTGCCAGTGCCCAGCAGTGTCAGTGTCAGTGCCCAGCGGTGTCACTCCCCAGCAGTGCCAGTGCCCAGCAGTTTCAGTGCCCAGCAGTGTCACTTCCCAGCAGTGCCAGTGCCCAGCAGTGTCAGTGTCACTGCCCAGCAGTGTCAGTGCCACATCCCAGCAGTGTCAGTGCCACATCCCAGCAGTGTCACATCCCAGCAGTGTCAGTGTCACCTCCCAGCAGTGTCACCGCCCTGCAGCCCGGGCACCGAGCATCCCCTGCAGCACCCTGCACAGCCCCCCAGGCGCGCCGGGCGGGTCAGCAAACGCGATTTACTCGCGGCTGCTGCTGCACCTCGGGGCTCCCGTGCCCCGCAGAGGTGACTCCTCGCCCCCCGCCCTGTGTGGCTCCCGGCTGCACACTCCGGGCTGTCACAGCCACGGCTGAATCCCGCCGGGACTGGGGCTGAGCCTCGCAGCTCCTGCAGAGCCCCTGCTGGCTTGGGAGCCCCGCTGTGCCTGGCACCGGGTGCTGGGAGCCCAATCCCACCCATCTCCTCCCTCCTCCCACAGCTCCTTTTCACCTGGAACACACCAGAACCACGCATGGGGTGTCCCAGCCCAGGGAATGTGCTCAGCCGGGGGCTGGGCACCCCAGCAGCCCTGCAGGCAGAGTGAGGGCTGGGCATGAGCTCCCGGGGAGCTGGAGGGTGTCACGGAGCTGATCCTGTCCATGATCAGCCCATCAGCACCAGAGGCCCAGGGTGATCCCTGGCATTATCCATAAACCTCGGAGGTGGGTGTAGCTGGAGAGGCCTTTCCCTGAGCCACTCACCTGGAGTGTCTAAACCATGCAATCTGCAAAGAGAATGCAACTGCAGCTCCGGCTTTTGGGCTGGTAATTAATAATCAGTGACAGCGATGGGTTGTGATTACTAGGAACAAGGTTCAGCTCATTATCTCACTTCTGTGACCACCTAGGAGTTCCACCTTCCCTCCTGCTGTGCAATCTTTGACTAGCAAATGAGATTAAAGATGTTCTGATTTTGTGGTCATGCTTGTAACCTATTTTCCCCCTGGGTATGTTTGGGAACCTTCTGACTACAAATCATTTTCTTAAGACACCACAAAGTTTGAAGTAAACAGTTATTTAGAGCTTAACGTCTGCCAGATCCAAGCCAGCACCAGATCTCATTCATGAGTTGTGTTTGCTCCCTGCAGTTCATGGGTTAATGTTTTTTTCCCATTTATGCCCAGGAACTCTTACACATCTTTAACACAAGGTGAAGTCATCGTGAAACCCACACTGAACTGCTGTCAGTTTGTACATTTGCATAACACAGCACCGTGGGCTGCTTTGTTTTAATCCACTCCATGTAACCCCAAGTGAATGAACTCCTGAGCAGGGTGGGGAACGAGCAGCACCTGGCCCTGGGTGTGCAGGGTGCCCTGGGTGTGCAGGGTGCCCGGGGTGTGCAGGGTGCCCCGGGTGTGCAGGGTGCCCTGGGTGTGCAGGGTGCCTGGGGTGTGCGGGGTGCCCGGGGTGTGCAGGGTGCCCGGGGTGTGCGGGGTGCCCTGGGTGTGCGGGGTGCCCGGGGTGTGCAGGGTTCCCTGGGTGTGCAGGGTGCCCGGGGTGTGTGGGGTGCCCTGGGTGTGCAGGGTGCCCTGGGTGTGCTGCTGAGCCGGGTCCCCAGCCCTGCCCTGCGTGGAAGGGGCTGGGGAAGCTGCAGGGCTGCTCTGGTGGCAGGAGCCCCTGTGCCAGTGCTGCAGAGCTGTGCCAGTGCTGCAGAGCTGTGCCAGGGCTGTGCCAGGGCTGTGCCAGTGCATCCGCTGCCCCTGCCCCAGGGACAGGCTGGGGTTTGGCTCCACAGCCAGGCCCCAGAGCCCTGGGCTGGGTGAGCCCCAGGGGGGGCACGGAGAGCTCCCCTGGCTCCTCCTTGGGGTGAGGAGGGACAGGGGGCTCCGGGCACTCCTGGGGGTGCCCAACTGCATGGGCACAGCAATTTCAAACACTCTGAAGGCACAGGACTTACTACTTGGCATGGAGCTGTGAATTACTGAGTGCTCCAAGGGCAGATGTGAAAATGCTTATTTTTCTGGTGTGCTGTGATTTTAATATTGCTAAGCTCAATTTTTTTTTTGTAAACGCTACTGAACTCTGATTGCAACACCTGCAAGGACCTGCAAGTGCTACCTTTTATTTGCACTCAGGTTATGTAGCTGCTTTAATTAAAGAGCAAAAAAAAAAAAAATCCTCTAATTTGTCTATAATTTTAATGAACAAAAATGTATTTGGGTTTGAAGTTGCAACTATTTTTAGTGGCAGCAGAAGTGCGGCCCCAGCGTTGCTGGCACTGCACCACCACACCGAGCAACTCGTGTTGGAGCCGCCCCAGGAACATTATGAAACACTCCTGCTGCCTTTTGTGTGCTTAATTCAAGCTTCCAGGAGGTTCTTCCGGCACTGATATGTCTTTAAAAAGAGGTAATAAAAGGCTTGCAAAATAAACACAATTTAAAACCCTGAGAGGAACCGGGCAGACCAAATGAGAATCAAAAAGGTGAATAAATGAGTGATGCTCAGCCTCCAAAAACAAAGGAGGCACGGAGAGATTGGTGACAGAACAAGGGGGATGGCTTTAGGCTGAGGGAAGGTAAATAGAGATCAGATGTAGAAGAAAGTTCTTCCCTGGCAGGGTGGGCAGGGCTGGCAGAGGGTGCCCAGAGCAGCTGTGGCTGCCCCTGGATCCCTGGCAGTGCCCAAGGCCAGGCTGGATGGGGCTGGGAGCAGCCTGGGACAGTGGAAGGTGTCCCTGCCAGGGCAGGGGTGGCACTGGGTGAGCTTTAAGGTCTGTCCCAACCCAAGGCATGCCATGGCTCTGTGGTGTCTGGGGTCAGTGTGTCTGCAGGTGCCACAAGCCAGGGTCTCACCTGTGGAGCTCCAGGGGCAGCAGGCTGGCTTGCTGCCCCACGCCACCCACTCCAAGCCCTCTCCCATCCCCAGTGCTCAGCCAGAGATGAACCTGCTCCCAGCCCCTCTCCCTGTACAGATCAGAGCTAAATCTGCCCTACAGAAAGTGCCTTTCCCCCTCTGGCAGTGGCTGCTGTGTTGGTTTCCTTGCAGGATGCTGAGGGGCTGCTCCTTCCCAAACATCAAATCTGATTAAAAGGTGGAACTCCAGTGTTAGCTGTGTCTTCCCTGCCCTGCAGGTATTCCAGGGTTTGTGCTGGGCTGTGTTTCTGTGCCATTGTCTGTAGGTATTTTGGGGTTTGTGCTGTGTTTCTGTGCCATTGCCTGTAGGTATTATGGGGTTTGTGCTGTGTTTCTGTGCCATTGTCTGTAGGTATTTTGGGGTTTGTGCTGTGTTTCTGTGCCATTGCCTGTAGGTATTTTGGGGTTTGTGCTGTGTTTCTGTGCCATTGCCTGTAGGTATTTTGGGGTTTGTGCTGTGTTTCTGTGCCGTTGTCTGTCTGGCTGCCTGCAGCTGTCCCAGCTTCACACCATGTGCAGTCTCGTTCTGTTCCCCCCTCACCATGAGCGATGGCTGTGGCTACATATTGGTACTTTACTGATTTCACCTGATTTATTTTAAGGTTTATTTACTTTTCTCTTCATTTTCTTCCTCTTCATTTATCTTTGCCCTTCATGCAAACGCTTCAGCTACCCATTAAAATGATTCCATTTAATCTGTATTTTCCTACCAGTAAATGAATTCTGTCTTCAACAAATCCTGCTGCTCCATGCCTTTCCAAAATTTCCTTTCCATTCCAAGCCCTGCTGAGGCCCAAAGACCTCCCCCAGCACAGAAACCCTTAAATGCTGCAGGGCAGGCAGGCCCAGGGCCCTGCTCTGGCTGGTTGTGTTTGACATGAGCAGGCTCAGGCAGTGTGTGAGCACCAGATTTAATATCTGAGCAGACTCTGCATTTATCTCTGGTTCCACAAAACCACGGGATAATTTCTGCTGGAAGAGGCCTCCAAGTCCAATCTCAGGGTTTCCTTTAACCCTGGCCCAGGTGGGAACAGGCAGCTTGTGACCCTGGCAGAGGTGAGGCAGCGCATGGACCCGGGGATATTGTTTCTAAACTTTAATTTTCAGCATTTGGAAAGCCAAGAGCGGCCTGTGGCAAGGGGCAGTGGGTGGAACAGGTAAATGACGAGATAAATGGGGGTTTTCAGAGCGTGCAGCTCGGGTTTGTGCTGGCAGCACCAGAGATTGGATCGGGCTGGGCTGGGGCAGGGTGCAGCAGGGACACAGCAGCAGATGCTCAGGGGATGTGCCCTTCCTCCTGACCCGCCGGGCGTTCCTGCTCCTCGGGGAGCACAGAGCACAGCCAGAAACACACAGACACCGCCGGCACAAGAGACACACCCTGCGGGGTCACCCCAAACCATCCCGGGAGCCGGGGGAGCGGAGCCCGGCCCGTGCCCGGCCCCGCGGGGCTGGAGGGGCTCGGTGGGGCTGGGCAGCAGAGCCCCGGGCTGCTCGGTGGGGCTGGGCAGCAGAGCCAAGGGCTGCTCGGTGGGGCTGGGCAGCAGAGCCCCGGGCTGCTCGGTGGGGCTGGGCAGCAGAGCCCCGGGCTGCTCGGTGGGGCTGGGCAGCAGAGCCCCGGGCTGCTCGGTGGGGCTGGGCAGCAGAGCCCCGGGCTGCTCGGTGGGGCTGGGCAGCAGAGCCCCGGGGTGCTCGGTGGGGCTGGGCAGCAGAGCCAAGGGGTGCTCGGTGGGGCTGGGCAGCAGAGCCCCGGGGCGCTCGGTGGGGCTGGGCAGCAATGCCCGGGCTGCTCGGTGGGGCTGGGCAGCAGAGCCCCGGGGTGCTCGGTGGGGCTGGGCAGCAGAGCCCAGGGCTGCTCGGTCGGGCTGGGCAGCAGAGCCCCGGGGTGCTCGGTGGGGCTGGGCAGCAGAGCCCAGGGGTGCTCGGTGGGGCTGGGCAGCAGAGCCAAGGGGTGCTCGGTGGGGCTGGGCAGCAGAGCCCCGGGCTGCTCGGTGGGGCTGGGCAGCAGAGCCCCGGGGCGCTCGGTGGGGCTGGGCAGCAGAGCCCCGGGGCGCTCGGTGGGGCTGGGCTGTGCCTGCAGCACCAGCAGCAGCAGCAGTGCCTGTGTGGGGCCCCGAGAGCACGGAGAAGTGCCGGCTGTGTTTCCATCCCCGGGGCACACAGCCCGGGCAGCGCTCCCTGGGCACTCACACCCCCTGTGTGACCCAGGCAGCACCAGCGCCGTGCCCCGCAGCCCCAGTGCGGACTGGACATCCCAAAGGGGAACCCGGCAGAGACTGCCACCAGGAAAGGCGCTCCCAGGATCCCCAGTGACTGCTGCCTGCCCGCGGGAGCATCCTGGCATCCCTAACTGAGCATCAGCAAGCCTGCTCATTGGGAGTGCTGGGAACACCATTCACCCTTCCTGGCACTGCCCCACGGCCAAGGAGCTGCAGAGCTGTTGGTGTTAATAATTCATGGGAGGCTTCTCCCTCTGTTTATGGCTCCTGCAGGCAGCAGCACCAGGATCTGCCCCTCCCCTCCTCCCCGGGCTGGGCAGTGACCCGGGCTGGATGAAACCCCTCAGACCCTGCTGCTCCCAGGGACCTCCCCAGCAGGGTCAGAGCCTCACTCCGCTCCCATTCTCAGCCCAAGCTTTGGTGACAGGGTGGCACAGCCCTGGCACAGGTTTCTCCAGAGGCTGCCCCTGCCCTGGAAGTGCTCAAGGCCAGGTTGGTCCCTGGGGGTGGCAGGGCTGTGCCCCGTGTGTGCTGGCACTCAGGCATGCACTGACAGAGAGTTCCCTGGGGGAGCCAGCCACTGCACTTCCTCCCACTGGGAATAAAGGCCTTTTGTGGGGAGCTGCTTTTTCTGCAGCACAGAGCTGAGAAATGACCCAGCCACGGAGCCAGGGCTGCCTCAGCACACGGGGCGAGTGTCAGGGGCTGGGGCAGGCAGAGGTGTGAGGAGCTGTGCAGGGGCACCCAGAACAGACCCGAGGGACTGGGACTGGCAGAGGAGGGGAAGGGGTGCTCCTGCACACAGCCAAGCATCCCAAATCCCCCTGCCAAGGCTTGGGGCACAGCCCTGGGACCAGCAGATGAGGATTTGCTCACTTGGTCTCCCTGGGAGCCAGCTGGGAGAAGTTCTTGGGGATTATGACACAGTTTTTGTACCAAATATTCTGTTATTGCTAGTTTCAGAATTAAAGAGTACTTTTAAGATGCCACAGAAGTTAAATTCTTAGCAGACTACTGAGTTTTAATATCCTGAGTAAAAACACCAGAGTAGTTCAGTCGTACATTGAAGATAATAAAGCTTTGTATTGTAGAGGGCAAATGATTTATTTGTTTGGTATTACTGGCCCATCACTGTCCCCATCCCTCCTGTGGGCTCTGTACAGGGCCCCAGCACCCAGCTGGGTGCAGCAGGATGGGTTTCAGCTCTGCCTGCTCCCCTCAGCTGCAGCTGGGCCAGTCCAGCAGCACCAGTGGCCTGGCAGGGTCTGCAGCAGTTTCCAGGGCAGGGACAGCAGCCAGGCCAGAGGGGAGCAGGTCCTGGTGCTGCCTGAGCTCCCTGGCACTGCAGCTCTCCTCCTCCTCAGCAATGTGTCAGGACTCGTTTGGCACCAATCAAAAGTTGTTGTTTAACATTCTTGTGTATTTGTGAGCGGTGGCAGTGATGCTTCCTGTAAAACAGAGCTGCGAGCGTGGCAAAGCTGTTTGATGTTACAGCCTTATTTAAACAGCATTTAGATAGTAAAAGCAGTCATTCCCCTCATCCCCACATACCAGCTACCCATTAAAATTCCTTCTCATGCTCTTGCACAAAGACTAATTTTGGCAGAAGGCTGACTTGCCCTAGATTTTTAAAAGACTACTTGTTTTAAAACAAAGTCCTTTGGGGAAGGGACAGAGCTGGGAGAGGATTGCTTCCTCCCCCTGCCCTCCCCAGTCTCATCACCTCAACCACCCCCATCCCATCACCCCTGGTCACCCCCATCCCATCACCCTGCTCACCCCCACCCCATCACCCTGGTCAGTCCCATCCCATCACCCTGGTCACCCCCACCCCATCACCCTGGTCACCCCCACCCCATCACCCTGGTCAGTCCCATCCCATCACCCTGGTCACCCCCACCCCATCATCCTGGTCACCCCCACCCCATCACCCTGGTCACCCCCATCCCATCACCCTGGTCACCCCCACCCCATCACCCCTGGTCACCCCCACCCCATCATCCTGGTCACCCCCACCCCATCACCCTGGTCACCCCCATCCCACCACCCCTGGTCACCCCCATCCCATCACCCCTGCTCACCCCCACCCCATCACCCTGCTCACCCCCATCCCATCACCCTGGTCACCCCCACCCCATCACCCTGGTCACCCCCATCCCATCACCCTGGTCACCCCCACCCCATCACCCTGGTCACCCCCATCCCATCACCCTGGTCAGTCCCATCCCATCACCCTGGTCACCCCCACCCCATCACCCTGGTCACCCCCATCCCATCACCCTGGTCACCCCCACCCCATCACCCTGGTCACCCCCATCCCATCACCCTGGTCAGTCCCATCCCATCATCCTGGTCACCCCCATCCCATCACCCCTGGTCACCCCCACCCCATCATCCTGGTCACCCCCACCCCATCACCCCTGGTCACCCCCACCCCATCACCCCTGGTCACCCCCACCCCATCACCCTGCTCACCCCCACCCCATCACCCTGCTCACCCCCATCCCATCACCCTGGTCACCCCCACCCCATCACCCTGGTCACCCCCATCCCATCGCACTGGTCACCCCCATCCCATCGCCCTGGTCACCCCCACCCCATCACCCTGGTCACCCCCATCCCATCCCCCTGGTCACCCCCATCCCATCGCACTGGTCACCCCCATCCCATCACCCTGGTCACCCCCACCCCATCACCCTGGTCACCCCCATCCCATCCCCCTGGTCACCCCCATCCCATCGCACTGGTCACCCCCACCCCATCACCCTGGTCACCCCCATCCCATCGCCCTGGTCACCCCCACCCCATCACCCTGGTCAGTCCCATCCCATCATCCTGGTCACCCCCATCCCATCGCCCTGGTCACCCCCACCCCATCACCCTGGTCAGTCCCATCCCATCATCCTGGTCACCCCCATCCCATCACCCTGGTCACCCCCATCCCATCACCCCTGGTCACCCCCACCCCATCACCCTGGTCACCCCCACCCCATCACCCCTGGTCAGTCCCATCCCATCCCCCTGGTCACCCCCACCCCATCACCCTGGTCACCCCCACCCCATCACCCTGGTCACCCCCATCCCATCGCCCTGGTCACCCCCACCCCATCACCCTGGTCAGTCCCATCCCATCATCCTGGTCACCCCCATCCCATCACCCTGGTCACCCCCATCCCATCACCCTGGTCACCCCCACCCCATCACCCTGGTCAGTCCCATCCCATCATCCTGGTCACCCCCATCCCATCACCCCTGGTCACCCCCACCCCATCACCCTGGTCACCCCCACCCCATCACCCTGGTCAGTCCCATCCCATCATCCTGGTCACCCCCATCCCATCACCCTGGTCACCCCCACCCCATCACCCTGGTCACCCCCACCCCATCACCCTGGTCAGTCCCATCCCATCATCCTGGTCACCCCCATCCCATCACCCCTGGTCACCCCCATCCCATCACCCCCCACTCCATCACCTCCTGCCCCTGGAGGGTGCAGTATCCTTGTGCTCCTCCTCCTCCTCCTCTGCACGGAGGGGCTCCTGGCCCCTCGGAGGGTGATGGAGGGGAGCTTTGAGCACAGAGCAAGAGGAGCCAAGGGAAGATTGAAAATCTGTCATTCACCTTGACATTGACACACTAAAAATAAAGTTAAACACTTTTAAAAACAAATTATGCCAATATTCAGATATTACTTGAGGGACTCGGCTCAGAATAAAACTCTGGCGTTTCAAGCCAGCTCTCACTACCATCAGAACAGCTTTTCACCAAGACATTCCTTTGTTTCTGAGTTGTGTCCTCTCCTTCAGACTCTGGGCAAAGTGTCACTTGATTGAGACAGTTGAGAACAGAGAAAAATCAGAAGAAACCTGACCCACAGGTGTCCTGTAGAAGGCAGAGCGAGCAGGTCCAGAGAGACCCACAGAGGCAAATCAGCAGCCAAACCTCGCGGGGAGCAGATGGAGGAGCTGACTTGTCTCTCTGGCTGTGATTCAAAGAAAATGTTTTCTACCCTTCCCTTTCTGCATGGGGATAAATCTGCAAAGGAAAACATTTCTGGGTGCAGTGTGCTGGCAGGGCTGGTGCCTCAGCAGCGGGATCCAGCACTGCCACAGCCCCTGGGGCACGTTCCCCACAGGGTGCTCTGCAAGCTGCTCTGGGGTCACCAGCAGGCTGCTCAGACCTGGGAGGTCAAACACCAGCGACTCCCACTCCCCAGTAAACGGCTGCAGGAGCAGCTGCCCTCAGTGCACACACACAAGGAAGCAGACCTGAATTTGGGGCTGAATTTGGCAGCTCTCTGTGGCATGCCAGGCCGTGGTGACACCAAGGAGTGGCTCCACAGAGGGGTGGTACCTTCACAGCCCCCGTGGGGACCCCTGGGTGCCCTGCCCACAGCAGGGCTGCAGCTGGGCTGGGCAGCACCCACCCCTCTGCTGCCAGGGGCACTGCACACCCTGGCCCCTGCTGGGCTCATCAGGGACAGGGGACAGGGGACAGGGGACAGGGGACAGGGGACAGGGGACAAGGGACAGGGGACAAGGGACAAGGGACAAGGGACAAGGGACAGGGCAGGGCTGGTCTGTTGAGCCACAGAGGCTCCAGCTCGGCGTGGCAGCCCCAATCCTTCCCCAGCAGCTTTGGCCACGGGCTCTGCTCATTTGAGCTCTCCTGTAAGTGATCCTGGGGGGGATGACTCAGCCCTAAGTATAGTTACCTGCACCCAAAATAGAGGCAAGGCCTGCAGCAGCTCGGGGCTCTGGGTGCAGGTCAGCCAGGGTGTCTCCTACACCCCTGGGGGCTGGTGGTGTGACACAGGGTGGCACCACGGGTGGCCCTGGCTTTTCACCTGCTTTTACCCTCAGCACAGGAGGGGATTCCAAAGTAAACCCTCAGACATGAATCCCCTCTGTTGAATGTACAAAACCACAAATTTCAGTTGCTCCTTTCTTGATCACGCTGACCAGAGCTCATGAGCAGGATCAATTTACACCACATCTAAAAATACACATCAGCTACACACAGATGGATCTCAGGGGAGTGTGTGTAACTGTGTGCATGTGCACATGTCCCTAGAACACTAACACATGCTTGGAATTTACAAAAATTCCCTGTGGAAGATGGGGAGGCAGAGAACACAATGCCCTGGCAGTGCACAGACGGGGCCTTTGTCCCTTGCCCTGCAGACCCGTGAGACTCGGGAGCAGATCCAGAAGCATGGGGTAAGTTCACCCTGGTGGGAAACTTCCAGAAGGAAAGAGGAGCCAGAGCCACTCTGGCCATTGTCCTCGTCAGCACCCGACCCCAAGAGCTGAGGGGCTGCATTCTGGGCTTGGCTTTGCCTCTTTGGCCAAGTTGTTTAAAGCAGCAAACAGAAGAATTTGCCTCTCAGACGAAGATAAACTCCGGTTAACTCACGGCAGGATGTGCACAGCAAAGCTCTGGAGCAATCTGCAGGTTGTGCAATGCTCCCAGACCTCACTGGTGGGAGCTGTGTGCCCCAGCAGCCCCAGCCCTGCTGTGCCTGCTGCAGCCAGGGGCACAGAGCCAGGCTGGCACCGTGCTGTCACCAACCCCGCTGGCAGCACCTCTAACTGCACACCAGCCTGAACATCTGCAGCTACACAGGTGACAGGGCAGGAGCAGAGCCCCCAGAGGAGCCTTGCTGGGCCAGGGGGGTTCCCAGGTGGGTTTTGGAGCCAGGGTGCCTCCAGCAGCAGCCACAGCTCCTCTCTTCCTGCCCCAGGGATGTGAGGCTGGCTGCAGCCCCAGCCAGGGGCTCTGCATCCCCTGGGCTGAGCAGGGCCCTGTGCCCCAGGGCCACCCATGGGACAGGGACACGCCAGGCTGGGCCCCTCCAGAGGCCTCTGCTCCTCTGCCCCAGTGCCATTGTAAGGGTACAACCATCCACGGGGAGCCACTGGAAATGAGTCACACTGCAGTGCCATCTCATCATTAGACACTGTACATGGTATTTGTCAGCTGTGCTGTGAGCAGTTACTTTACATAACACCTGGAGAGCTGTCTCAGGCTCCAGGGGTTCCCAAGGTCTCTGCTTTGAAAGGGAGTAAAGTGTGGAGCTCGTGTTCATCAGCCCCAAAGCTGCAGAGCTGTTGACATGTTGTATCCAGTTGAACGAGGTGCGTTTTTGGGCAGGTGGCAGCGACACCTCTGAGAGGCCATGAGGCTCTGGCAGGGCCATTTTCCTCTGCAGGATGCCCCGAGCCTGCCTGGGCACTCCCTGCCTCTCCTCAGGGTCCCCAAAGCCCAGGAGTGTTTCAATCCCTCTGCTCACTGTTGTATCTGAGCCCCGGTGCCTTCAGGATCTGCTTCTCCTGGGCTCAGGGGACAGTGCCATGGGGACAGAAGGGTGGCAAGGAACGGTGGGGCTGCCCCGAAGCACGTGGGGGGTGTGGGGCAGCAGAGCACTGAGCCAGGAGCACTGACTCCCTCAGCTCTCCGTGAAAGCCACTTAACTGGGGTACGACCTTTCCCTGGCTGATCTGATACATTTGTCTTGGTGCCAGGTGACCATTAAACGAGCAGGATCCAAACCCACATCAGCCCATCCTGACGTGCCCCGGGGGTGCCAGGGGCCCGGCTCCAGCCCGGGGGGTGTGAGCTGCAGCCCGGGCACGGCAGCTCCAGGTGGGCAGGGCAGCGACTCTCCCCAGCACCAGCAGCCCCAGGGTGATGCCACCAGGCCCGACGTGGGCAGCCCCTGGTTCTCCTGTGCCCGCAGCACGAGCAGGGATGCTCGTGATGGCTCCTGCCATGCATGAGGTCACAGGAGCTTTGGACAAGCCCAGCACAGGCTCTGGAGAAGGAGCGGAGAGGAGCCGAGCAGGGGAGGTGCCGGAACCCCCCCGGGGCGGTGGCAGAGAGCTGTCCCTGCCTGCCCCGGGCTGGCACCCGGCCCTGCCCTGCACGGCTGCTGCTCCCACGCAGCCAGCCCGGCCCGGAGCCCCAGCCCCGAGCCCCAGCCCGGAGCCCCAGCCCGGATCCCCAGCCCGGCCCGGATCCCCAGTCCCGAGCCCCAGCCCGGAGCCCCAGCCCGGAGCCCCAGCCCCGAGCCCCAGCCCGGAGCCCCAGCCCGGAGCCCCAGCCCGGAGCCCCAGCCCGGAGCCCCAGCCCGGCCCGGAGCCCCAGCCCGGATCCCCAGCCCCGAGCCCCGGCCCGGAGCCCCAGCCCGGATCCCCAGCCCCGAGCCCCAGCCCGGAGCCCCAGCCCGGAGCCCCAGCCCGGAGCCCCAGCCCGGAGCCCCAGCCCGGCCCGGAGCCCCGGCCCGGATCCCCAGCCCGGAGCCCCAGCCCGGCCCGGAGCCCCAGCCCGGAGCCCCAGCCCGGAGCCCCAGCCCGGCCCGGAGCCCCAGCCCGGATCCCCAGCCCCGAGCCCCGGCCCGGAGCCCCAGCCCGGAGCCCCAGCCCGGAGCCCCAGCCCGGAGCCCCAGCCCGGAGCCCCAGCCCGGAGCCCCAGCCCGGCCCGGAGCCCCAGCCCGGAGCCCCGGCCCGGATCCCCAGCCCGGATCCCCAGCCCCGAGCCCCAGCCCCAGCCCGGCCCAGCCCCGAGCCCCAGCCCGGATCCCCAGCCCGGATCCCCATCCCGGAGCCCCGGCCCGGAGCGCTCCCGGCCCGCATTCCAGCCGGAGCTGCGCTGCCTTCCCTGGCTGCGCTCCCAGCTCCGGCAGCCAAGCGTGAGCTGCCGGCCGCCCCCTCTCAGCACTCCCGGTTCCAGCCTCCCTTCCAAAGCCCTTCCCGAACGCCGCTGCTGCTGTCACTGCTCCGGGCTGTATTTATCCCCCGCTCTCTCCGGCCGGCCGGGGTTGGGGGATGTGGGGTTTCAGGGGCAGGTCACAGAGCTGGGACACGGTCACTGGCTCAGAGGGAGCTGGCACACCTGTGCCCATCCCTGTCCTTGTCCCACCAGGTTCTGCCGCTCCCCCGGGCCCGCTGCGCGTCCCCAGGCAGCAAAAATCGGGATTTCCCTCCCTGGGCTGGCTGCGGGTGCCGGAGCTCCGGGGGCTGAGCGCTGCCCGGGGCAGCCCCGGGCAGGGCCCGAGGCACCGGGAGGCACGGAGCGGTGCAGGGGAAGGCAGAGCTCCCTCTGCAGCTCCCAGCCCTGCCTCTCCCCGGCATTCCCGTCCCCGGGGAGCGCAGAGCACAGCCAGAAACTGCCCCGAAAGCACAGAGCTACGGCTGTCCTGTGCTCACGGCCACCGGCTCTGAGGCTCCTGATGCAAGCGGTGTAAAAACACTGATGTAAGCGTGAGCTCCCTTCTCAAAGCCACTTAAAAGACTTCTTTTTTTTTTCTTTTTTTTCTTTTTTTTTTTTTTAATAAAATGAGCAGCAAAACACCAAACAAGTCCTAAAGGTATTTCTTTAGCAGAAAAAACGTGACAGAAGCAGAGCTGATGAAGTGCAAGCCACTCTTTCCACCTACTTAATTAGAAACAGGACACTGCAGGAAATCATCATACTACTTAATTTCAGTAAAAAGCTTTTCAATAAAGAGATTAAACATGTCTCTAATGTGTGAAGATATGAGCAGATTGTAATTATTATTGACCTCACCTCATCAGCAGTATTTAATTGATGTCAGGGTCTTTGTCTGCCTGTGCAAGTTAATCAGCATCCCTGGGCCTCCCAAGATCACATTTACAACCTCCTAAGGAGGGAGGAACCTTGCTGGGTTTATTTGTCTCTTGGGTTTTTTATTCCCTTGCCTTCCACACGTCTCTGAGGTGCTGCAGCTCAGCCCTGCTGGGGCATTTACAGCCCGTGGCTTGAAATCCAAATCTGGGAGAGCTGCTCCTGCACCTCGTGCTGCCCAGGCACTGCAGCAGGATCCCTTTTTCTGGAATGGTGATTCCACCCGTTGGGAGAGAGCTGCTCCTGCCTGGAGCTGCACACTGGCCCGGGCAGAGCCTCTCCAGCCCCGAGCCCTGCTGCCCCCGCGCTGCGAGGGGCTGGCACCGAGCTGTGCCCTCCCGGGGATGCGCAAACCCCGGGCTCGGAAACGCTCCGGGAGGGAGCCGGGAATGCAAATGGAAGGGCTGGAGCGGCGCGGGAGGGGGCGGCTGCCGCTCCATCGCAATATCCATATTTATCTGCAGGTTTATTTAAATATCAGGGTGGTTTTTTTCCCCTGCTGGCCAGCAAGGAGCTGCTGCAGTGCACAGGCTGCTCCCAGAGCGATGCTGAAGGACAGGATCCGTGCTGTGAGCCAGGGCAGGCAGCTGGGGGCACACAGAAACTCGTGTCCAGGCTTTGGGAAGGAATAATTGTGGGCAAAGTTTCCTTAAATGAAGCAGTCCCCTGTTTATACCAGAATCAAGCAGTGCAGGACCGGGACACATCCCCTTTTTGCACTGGGGTGCCTTTCCCATGAAACCCAAACACAGCAGTGAAACATTTGCCTCAGCTGTGAGCAGGGAGCTCAGCTCTGCTGGAACCCCCAGTGCTGGGGGGACACCCCAGGACGTTGGATGCTGCCTTGGGGTCCCCATGTCCATCCCATTGGGTCCATGGGGACCCCACTCAGGGTGTGTCTGGCAGAGATTGGGAAGGACAATGTGTCCCTGTCCATCCCCTCCCACTGCAGACACACAGCTTTGGAGACAGCACCCTGGGGTAATTCCACACTGAGGTCAGGATTCCAAGGTTTTCTCAAATTACAAAGCAACTTCTCCATGGTGTCTTTCACGGTGTTAAGCTGATTAGTACCATTAAAAAAAAAAATAGCTTAATTTTATATCTTAGCAAAGCTTCTTTGACAAATGCATCGAGGGTAAGAATCCCTCCTCCCACAGGAGCTGAAGCCATTAGGGGAGATTTGCTGCTAGAGCCAGTTCCCTACAACCACCATGTGTTCTGCACTTGCTGTTTATGAAAACTCAGGGAAAATATGTCAGAGCTGTAAGGAGCTGAGGCAAGGAGATGTCAAAGTGCTTCTGTGTCACCTTCACAGACACAAACCCACTGCTGGTTTGGGCAAGTTCCCTCTTAGCACAGCTGAAGGGTTTGTGTCTCTCCTGCTTGGAAACCTCCTGGGTTTTGCTGATCTCCAGCTGGACTCCATGAGAAGCAGCAGCTCTGCCAGGAAAACCCCTGGGCTGGAATCAGCCCTTGGTGCTGGATTTCGTGTGCCACCAGCAGCCCCCTGCACACCCCAGTTTGGGCTGGGCGTGGTGCTGGCAGCTCCCAGCCCTTCCCAGCCACTGCCATTCCTGGCCCCTGCTGGCCCCACATTGAGAGCCCAGCACAGAGGGGCTGCCAGCTGGGGGGGCTGGCAGGGCCTGTGGGCACCAGAAACCCTCGGCAGTGTGGGGATAACCCAATGTGACAGGAGGGACACCAAAGGTGTGTCTGGGCCAGCAGGAGGTGGCACAGGGACTCGTCTGCAGGCACAGAAGCTGCACCAGGCACAGAAGCTGCACCAGGCACAGCAGCACCAGCACCCCCAAACCAGGTGGGTGGAACGGGGCTGAGGAAGGAGTCGTGATGTTTGGGAAGTGCAAATTAGAGCTGTGGCAGCACACTCAGCAAACAGCAATGCGATGTGAAAGGAAATCCACTGGGATGGAGCAGGGTAAATGTCACATTCTCCAAGAGCCTTGGCAGGGTGAGGGAGAGGCTCTGCCATCATGGGCTGTTCACGTGTGTCAGCAATAAGAAGTCACACTAAAATCATGAGGTGGTTTATTTTTGGAAAGATGATGTATTGCTCCTCCTGATCATAACAATTTCCTAATCCCACTGAAGGAACGATGGTCTCATGATGTGAGCTCCTAAATGGTGTATCACAAATCAATTTACAAACTCACACACGACAAAGCATGGTTCTGTGTGGAGGGGTTCCATTCCCTGTGGGAGCAGTGATGCATCCTTGGCTCCCGTGCCTCAGGTACTGCCAGTGCCTGCTGCCTCAGCCCACCACTCACAGCTGCCTGGCAACAGCTGGCCTTGTTGTTTCTGGTGGGCCCGTGCCTTCCAAAGCTGCTTTGTCTCGTGCAGAGAGGGAGCTGTGGGAACAACAGGCTGTTTTGTGAGTGACACCCTCTCGTTCCCCTCAGAACCTCAGGAGCAGCCCAGGAACTGTGATCTCCTTCAAAGTGTGGACAGAGAACGACACCTGTCAGTGTTCCGTGGAGCTGGGCTCATCCTGGCTCAGATTGTCACTGAGTTTAGCCCAGCACAGAGTGCTGTGCTCCCTTTCCACAGCCACTGCAGCCAAATATCCCCCGGGCAGGGATCATGGATGGCACTGGAGACCCGGGTAAACCCCAGGATGGGCTCCCTCACTGCCACACCTGGGGATGGGGTGGCTCAGGGAGGGGTGTGAGAGCCCTTTCCAAGCAGAGGCAATTGCTGTGAAACCTGCTCTGGAGACCCAGCCCCTCACAGGAAGCACAAGCACGGGCAAAGCCTCTGGAGGGGCTCTGGAGGGGCTCTGGAGGGGCTCTCTGGAGGGGCTCTGGAGGGGCTCTCTGGAGGGGCTCTGGAGGGGCTCTGGAGGGGCTCTGGAGGGGCTCTCTGGAGGGGCTCTGGAGGGGCTCTCTGGAGGAGCCCGCGGGGCTGGCACGGGCACGGCTGCCCCAGGCACGGGGGGCTCTGAGGGTTTGTCCCTGGCACGGGCTGCCAATGCCCCACCCGGGGGACAGCCCCGGCCCGGGGGGACACGCTGGCTCTGAGCGGGGCAGAGCCCGGGCAGCCCCGCGCTGGGAGGGACATCCACCACCAGTGTCTGCAAAGAACAGGAAGGGGATGAATGAAAGCAATGATTTAAACAGAACTAAAAACCATTGCTAATAATTTTGCTGCAAAGCCGCCTTTCTGCTCCTCTGCGCTTCCCCCGAAGGACGGGCCCGGAGCTGCGGCATCTCCATGGTGACCGCGCGGCGCAGCTCCCGCGGGGCGCTCGGTGCCACCGGGTGGGGACCCCCCGAGGCGGGGCAGTGTCCCCGGTGTCACGGGCAGTGTCCCCGGTGTCACGGGCAGCGTCCCCGGTGTCACGGGCAGTGTCCCCGGTGTCACGGGCAGTGTCCCCGGTGTCACCCCCAGCCCAGCGCGGTCAGTGGCTCCTGCAGGGGCTCTGCTCACGGCGCACCCAGGGGCGGTCAAGGACACAAAGCCGCTCCTCCCCGGCCGGCCAGCTGCTGTTTGTGGTGAAGTTCTCAGCGTGGAGGGGTCAAACGCCATCGGCTCGTGGGACTGGGGAAGAGCTCCTAGGTTCTGGAGTTCCTGGTTTGGTTTTGAAGAGACCCGGCTGCTCCCGCCCCGTGGGACGGATTCCCCGGGGGTGTCCCGGGGGCAGTGGGAGTCTCTTTGCCGAGGGTTTATCCCCGAGGCACCGCGGGCACCGTCCTGAAGCACCGTGGGCACCGTCCCGGCCCCGCTCCAGCCGCCCCGGCAGCACCAGGTGGCGCCCGCGGCGTCCGCAGCTCCTTCCCGGCCGGAGAAAGGCGGGGAGCGATGGAAGGGGAGCGATGGAGAGGGAGGGATGGAGGGGGAGGGATGGAGAGGGAGGGATGGAGAGGGAGGGATGGAGAGGGAGGGATGGAGAGGGAGGGATGGAACGGGAGGGATGGAACGGGAGGGATGGAGAGGGAGGGATAGATGGATGGAACGGGAGCGATGGAAGGGGAGCGATGGAGAGGGAGGGATGGAACGGGAGGGATGGAGAAGGAGGGATGGAACGGGCGGGAACGGGACTCGGGGGTGCTCGGGGGATGCTCCTGGGGGCCCAGGCGCGGCGGGACAGGGACAGGGACAGCGGGGCTGGGGACAGAGCAGCGGGTCCGCTCAGAGCGTGACTCCGTCCCTGCCATCGCCGTCTGTGCTGCCTGAGCCCTCCACAGCGTGTGGGAGGTACCAGGAGAAAAGCAGGTTCCAGGGAGAGCTCAGAGTCTCTTCCAGTGCCTTTAGAGCCCCCTCCAGGGGAGCTGGAGAGGGGCTGGGGACATGGGATGGAGGGACAGGACACAGGGAATGGCTCCCAGTGCCAGAGGGCCGGGCTGGCTGGGAGATTGGGCAGGAATTCCTGGGCTGGAATTCCCAGAGCAGCTGTGGCTGCCCCTGGATCCCTGGCAGTGCCCCAGGCCAGGCTGGATGGGGCTGGGAGCCCCTGGGACAGTGGGAGGTGTCCTTGCCATGGAACTGGATGGGCTTTGAGGCCCCTGACAACACAAACCAGTCTGGGATTCGGATATTCCTTGGATTTCAGGGTCCTTTCTGCCTCAGTACCTCGAGGCTTTGTTGCTGTTCAGAGGTGCTTTCTCCCTCCGGGCCCGGGATGTGATTCACCACATCCTGCAGGAGGTGCAGCAGGGCTGAGGAGCCCCTGTCCGCCGGGATGGGCTCTGCAGGGCCTCATCTCTGCAATAAAGAGCCCGGGACACTGGGCTCGGGACCCTCCAGCAATCTCTGGGTTTATCACCTCTGCCGTGCTACCCCAGGTACCCCGCTCTGCACTTCTGCTTTTGCTGTTTTGTTCTGTGCTGGGTTATCTTGGCTGGCTGAATTTGTCCCACTCAGCCACTCTGGAGCTCCACTGCTGTCACTGTGTCCCAGCCCACCTGTGTGCCAGCTCAGGCAGGCCTGAAGCCTCTCACAGGTGTGAGCTGTAATCTAATTACTGTAAGGATCTCCCTGTTAAAGCCAGCTAAGCTCTTTAGTTCAGGCTGTTGAATGCTGTTTAAAACACGACCCTCATTTTTGATTCCCTGACTGCCAGCTCTGAGTGAGGAGCAGCAGCTTGTTTGTGGGGTCTTGTTCTTTGCATTTTTAAATATAACTGAATCTAAACCCCATTCCAGACTGAAAGGCAGAGATTTTATAACACAAACAAAAATACACTCGTGGCACTGCTGTGCTAAAAATGCTCCGAGGCTGCTGGTGGGCTGCTTGTGCTGCCCTGCACGAGCACCACGCCAGCCACCCTCACCCTGGGGCTCCAGCCCACCCACAGGAGCTGGGCCCAGTGACCCTGCTGGGCCCCTCCCAGCTCAGGGTGCCCCACGGTGTCACTGGAGCTGACAGAGCTCCTTGTGCTCAGAGCAGCACAGGGGAAATGAATCAGTCAGTGCCACCATAGGTGCCTCTGGAACCTTTTATGCATTTGGAGGAAGTAATCTGCATTTATTCCTGGCTTAAGAAGGTAATGCTGCCTCTGGCTTGCTTTCCCAGATCAATAATCAATGATTATTTTTCCTGTTGGGTTCTGCACTCATGAACAAAGCTCTGGCTCCCTGGAGCAGGCAGAACCCGGCCCACCCATTTATCTCTCCTGCAGCAGCCAAATGGCATTTGCTGTCTCCAGCAGGAAACGAGCAATTAAAAGGCAACAGGAGGTTATTTTTTTGTTTCCCTCTCTCCCCTCCTGAATAATAAATATCTCCACGTGAATGTGCCGTGTGTGTCGATTACTTGGACAATTTGGTGTCAGGCAAATTGTTCTTAAATAGGATGGCAATAAATGTGTCTGCTACAATTTGAAAAATCCCATTAGTTTTTCAAAATAATTGGCTTTATATCTCTTGCAGAGCACAGGGTAAGCAAAAACCTTTTAAACTAATCAATAAGAAGCAAAATAAATTAATTTTCCTTTAACATGAAGGGACACAACAGTGCAGATGTGTGCAGTTGCATGGTTCAGGGAAGCTAAAGCTAACAGCTGTTATTGCAGTGTTCATCACTCCAGCCTGGTCAAAACCCCTGTCAAAAGCACTTGGGAGAGAAGACTGAACGTGTTTGGCCTGGAAAGGGCAGTGGCAGAGTGGAGGCCACCTGCAGTAAAATGTCACAGTCTTGGCAGCACCTCTGCAAGGGCAGGGCCTTGGTCGAGGGAGCAAACTTCAAGAAGAAAGGCACAGCCCAACTAACAGCTCCCCTGCACTGTGTTATCTTGCCTGGCACATGGTTTGGGGCTGGTGCAGATCCCCGGCTCCAAAGGCTGCTCCTGCTGCTGCCTGCAGTGAGCTCCCTGTGCCTGGCTGAGGGTCCTGGCCCTGGGGTGCCACAGGGCATCCCTGGCAGGGCCATCCCTGTGCAGGGCCATCCCTGGCAGGGCCATCCCTCAAGGCATCCCTGTGCAGGGCCATCCCTGTGCAGGGCCATCCCTGTGCAGGGCCATCCCAGGCAGGGCCATCCCTGTGCAGGGCCATCCCTGTGCAGGGTCACCCCTGGCAGGACCATCCCACAGAGCATCCCTGGCAGGGCCATCCCTGTGCAGGGCCATCCCACAGAGCATCCCTGGCAGGGCCATCCCTGTGCAGGGCCATCCCTCAGGGCATCCCAGGCAGGGCCATCCCAGGCAGGGCCATCCCTGTGCAGGGCCATCCCACAGGGCATCCCACAGAGCATCCCAGGCAGGGCCATCCCAGGCAGGGCCATCCCTGTGCAGGGCCATCCCTGTGCAGGGCCATCCCTCAGGGCCATCCCAGGGCCATCCCACAGAGCATCCCTGGCAGGGCCATCCCACAGGGCATCCCAGGGCCATCCCTGGCAGGGCCATCCCTGTGCAGGGCCACCCCTGTGCAGGGCCATCCCAGGCAGGGCCATCCCTGGCAGGGCCATCCCTGTGCAGGGCCATCCCACAGAGCATCCCAGGCAGGGCCATCCCACAGGGCATCCCAGGGCCATCCCTCAGGGCAGCCCTGCCCTGGCACAGCCTGACTCAGGGAGACAGGAGTGCCCAGGGCTTGCCCCAGCAGCAGGTTTGGTGTCTGTGTGTGCAAAGCAAGGGCCCCAGCACCCTGGTGCCACTGGTCCCCGGTGTCCCCAGCCCCAGGGACAGCTGTGGCAGCAGCTCTGGGCACTGCAGGGCTGTGTGAGACATGTCTGAGAGCACACACCCCCCTGGGGCAAAGGCAGAGACAGGGGCCCAGGTCTGAGGGAGGAATGTCTCTGGTACCCTGATGGACGTGGCTCTGCCCCGAGAGCCCAAGCTGACTGTGGATCAGCCCTGGAAATGGAATGGCTGCACAATTCCCAGCGGGAAACCAGGTTTTGCCAAAACAGCTTCCTCCCATGCTGGTACCCCTGGGCTCATCCCTGCTGGCTGTGGCACCCCAGGGAGCACTCAGCAGAGGGGACACACACCCAGCCAGGGTCCCCTGCCCAGGACCCCTGCCCAGAGCTCCTCCTGGCCCTGGGGGAGCAGCCAGGGCCCTGCAGGGCTCAGGGTGCACACCCTGGCTGCTGCTGCTGTGTCCTGCAGCCCAGGGCACACCTTGGGCTGTCCTTTGAGTTGGCAAAGATGGACAGGGCAGAAATTCTCCCCCGGGAGGGGGTGAGGCCCTGGCACGGGCTGCCCAGAGAAGCTGAGGCTGCCCCATCCCTGCTGCTGGAAGGCATTAACATAAGCACCAACAAAAAAGAGATTCATCATATCTAATAGATCATTGTTAAAAACTATATGAATAAAATTACAACTTTGCACAGAGCAAGTTTCTCAAATACAATACTGAAATGTCAGTTCAGGCATTAATTAATAGATCCTCATGTATCTAACCAATCAGGCTGCTGTTCAGCTGGGTTCCAGACAGCAGCTCTGTTGTTCCTGCTCCGGCTGCAGGGGCTGGAAATCTCCCCCTCCCTCGTTTGTGTCCCCAGCCAGAGCAATTCCCCTCTCCTGTCACTGCAGCCGTGCCTAATGACAGGGAGGGAGGGCAGCAAAGCCTGTCAAACAGGATTATTCACAAAAACCCCAGCTAAGTGGATTTCAAATTGCAACCTGTCACTGCCTTCTGCAAGTCATTTAGGAAGAGCTGGAAACCGGAATAACAATTTTATCAGGAACAGAAAACCCAAGAAAGAAAGAAAAAGAGGATTTGTGGGAGGAGGCAGCCAGCCTGGCTGTGGGCTGAACTGTGGGTGGTGGGCTCAGGTCACAGAATCCCTGGGAAATAAGGTGGGGGGGAATGATGCCTGTAATTGCCAGGGCAGAATAGCAAGAACTGCAGAGAATACAGAATTTTAGATGCATTTTAATGTGGGATAGTTGTATCCTGTTAAAGACAGAAGTACGTTTTAGCATGTATTACACATAAAAACACAATCTAGATTTATTTATTTAAACATATATTCAAAATTGTGCATATAAATATACAATGGCACAGTTTATATTTTTATACACTTATAGATATATGTGACTTCCTTAAAATCAGCTGTTCCTGTGCCAGGAGAAACAGGGATTCTTCATTCCTTGCTCTCTTCTTCCTTGGCACCCCAAAGATCACTTGCAGGCAGGTACAAGAAATAACTAACTGAAGACAAACACAGTTGAATTCTCCACAGCCTCTTCCAGCCCAAAGCACGCTGTGCCGGGCCAGGAGGAGGGGGCAGAGCCTGGGTCAGGAACTTTGCCCCGTCCGAGGCCGTGGCCGGGTGAGCGCTGCCCCTCGGGGCTCTCAGCCCCAGGCTGTGGATGGGCAATATCCGGCAGAGTGCTTTCGTTAAACACCAAATCCCCCAAATGCTGCTGGAGCAGGAGTCCCCGCGGGCTCGCAGGGCCAGGGCAGCAGCAGGGGAGCTGTGTCCCTGCAGCCCCTGGAGAGGCTCTGTTTGCTCAGGGAGGAGAGGCAGCAGGGAGAGCCCGAGCTGGGACCGGAGCACACGGAGTGAGCAAACCCCAGCGCCCCGGGCTGGCTGTGCCACGGAGCCCCACGGCAGCACAGCCATCACATCCAGGCTCCTGAACATCCTGACCCACGATCCAATCCCAGTCCCAGCCCCTGAGTCACCCAGCTTTGGGTTATTGGTGTTCTGGGGGTTTGGTGTTTAACAACAGCGCCCAGGGAAGGAGCAGGGCTGGGGTACCCGGCTGTCTCTGCAGATGTGCTGATAGCAGGGACAGACCTCAGACCTCTCTTGCTCAATTTGAAGATGTAAGAACAGCATTAACAGCTGAGTTCTCCATGGGATCTGGTCCTGGATCAGCTCTGGGGCAGGATCAGCTCTGGGGCAGGATCAGTTCACAGGACAGGATCAGCTCTGGGACAGGATCAGCTCTGGTGCAGGATCAGCTCCCAGGACAGGATCAGCTCTGGGACAGGATCAGTTCACAGAACAGGATCAGTTCACAGGACAGGATCAGCTCTGGGACAGGATCAGCTCTGGGACAGGATCACTCCCAGGACAGGATCAGCTCCCAGGACAGGATCAGCTCCCAGGACAGGATCAGTTCACAGAACAGGATCAGTTCACAGAACAGGATCAGCTCTGGGACAGGATCAGCTCCCAGGGCAGGATCACTCCCAGGACAGGATCAGCTCTGGGACAGGATCACTCCCAGGACAGGATCACTCCCAGGACAGGATCAGCTCTGGGACAGGATCAGCTCTGGGACAGGATCAGCTCCCAGGGCAGGATCAGCTCTGGGACAGGATCAGCTCTGGGGCAGGATCAGCTCCCAGGGCAGGATCAGCTCTGGGACAGGATCACTCCCAGGACAGGATCAGCTCTGGGACAGGATCAGCTCCCAGGACAGGATCAGCTCCCAGGGCAGGATCAGCTCCCAGGGCAGGATCAGTTCACAGAACAGGATCAGCTCCCAGGGCAGGATCACTCCCAGGACAGGATCAGCTCTGGTGCAGGATCATCTCCCAGGGCAGGATCAGCTCCCAGGGCAGGATCACTCCCAGGACAGGATCAGCTCTGGGACAGGATCAGCTCCCAGGGCAGGATCACTCCCAGGGCAGGATCAGCTCTGGGACAGGATCACTCCCAGAACAGGATCAGCTCCCAGGACAGGATCACTCCCAGGACAGGATCAGCTCTGGGACAGGATCAGCTCCCAGGACAGCATCTGGTCTCGGGTTTTTCTGCCCAGCTCAAAGTGGTCACTTCCACTCCCTGCCTGTGCTCTGGGCACGGTGGACAGTGTCCCCTCTGTCCTCTGAAACGTTCCTTTGTCATTAATCCAATTCAGCTGGATGCCTCAGCTGCTCCCTTACATTCTCATCCATGAACTATGAAGCAGCAGTGGTTATCTGCTGAATTAAGTAGTTCAACTAAAAGAATCCCATATATTGTTTCCAGTCAATGGGCACTATGAATAGATTTTATGTAAAATTACTGGGAATGCATAAGCCATTTTGCCTAATGTTATGGAATTTCTTCTCCCAAACCCTGTGTGAAATGTAATTCATGTTCTGATACTGACAACTGAATCATACTCAGCATTCATATATAGTGCTTTATATATGCAAACTGCCATAAAACATTAATTAAGCAATAGATTTCCTAATGCTGAGAAAGTGTACTCACACCAGGCTCGGTGAGTTAAATGTTTAAATACTGTCAACGCTTAAATACTATTTACAGAGTTTCATTGTGCTGTGAGCTCAGTTATTGGCAGGGCTGTAACAGTCAGTGGCTTCTCCATACGGTAAGTAGGAGTAGGAACGGTGGCTTGGTCTTTATCTACACCAAACTTCACTTGGAGATTGTACTTTTGCTACCAGTATGCTATTTTAAACGTGAAGGAGCTGTAGTAAGAGCACAGGCTGTCTGTTTGCAGACTGCTGGTACTGCTACAATGCAGAGGCAACACCTCCATTTATTGGGGTGTTTAATGTTCCGGGTGACTTCTGCTCCTTCTCCCCGATCAGTGCCACCCAAAGCCACAGGGCACGTTCATCAGAGAGCTGGGACAGCCTCTGAAGCACCTGAGAGCTGGGACACCCTCTGAAGCAGCCCTGGGACACCCTCTGCAGGAGCCCAGCCCAGGGACACCCTCTGAAGCAGTGCTGGGACACCCTCTGAAGCAGCTGAGTGCTGGGACACCCTCTGAAGCAGCCCTGGGACACCCTCTGCAGCAGCCCAGCCCAGGGACACCCTCTGCAGCAGCCCTGGGACACCCTCTGCAGCAGCCCAGCCCTGGGACACCCTCTGAAGCAGCCCAGTGCCCGTGGTGCTGCCGCAGCCCCGCAGCTCCCAGCCGGCTGCTCCCGGAGCTGGATGCAGGCTTTGGAGCTCCCAGGATGGCAGAGGGACACTCCGCGCGGTTGAAGCCCTGGGGTTGGGTTGTGCCGCCGCTGATTCATTCTGTGCACTGGCCAGGAAAAGGGTGAGCTGTGGCAGCAGCTGCCCTGAGTCAGCACCGCACCTTGTGAGTGCCCCAGCCCTGCCATCGCCTCCACCCCGCAGCGGAGCGGCAGGAAAGCTCCGGGTGCCACCGGGCGTGACCCAGGCTGGGCTATTTATAGCTCCAGGTACTGACACAGCCTGACCCCGGCACACAGAGCAGCTCCCACACTCTGCCCGTGCCCCTGTGTGTGTGCCAAGCCCTCCCCAGCCAGCTGGCAGCTTGTCAGGAGCAGCACACAGCCCCTTCCCCAGAGGACAGCGACCCTCCCTGCTCAGCCCCGAGCCTTTTCACAGGGGAGTCTGTCACCAGCAAGACTAACTGGAGCTATTAAATCAATATTTAAACAATGACAGTGCAGACTGAGTCCATGACACAGAGAACTGACACATTCCTCCCAGACCCCAGCAATCACAAGATCCCAAACCTCTCCCAAACTCTTCCCCAGGCTGTGCAGATCCCAAACTCTTTTTGCTTTAGGTGCCCTGCACTGCAGGGCTGGGTGCTTTGATTTAAATAGTCAACAAAAACCCCACTTTTTCATTGTTCAGTCACTGCAGCCATGAGTGTCACAGAGTTTACTTTCTTGGTCCGTGAATGTATTTGTTTATATTTGCAGAAGGATTCAATCTGATGTAAACTATGAAATATGTTGTTTACTGAACAAGGACAGGTTCCAAGGCACTTGTTAACACTGAAATCAAACCTGACTCTTTGCATTAGTCAGTCACCTCAGAGCCCACAAGCCTGGCTAAACACTACAGCACTTCACCAAACAGTCTGGGAAAACACCTAGAAGATAAATAACCTGTTCAAAAACTTCTGATGTGTCAATAGTTCTCCCTGAAACTGGAAGACATACCAGAGCTTTGTCTGGTTTGTATTTATATTAGTGCCTTGAAAACCAGAGTGTAAACCCCAAATTTGCTGATGCTATCAAGTTTGCTGTCAGCACTCTGGGGAACAGAATTAGAACTTTCAGTGATTTTGATAAACTGGTTTTTGACAGACATTAGTGCCTGGATGCCATCTGTGACGGTGCATCGAGTTTTAACTTTAGCTCAGCATCACCCAGAAAGGATCTGCTGGCAGGGGAAGCAGCCTACAGGCTTTGCTGCTGGGGGAAAACCAGGCAAAAACCCTTCAGGGAGGAAAACTGAAACTCTGACCATCCTGACATTTGCTCTTGCTGACAGTGTTAAAATGCCACATCTGTCTCACTGATACTGAGAGAGCCTCAAAGTTCATCTCTGCTTGAGCAGCCAAGAAATGGGCTGCATTAGCAGGATGCATTGGAACAGCTCCTGGGATCAGGGATCCTGCTGGCTGTTTGCAAGTGGGACAGACAGAATTCAGCTCTGTCCTGGGAAATACGCTTATTGTAAATAAAGTAACTCGTGTTTTCCTCCCCCTTCACCACGGAGCAGCTCCTGACTCCACACTGATCTGCTTCCCTTCAGCCACCACTGCCAGATCAGCCTCCCTGCACTGCAGGACTGTCTCTGCAGCCTGCTGCAGGTCCTTGTGAAGTGATGGACACAAACAGAATCAATTCGTGTTTAGAGTCATTTTCACCCTGAGTTTTCTGGTACATGACAGGACAATCTTTCTGCCATGGCAGGGCTGGCTTGGGGGTGCTTTGCTGGCAGCAGTTTGGTGCCACCAGTGGAGGTCACCACACTGCTGGGCAGTGGTGCCCTCTAAATGGAACTATCCCTGACAAAATACAGTGTACAAGACTGGAAATGCACCTCCACTCAGGGAGTGTTAATATTCCATACTCCTTGCTGCAGCTGAGGACTGTGGCACGCAGAAAGGCCCCCAGGAACCCGAGCAGGGGGTGCAGGGACACAGCCCCTGGGGACCCGGCTGTGCCCTGACAGGCTGTGACAATGGCCAGCCCTCTGACAAATCCTGCAAGGGCTCGTGGTCACATCAGCATTGCCCACTGCCCTGCCTGACAGCATCACTCCCAGAGCAGTGTATCACCACCCCCGAGCCTTATCTGCCCATTCTCAGGGCCCAGGCAATAGCTGTGTGTGCCCTGCCCCGGGGCTCCTGCGGTTATCTGCACTGCACGAATTGCAAAACTCCCTTTGCTCCCACCTTCACCTTGGTCTGGCCCGGCAGTGGAAGGCCTGGAAGATGAAACAGCCCTCAGGCTGGTGACACAATCAGAGGCCAGTCACAATGATCCCTTCAGCCTTGAGCAGGCAGGGACAGCAGCAGGCCTTGTAAAACCATCAGAAAACATGGCTTTGTGTTAAAGGATTGCAAGAGATTTGGAGGCTATTGAGGCTGCAAACTACTGACAGAAGACTGAGCCTAACACGGGGCTCCAAAAACCCTTATCTCCTTCGTTGGTATGTTTACCCCCAAATCACTTTAAAATGCTCAAATACAATCAGTATTTACACCTGAATGCTTCCAAGGACCAGAACTCTGCTGGGTGCTGCAGGAGCTATTCTGTGCACCACATACAGCACAGCCTCAGAGCTGAAACTATGCCATCCTTCCCAAAATCTGCTCTTGGGTATCCTTCTCAGCTGACTGAAGAGTGGGAAAATCCCCCAGACCTGGGTAGCTACCACTAGCCCCAAGCAGAGCTGTACAGCAGCAGCCCCAGAGCAAAGGCAGATTGTCACAGTGATTCCTCACAGGGAGGAAAATCCATCACCTGCTCACCCAGGTGCTGTTTCTTTGGGACCTCTGGAACTCTCCCATCTCACCCCCAGAGACCCCAGCTGCAAGCACTCCTTCCACCCTGCCCTGACAGAAGAAGAGCCTCTCAGTAAAACTCTTTGCTCCTGGTCAGGAGACCGAGGAATAAAACAAATTCAGGAGTGAAAAGTCCAAATGATAATTATCTGCTGTATCTGAGCACTCCCAGCAGCAGAGCTAAGGCTGCAATGTGACACAGTGCCACGGGGCAGTGAAGAAAAGGCATTTTTCTACAGAAGGGCTTTGGCTGCAGACAGGAAGTTTGCTTTTTGAATTAGTCACCAGTTTCACTCCAGGCTGATTACACCAGTTTCATTACCATACAATAGCACTGTTTCCATGCAAGTGCTATCAAGATTACATTTATGGTTCCAAAAGTTGTTTCACCACACCTACACACAACCTGAGTGCTGCACACAGAACAGAGAAGGGCTCTCCCTGTTCCTGTGCTCGCCCAAACCCCACAACCTTCCAGGTAAACTGCTCCTGGGGTCAACAGAAGGGAGCTGGCAACAAACAGTGAACACAGAAAGAGACCTGAACTTTGACAATTATGCAGATTTTGAATCTAAACATCACGTCTAGGAGTGGGATATATGCATGCCACGTTCTTTATTAGGAAACATCAAGTGGCATTGTGACACCAATTCAAGGGAAACATCTGACAAGTTCTGGCAGCAAGGCTACTTCAGCAAGAGTGATAAGATCTCTGGCAGGACTTTTGATGGAAATAATGAACGCTTTTTTCTGGGTATGTGTGTCATTTTCTTCTTTCTTTCTTTTTTATTTTTTGTACTTTATTTACACCCACCAGCAGCTGCGATTATTTCCTGAAAAAAACACAACTTTGGTATTTGGCATTTGGGGATCTTTTGGCAGAGGGAAGTCCCCGTGGGGCTCCCCTCCCCTGAGGCAGGACAGGGTGAGTGCACAGCCCAGCTTCTGCTCAGCAGGGAGATCTGCAGGGCTGAGCCAGGCCAGGAGCCAGCTCAGGGCAGTGCCACAGGCAGGCACAGCTCTGGCCTGGGTCACCTGCAGTGTGACACTGCAGTGTGTGACACCAGCACAGTTCTGTGTCACTGCCGTGTGTGACACCAGCACAGCTCTGTGTCACTGCAGTGTGTGACACAGCTCTGTGTCACTGCAGTGTGTGACACAGCTCTGTGTCACTGCAGTGTGTGACACCAGCACAGTTCTGTGTCACTGCCGTGTGTGACACTGCAGTGTGTGACACCAGCACAGCCCTGTGTCACTGCAGTGTGTGACACAGCTCTGTGTCACTGCAGTGTGTGACACCAGCACAGTTCTGTGTCACTGCCGTGTGTGACACTGCAGTGTGTGACACCAGCACAGCCCTGTGTCACTGCAGTGTGTGTCACTGCCGTGTGTGACACTGCAGTGTGTGACACCAGCACAGCTCTGTGCCACTGCAGTGTGTGACACTGCAGTGTGTGACACCAGCACAGTTCTGTGTCACTGCCGTGTGTGACACTGCAGTGTGTGACACCAGCACAGCTCTGTGTCACTGCAGTGTGTGACACTGCCATGTGTGACACTGCAGTGTGTGACACTGCAGTGTGTGACACCAGCACAGTTCTGTGTCACTGCAGTGTGTGACACCTGCAGTGTGTGACACCAGCACAGTTCTGTGTCACTGCAGTGTGTGACACCAGCACA
This sequence comes from Phylloscopus whistleri, assembly GCA_017589585.1. Lineage (NCBI taxonomy): Eukaryota > Metazoa > Chordata > Aves > Passeriformes > Phylloscopidae > Phylloscopus > Phylloscopus whistleri. The sequence goes on from JADMLD010000285.1 coordinate 635,981, forward strand.
GCCCTGTGTCACTGCAGTGTGTGACACTGCCATGTGTGACACTGCAGTGTGTGACACCAGCACAGCCCTGTGTCACTGCAGTGTGTGACACTGCAGTGTGTGACACCAGCACAGTTCTGTGTCACTGCAGTGTGTGACACTGCAGTGTGTGACACCAGCACAGCTCTGTGTCACTGCAGTGTGTGACACTGCAGTGTGTGACACCAGCACAGCCCTGTGTCACTGCAGTGTGTGACACTGCAGTGTGTGACACCAGCACAGTTCTGTGTCACTGCAGTGTGTGACACTGCAGTGTGTGACACCAGCACAGCTCTGTGTCACTGCAGTGTGTGACACTGCAGTGTGTGACACCAGCACAGTTCTGTGTCACTGCAGTGTGTGACACTGCAGTGTGTGACACCAGCACAGCTCTGTGTCACTGCAGTGTGTGACACTGCAGTGTGTGACACCAGCACAGCCCTGTGTCACTGCAGTGTGTGACACCAGCACAGCCCTGTGTCACTGCAGTGTGTGACACTGCAGTGTGTGACACCAGCACAGCCCTGTGACACTGCAGTGTGTGACACCAGCACAGCCCTGTGTCACTGCAGTGTGTGACACTGCCATGTGTGACACTGCAGTGTGTGACACCAGCACAGTTCTGTGTCACTGCCGTGTGTGACACCTGCAGTGTGTGACACCAGCACAGCTCTGTGTCACTGCAGTGTGTGACACTGCAGTGTGTGACACCAGCACAGCCCTGTGTCACTGCAGTGTGTGACACCAGCACAGCCCTGTGTCATGCAGTGTGTGACACTGCCATGTGTGACACTGCAGTGTGTGTCAGCAGTGTCTCTCTGCCTGCCTGGGGCTGCCACAGAGGTTTCACTTCCAGGGGAACCTGGCCATGGAATTACCCTGGCTGGCTGGTTTTACCCCTGTGAGCACACCCTGATCCTGCAGTGAGAACTGTCAATGCCACTGGATTAAGATAAACACACATGGGGCAGTCTTGCTGCAGATATGTATTCACATATGGAATTATGGAGAATTACTCAAGGTGCAGATAAGTTAAAAATTATATTTAAATGCTGTTGGATGCCAGGTTATTTTTGTCATCTCCTCGTGCCTCAACCCCTCCAAAGCAACCGAAACCATCCTGCTGCCAAACCCAAAATAAAGACTTCTCCGTACACCACTGCATTAAAAACTAATTAAGGCCCCAAAATCCTGCTCATTTTCATACATTCAAAATGAGTAAACATTGAAAAATTTCTCCATATTTGTTCAATGCCAGAAAACATTTGGTGCAATTCTGTTCTTTGAACTCTGAGATTATTTCATCTTCTTAAGTTTCCCTTGGTAAATATTCTTCCTTTACTTTTAGGTTTACTGTTGATATTAGTGTCACTTACTGACAGCATGGGAGTGACAGAACAGCAACTCTTCCCCAAATGATTTTGAATCTTCTCAGTTTAACTGGTTTAGATTGGGTTGTGAGCCAGCTAAGCCAGTTAATCTTAAGTGAGTGGTAAGGTATGTCTGTTACATGCAGGGAACTTTGCCATCTCAGGAATGAAATGATGTGCAGGATCCCTAGCCCATGACTCCCCTCGGGATCTTCCCAGCAGCAGTGCTGAGAAATTAAAATACAACATTTAGTGTGATTTGTAGCTTTAAAATTCAATTATCAGCCTGCCTAGCTGGTACCTGGCAGAGCACTACGATCTCAGAAGTCTCTGTCACAGTCAAAGAACTTCCCACGTGTTAATAAACCTTATTTCAATGTGCAGTCACTGGCAGGGGCAGAGAAACTCAGAAAGGCAAGCAGCTCTTTCTGCCCCAGAGCTGCAGCCTCAGATTTCAGACAGGCAGCTCCTCTCCCCTAACTCTGAGCATGTTCTCAGTGCCTTTCTTACCCAGAGCTCTGCACATCCCAGACTGCAGCTCAGCTTCCCTTACAGAGCCTGAGCCTCCTGAGATCCAGCAGCAAACCCTGTGCAGAGACACCAACACCTCCAAGCTCAGCCCACCCTCAGAGCCCTCTCTGCTCCTCAGGGGGAGCAGCTTTCCTGCAAAATCCCTTTGTCACTCAGCTCACTGGGACTGGCTCAGGCCTCAGGAGGTGACACACCCCTCTGCTGACACCCCACAGCTCAGAGGGTGGCTGTGCATCTTCAGAGAAGAGCTGGTTAGAAGAAGCACCAGGAAGTTTTTATTTCTTTTTGTAGCATTAAATCTTTTTGTCACCAGGCACTGGCAAACTCTCAGGGTACTCAAACTTCAGATATTGCATGTTACAGATCTAAACTACCCCTGTTCAATCTTTGCCCACAAAGTACACTACATTAAAAAACCCACCCAGAGCCACTGCACAAAGTATCTCTGAAGCAGCAGCAGCTCACAACTCCCTGTCTCCATGCACAGAAATCCCCTCAGCCTGCATGAGCAGTTCTACTGAACAAGCAGGGTTACTCAGCACACTAAAAGCTGGTTATACATGTAAATATTATATGGTGAACTGCTTAGTAACCAAATACATGCTTTCCAGCTGATTTTTATTTTGGTATTTTTAAGATAGCATCAAATCATCCTGAAATTGTTTTTAAAATACGCTTGATCATTTTGAAAATCAAATGAATGCAGCCAGCTCTGATGATTATATTTTGCCTAGACCCTGCTGCATTGTCATGCCTTCATGTGGCCCAACCAGAGCTTATTTCAGGAAAACATTTTTTCCTGAGAATCTAAGCCACTGCCATTCATGAAGCACAACCACGCAATGCAATGCACACTACATAATTCAAATATTATGTACTGCATCCTCTCATCATTTATTTAACTTCTGTCTAAACCCTCAGCCAGGGATTTTCAGGCTTTCCAACCCACAGATCCCTCAGTGGTCTGTAGCCATGCACCAGAATTCATTTCTAAGAAAACCAGACTTGATTCTTTCAGTTACTTCCCACAGACTCCTTGCACTGCAGACTAACTAATTACCTAGAGCTGGCTGGTAATGAGAGATTAAATTAATACATGTAGCAGGGCAGTGGCACTTGAGAAATCATATTCCATATTTAAACTCAACAGCATAAAGATTTTTTGTTACTTGGAACACGATACATTTCCTACTTCAGAAACAGCAGCAATTAGTGTAGAATTAAAAAATGGAGAGTAACTTTATTCTGGCACTGGAAAAAACAACACACACCACAATCCAGCAGTCAGTTGGGATTAAATAGACAGGATTTAAACCAACATTACAGTCTGGTCTTTATAAAATCGGGTACTGGCATGTTGGGAGAAAGTGCAATGTGAATAATTCAGATGTGGGTTTGCTACAGAAGTGATGGAGGTGAGCAAGTCCACACCATACCCAAAACCTGAGCACAGAACAAGAAAATAAAATTTATCTGCAGTGACACTGTGGCCTTTCAGCAGTTCTTGGAGCTGGTTTTGAAGAGAACTTTGCCAGCCCTTGCTAGCAGGTGCTGGGTTTGGCTGGCTCACACCGAGCTGGGGGATGTGGCAGCTCTGCTCCCAGAGTATTCCAGGAGGGGGGAACCAGATGGACAGTGAAAGGAACAAGAGCACGTGGAGAAATGGCTTGAAAGCTTCCACAGGTTCTGCAGGAGCGTGAGAAGAACGTGCACCTGGGAGGAATCAGTGGGGGCAAACGTGACAAATTTAACAGAGTGCTTCCAACCACTGCCCATTCCACAGCAGGGCTGCTGGAACACAACACTTGTGCTCCTCAGGAGAGGTTTTATTTGCCAAGACTTACACACCAGCAGCAGAGGGGCTCAGATTGAGCTCCAGGGGATCACCAGGGGTACAGCACTCACCAGAGCATCGGTGACCACAGGAATGAATCCCCACAGCATCTGAATGCTGCAAAAATAATTTCTGTAGAGTTTAGCCTCTGTGAAAACTGTTCAGGAATAAGAGTACATTATTTACTAAACTTATGTCAAATCCTTTAGAGTTTGCCTGCCCCAGGTGCTGGGTTTAGATTAGGCTTGGAAACAGGGTGTGGTAGAAAGGATCTAAATGTCACCATCATGTGAATAAATACCGAGAATTGTAAAGAACTGAGTAAGATGCAAAGACTGGAGAGTGCCAAAACAACTAATGATCCTTTCTTGAAAGGAGTGTCTAATAGAAAGTCCAAGGGACGACTTCTGCAAGCAGTGGCACGTAGCCAGTCCGTGTGACTCAGCCCTGCCAGGCCCCGCTGCTGGTCACGGGCCACCAAGTGCCAACAGCATCCACATCTGGCACCGGCCACACCTCCCGCCCGAGCCATCGGTCGGTCCCGACTCCGCAGCGCGGGGGCCGGGGCTGTGCCGGCGGGCTGGCTCCGAGCTGGGGCAGCCGCTCCCGGGGGAGCCTGGCCACGGGCCAGCGGGTCCCGGCGGGCAGAGGGCGCGGGGAGCCTCCGAGCCAGCTGGGCGGGCAGGGGCGGCGGGGGCACCCCGACCCCGGCTGCCCCGTGTCCCGGGCACGGCCCGGCCCCGGCTGCGCGCTGCGATAGCGCGGGAGGTGCGAGACACCGCGGCGGGCAGCGCCCGGGCCGGGCGGGGCACGGGGCAGGGGCACCGGGGTGGGGCACCCGGGCTGCCGCCCCCACCGCCCGGGCTCCATTTCCGCGCTGGGAGCGGGACCCCCGGGCCGGGAGGGGACGCGCGGTGATCCCGACCCCGATCCCGACCCCGACCCCGATCCCGATACCGATCCCGATCCCGACCCCGATCCCGACCCCGATCCCGGTCCCGATCCCGATCCCGGGAGGGGACGCGCGGTGATCCCGATCCCGATCCCGGGAGGGGACGCGCGGTGATCCCGATCCCGGTCCCGGTCCCGATCCCGATCCCGATCCCGATCCCGACCCCGATCCCGATCCCGATCCCGATCCCGATCCCGATCCCGATCCCGGTCCCGATCCCGATCCCGAGCGCGGCGCGGCCCCGCGGAGGGCGGGGGTCCCACACGCGGGGCGGGGCGCGGGCGGCCGCCGCTCCTCGCCGGCAGCCAATGGGGACGGGCGGCGCCGCGCCGCAGCCAATGAGCGGGGGCGAGCCGCGCGCCGCAGCCAATGGGGCCGGGGCGGGCCGCGCGCCGCAGCCAATGGGGCCGGGGCGGGCCGCCATGGGCCGCGGCAGCGCTGTCCCGCCGCCGCGCCGGGGCCGGTAACGGCAGCGCCGCCGCCCTCTCTCCCTCCCTCTCTCCGTCCCTCTTTCTCTTCTCGTCCCCTTCCTCCTCCTCCTCCTCGGCGCTGCCCGGCGCCGGGGCTGTGCCGGCGCCGCTCCGCAAGGCGCGGCCGCCGCTTCCCCGCCCCGGCGCGGGGCCGTCCCTCGTCCCCTCCCTCCCTCCGCCCCGTCCCCGCCCGCCGCGGCAGCCCCGAGCGGGAGGCGGCGGAGGGAGGCGGGAGCCATGCGGGAGTACAAGGTGGTGGTGCTGGGCTCGGGCGGCGTGGGCAAGTCCGCCCTTACCGTGCAGTTCGTGACCGGCTCCTTCATCGAGAAGTATGACCCCACCATCGAGGACTTCTACCGCAAGGAGATCGAGGTGGACTCGTCCCCCTCCGTGCTGGAGATCCTGGACACGGCGGGCACCGAGCAGTTCGCCTCCATGCGGGACCTCTACATCAAGAACGGGCAGGGCTTCATCCTGGTGTACAGCCTGGTGAACCAGCAGAGCTTCCAGGACATCAAGCCCATGCGGGACCAGATCATCCGCGTCAAGAGGTACGAGCGGGTGCCCATGATCCTGGTGGGCAACAAGGTGGACCTGGAAGGCGAGCGCGAGGTCTCCTTCGGGGAGGGCAAAGCGCTGGCCGAGGAGTGGAGCTGCCCCTTCATGGAGACCTCGGCCAAAAACAAAGCCTCGGTGGACGAGCTGTTCGCCGAGATCGTCAGGCAGATGAACTACGCGGCGCAGCCCAACGGGGACGAGCCGTGCTGCGCCTCCTGCGCCATCCTCTGAGGGCGGCGGCGGCCCCGCGCCCCGGCGGACACGCTCGGGGAGAAAACATCGGGAAAAAAAAAAGAAAAAAATTCATCGTGTTGGAAATGTGGCTTTTCTCGGCATGTACGTTTCGTCCAGTCTCGGTCATGGCATATTTCCTGTCAGTGTCGGCGGCGGGCGCGGGAGCAGCCGGTCCCGCCGCCCGGGGAGCGGAGCCACGCGGGGGAACCCGCCCCGGGACAGCCGCGGGGAGCAGCGGGGCCCGCACAGCCCCGCCGGAGCCCGCACAGCCCCGGGCCGGGGTGCCCGCCCCCCGGCCAGCCCCGGGGCAGCGGTGCCGGTGCCGCCCCGGCCAGCCCCGGGGTGCGGGGCCCCGTCCCGGGAGCCGCTCCCCGCGGTCTCTATGCAAGCGGGCGGCGGAGCGGGGCCGTCCCGCCCGGAGAGTTGCACATGGAACTGGGACTGTGACCCGATCGGTGCTGCCAGGCACGGGGCGCCGGGCAGCGCCGCCGATATCCCTGGAATAATGCTCTATTTTGTTTACCTGCTGTATCGGATGGGAGTTTGCAGGAGAGTGGTAGCGTGGTGGTTTTTTCTCCTGGTTTTATTTGTTTGGGTTTTTTTTTTTTTTTTTTTTGTTGTTATTTTTTTATTTTTTAAATCAGCTGTGAAAATGTTACAAATCTGCACAATTTTTTAGGTGTGCGTGTGTGTGTGATTTCGTTGTGGTTTTGGTTTTTCCTTTGGCGGGGGGGCGGCGGTGCTTTTTGTGCCGAGGGGGTTTGGGTTTGGGTTGGCAATACCTGATTTTGATGACTAGCTCTCTCAAGTGCAAAGACTTCCCATGAGCGATGCAGGGCCAACAGCAGCCCTGTGTCTGTAGAGTGCCTTCAAAACTCAGCTGTTCCAGCCGGTGCCAACCTGTGAAAGCTCCACAGAATCCCATTATCTACTACTCCAAAAACTACTTAACAGTTTCCTTGCAGTAATCACACCGAGCAAGCCAGGACAAAAGGGCCTATTGTTAGTGGAATTTATTTCTTATTTCCATCTGAGCCTTTTAACTGTTATTTCCATGTCTTGCAAGTTTGGGCTTCATTTACTTCAAATTTACAAGAATTTAGCCTTTTCGGATTTTGGGGGGAGAGGGCTTTTTTTTTTCTTTTTTATCTCTTTTTTGTTTGTTTGTTTTGTTCTATTTCCCTTTGATCGTGGGATGTGCCTCCAGCCAGCAAAGAAGGAAATCTTATCGTTGTGATGTACCAAGAAAAGTCTAACAGCTGTCATTTTCATTGCGGACATGCATTGAAGAGATGTCTATCCATTTGAAGAATTTTAATACAAATGCTCTTTTTTAGAAAACAACTTTGTGCATTGTTATGTATCACATGAAACACTGACTTTCACACAGGCTCTTAATCCAGATTTATATCTCAATAGCAGTGAAAGGTGGAGGGGTCGATTGAGCTAAGAACAGTGGTGGAAAAAAGGCAAACCACAAGATTGCTGGTTTCCCTAATATTTAGTGCTTTTTGATGCAGATCTTTGCTTTTATTCAGGTCTTGGCCCAGTGTGATGCCAAGTTGTGAGAAGGAGGCTGTGCTCAGAGGCAGCTTTTAGAAGGTAGTGTGGGCTTACTGCAACAGGCCCTGTAAGATTTGGCCCTTTTTCCCTTCTGGAAGCAACATAGTTTACTGGGGTGAAGTTGTAAAGGTCAATTATTTATGAAATGTAAGCTTTTAGTCTCATTGCATTATCACTTTAAAATTACAAACCAGACCTTTTTGTTTTCTGGTTTGCAGAGGGGCTGGGGTGGGAGGAGACCTGTGCCTCCCATCAGCTGGAAGATCCAAGGAGCTTGTTTACCCATCTCCTTCCTCTCTTTGCCCCTTCTCTAAAGGTCTGCACACAAAACCTGCAAATCTCTTTTTCCTTCTCCCCCCTATCCCAAGAAATCTTGAAATTATGTTACATCTCAAAGGCTGAGCAATGATGTGTAAGGGGTTTTTTAATCAGGCCATATGAAAAGTGACTGCCATGATTCCTCTGTGAATCTGGGAATTTCTCCTATTTTCAGCAGGAAAACTTTGTGCCTCAGCACTGGAAGAACAGTGTGTAGTGTCAGTTTGATGCTACGTTTCGAAATCCCACTGGCTGAAATGAAAATTGCCATTTGTGCTTTAGTCAGAATTGGATACTTGTTGTAGTAAGGTCAGCTATCTACTGAACTTTGTGAAAGGTTGTGTACTGAAAGCGTGTTTCTCCTTCCAGCAAGGACCTGTTTGGTGCACTCAGTGGGGCTGGGTCAGTCTCAGTGATACAAGAAAAACAGAGAGGGCTGGAGAGGGCAACCCCAGTGCTGGGTCCCTTGCTGCTGCCTGGGCCCTCCCTGTAACAGACACATTCATTTACCCCCTGCTTTTAAGTGAAAATTGAAATCCTCATTGCAGCTCATCTTCCAGAAATTCCAAAAAATTCATTAGAAGCCAGAGGAAGGCAGGGGAACAACACTGACAGAAGGGGTTGCTTTTAACCCAAGTACTGCACTGAAAGCTAAGGAAGCTTGGCTGCTGCCACATCTGCAACTTCCAAACTGCGTGTCTGATGTTAAAAACCAATAAATTTACATCTCAGTTACTGCCATGGTTCAATTTTGCCTTAAATTCAAGGGGAATGTACAGTTTTTAGCACCCACCAGGCCTGGCTCAGATCAGTGCATTGGCAGCAGCCTGGTCTGGTTGCCAGAAGCAGGAATTTCTTGTGCCCTCCCAGGAGCCAGCAGATCCCTCACGCTCCCCAGTGCCTCTGTCCCCACTGCCTGAGCCCTGCTTGAGGAATAAAGCAAAAGTGGGTGTTTGTAGCACACAGAGCCCAGCTTTGCTCAGCCTGGCAGAGCAGCTGGGGGCAGGCAGCTGAGCTCTGTGTTGTGCTGGGCCTTTCTGTGGTACATTCCAGTTTGGGCCAAAAAGGTGTCTTTGTTAAACAGTGAAGCATCTGAGCAGCCATGGCACTGTCTGATCAGGGCCTTGAATGTATTTAAGCATTCCATGTTCTCTGTGACTGGAAAGGACAGTACAAAGTGTAGAGCTCAGTAGTCTGATCTTCCAAATACTCTGAAGTGTTTTGGTGCTTGTTAAACATAGGCCTTGTCTATAAAAAGTCTGAAAAAATCATCCTGCTTTAACTTGACTGAGTGATGAAAGCTATATTAGCTTCGACACTTGAGGGAAATGTTGTATCAATCTAAAGGTACTCTTTATTCCTTTTCCCTGTGGGAATATGTTACACCCGTGTCAATACAGAGGTGGTATATCACACTTTTCACAGTGAGAATTGCAAATATTTACTTGTTTTGGAAGAAAAATTACATTCCCGGCCAAAATACTTCCTGACATCGCAGAAATTGTGTAAACAAGGCCTTGGTTTAAGGCTGGTCTTGTGACCACGTATTTTGCTGTACATAATGATTGTATTTTTAAAAATCTGAGCTTGTTCTGTTGCAAGAAAGCGTGTCTGGCATCCCGGTGTCCGTGACTGTAAGCGTGCCCTGTGCTCCCCCCAGCCCCAAAGCAAGTGTGCTTCTGCTCAACCTGATGCTCAGGATTTGTTCTGATGGTGCTGGAGCTGCTGTGGAACTCTGTGGCTGTGGGATCCTGGTGGTTCTGCTTCTCTCAAAAGAATGTACGGCAAGTTGTTTGCAAAGGGCATTTTAAATAAAGGGCAGCTGGCTCTTTATGACTTCCTCACTTGGGTACTCATTGTGTGCAGGTGTTGTTCGGGGTCAGATTTCCTCCAGGAGTGACAAAATGCAGAAACTTGCATGTTCTTTCAGAGTTTTGTGCTAAAAGGAGTGGCCCACGTGCATGGAGTGCATGGATGACTCCCAGGAGGTGAATGGAAAACAGCTGGAGCTCTGCTGCCATGAGAAGCTCTGTCCCTGTCCAGGTTTGTACAGCAACCCAGGCACTGTTCTGAGGGAGCCCTCACTGTACCCTGGGCAGAAGTGTTCATGTTCCGGGGAGATCTGAGACCTGCTCTGGAAACAAAAACATGGATGAGCTCAGTTCCAAGGGGAAATGGTTTTAAATATTGATACTCACAGCTTACAGCCTGTTCCAGTGTTTACAGCCTCGTGCAAAATGTGTGTTAAAGATTCTCCTTCCTGTCACATTGCTACAACAGTGTTTGAGAAGCTCCTTTTTGCAGGAATCCAGCATCTGCCCAAATTGTAGAACTTTGTGTTTGGGGCTGACAGTCTTTGCTAACTGTGTGTGCAGCAGATGAGAGGGATTTGAGTGCAAAGTTTTAGTGCAAAAAGCAAAAGACATTCAAGTGAGTTGTAGTGATGAGAAATGGAGTGCAAGTGTGTTGTTGGGGCTGCATGTGTTGGGGGTTTGGGTTGTTTTTCTTTTTTTGCTGATTTAGTGTTTTGATTTGTGTAGAGTTTGTTAGTCTGTAATCAAAAATCTTGCTGTGTTTCCCAAGGAAGAGTCAGCATGGCTCTGTGTGTGTGTGTGTGTGTGATCTGACTTCACTGGGGCTGCAATCAGAATTCCTCCCTTTCCACAGATGATCTCACCTCAGTGATCTCAGCTCTGGAGCATTCCTTATGGGACAGTCCTTATGGAACAGTCATTATGGTGCTGAAGGAGCCCCCAACAAAACCTGTCAGTGATGATGAGCAGAGATGTTCCTGCAGAAAGCTCCAGAACAGCCATCACATTTTCTCTGTGGCTGTTTTGAATTTCTGAAGGGTACAACTGCTCCAGCCAACACCAGGGCTCTGCTTTGCTGCTGTCCATGCCAGGGGTGCAGATTGTGCAAAAAGCAAGAACTCAAATCCATAATCTGCACTATCCAACAAGTCCCAGATCCTACATAAACCACTGTAAAATTAGAAGTCAGTAAACCAGAACCTGCAAGTCGTTCAAGTAAGTCTTAAAATATTGAAAGCAGCTGTTCTGTACTGAATCTGTTTTCAGTTTTGGCAGTCTTGGGTCTTTTGGAGGTTTGGGTGAAGAGCAGACTGATCAAGAAGCCATAGCTTTGCTTTGTAGTCCTTGACAGAGAGAGATTTTTAGGAAGATGTTACCTGACATTTAACTTCAGCTTCAATGATTTAAACCCCATTTTTTTCTACCAAGTTCTGTAAGGGGACATTATAAAAAGTGCTTAGTTAATAGCTTTGATGTCCAGGTACAGACAGATCCCAGATGTTTCTCCTCTGCTCGACAGACTGATAATGATTGTGCAAGAAATGCTGCAGCAGTAAGACTGGACAAAATGATTAAAAGTTTCTACAGGTTTTGCCTTTTGATGCATCATGTTAATTGTTACACTAGGGTGAAAGGGGATGGTTTAGGTTGCTTTGAGGATGGTTGTAAATGAACTTCTGGGTGAAAACTAATCTGAAATCAAAGTTGGCTGTTCTTTCCTCTGAATCAGATACTGCAAAAGGTACAGGTCAGTATTTATAGCAGATGCTGCTTCCCAGTTTCTCTTTGTGGGTATGTTCATCTAATTCTTTGTTTCCATAGTGTTCCTACTGTTACCCCAATTTTAGCAATCCAGGGGACGTGCATTGTATTCACTCTTGTCCAGAGAGGTAGCTTGAAAGAGAGAGCTCTGCAGATATTGCAAAACCACTTTCTGTAGAAGCATAAAATGGGTACATTTTGGAGATCAAAACTGCATGTTTCCTTAAAAACATAAACTGTGCCTTGTGTTTAACCTCCTCTGCTGGCTCATGGTGCCTTCCCCAGCTGTGCTGCCTTGGCCTCCTGAGGTGAGCTGGGGCTGGAGTAGCAAGGTAGGGCTGAGGAAACCCTGGCTGGGCAGGGTGAGGATCTGCCACGGAGCACTGTGGGGTGGTTTCTGGGGTGGGGCTGGAAGCAGGACACAGTGCCAGGTTCCCAAAGGCCAGGCATGGTTGTGTGGCAGGGCAGGGAGCAGGATGTCTTGTGGGAGCTGGGGAGATGGGCTCCATTCTTCTGGTTTGGGCATAAAACATCCTTTTGTGTGTGTATTATGGATTTACTGGTTTCTTCCCTCCTTACATTGCTAAGCAGATTCAAAAGTGCAAAGAACATTTGTACAACATGTGTTCTCCACCAGGGATGAGTTTAATGTTTAGGCTGAGCTTCCCTACACCACTAATCACCAAAATCTCTTTTAAGCTGCGTGGAACTTTCTAGTGATGATTGCTGCAATGTGACTCAGGGGACCTGGGAGCTGTGTGTGCTGAAGGATGAGATGAGTGATAATTTTATCCCCCAAATGAACTACAGCACTAGCACGTACCCCCATTTCATATGGGGAGCTGCCTGCCAAGTTTACTGATATTACCAAAGTTAAGATGAAAGCATGCCAACAAAGTGCTTGAGTAGCTGAGTTTCTAATGTTTGCAATCTTGATTTCCCTTCTTTTTGGGATACTCTGCTGCATCCCAGATTGGTTGGCTGCTTTCTGCTGGGTTTCTGGTTTCAAATGGTATGTTTACTTTAGTGTGGGTTTTGGTTGTTGGATCTTTTGGTTTCTCCTTTAATTAAGGGAAAAAATAGACAGGAGATTCACATCTGAGTTGCTGTGTAGCACAAGCTATGCAGATTCCAGAAATACATGCCATGTCTCCACATATTTTTGCAATAAAGTTTAAGGAGAACACTGTGTGTTTAAGGTATTTCTAAGACCTGGACTCTCAGCAGAGAAACAGCTCGGAAAAGATTATTTCCAAAAGAACTGGGTCAGCCTGGAGTGAATTAGAGTTCACAGATACTGAGGCATTTATTCCCTTACAGTATTACTGTACTTCAGCCTCTGCAGTGACAGTTACAGATTGCTGAGCATAAATATTTATGCATATGTACAAAGTTGTATCTGGTATCCACAATTTGGGAAACATCCACATTTTTCTACTTCTGGCATAGAAAATTAGGAACTGTGTACTTGCAGTCACCAAGTATCAGACCAGTAGCATAGAAATTGAGGTGTGTGTTTATTTAGCCAATTATAAGCACCTAAAAAGAGTTTTCTGGATTCTCTTCAAGCACTTTTGACCTGGCACAGATTAGTTCAGCATTGCTAAACCAGAAGGTTCCCATGGTGATTAAAGGTGAGGCCCTGACCTGTCTGACCCGTCTGGTTTGTGGGCAGCTCTGTCTGCGAGGGAAGGCAGCCTTGTGTCACCTCTGTGTCCTTGGGACAGGGAGCCAGACCTGCCTGCTGAACTGCTGAGAGCCCGGGGACAGATATTCCTGTGCTCCTCACAGGCTTTAGGAGCCTGGCGTTGCTCAATGTGCACCTGGTGGCAGCTCCTCCAGGTATGGTGAGTCAGCACTCAGGTTTTCAGCACTCAGTAGTTAACAGCAATTAACTGATGAGGAACTGGAGTTCATTTGGAAAACATGTTTGTGCACACTCACATGAAGACATAAACTGTGTTATTCCAGGATGTAAACACACCTAAGCAAAGCTGTTAGGTGTCCCCAGTACCAACAATAGGATTGTTAATACGAATTCATGAAGTTCTGTTTGTGCACTGACTTAACACTGTTTGAATTTGAACTTAACATATTCTCAGATTCTGTGGATGTGTGTCCCTAATTCTCCATTCTTTTGAAACCCCATTGAAATCAGAGCCTTACTGAAGCAAATTTAACCACAGCCCGAATTTAAATATTTCACCTGAACCTAATAGTGTGATTTTTTTAAGTTGTAATTTCATTATAAAAGAAAGCCTTCCTTCCCCTGTGCCTTTAGCTGAATTCTCAGCTGTCTATAGTGTAAACCTTAATTTTTTTTCCCTTTCTATGGGTGATTTTACCCTGAGGTGACACTGGGTTTATGGAAATTGTGAATCTATCTCAGAATACCAACAGGTGTATGATATATATTTTTTAATGTGGGTGTTTCAAAAGGCAGAGATCCTGTGGAACACTTGCAGTAGTGGCCAGCCAGGAAGAGAAGGGTTTGGGCTGGAGCAGCTGTGAGGAACATCCCCAGCACCTCGGAGCAGGGATGGAGGCTGCATCCCAAACGCTCCCTCTGCAGCTGCTGGGTGCTGAATCAAAGAGCAGAAGTTACACAGAGCCGTCACTTGATTTTTTTTGATTTTTCAGTGGCTGCCAAGAGCTACATAAGCCCCTGAACTATGTCAGAACTGGAGGAAGAACAAAGGTGCCCTGAGTTTGCCTTTCCCTCCTGCCCTGCTGCCTCCTCTGCACTCAGGAGCTTTGTGAGCCTCGGACTCTGTGGCTCCCTGCAGGGGCGTGTGGTCACACAGATGAAAACATACATGTTCCAAAATTTAAAAAAACCCACAATTTTCAGCTCTGTACTTCAGGAAGCAAGACTGCTGCATTGCCTTGGTGTAAGTATTAGACTGGAAGCACCACAGAAGGAAGGATGAGTTCCTTTGGGTGTCCCCACCCTCCCCTCTGAATAGAACTGCATACACTCTCTGGGATCCAGAGGTTGGATGGAAAACGTATGTGAGTAGGCTCGACATTAAATTAATTAGAAACTCTCACAATTTTTAGTCACTTGAAACGGGGTCAATTTCAAATCAATCTCTTTGCAAGATGAAACACACTGACTTCAAAACGGGCTTTTGTGGTGATACATCACGGCTCTTACCAAATTAACAAAGGGCTGAGGCAGCAGGTAACGAGGTACTCAGCTGGGGCTGAGCTTTCTTCCAAGGGCAGGTATTATTTTTAAGTCTAATAACTACCCTTATGGAAAAAGCAAATTTTTTTTTAAACCCTCAGGAAAGGTTCAATCTGAAAAACAGTGCTTGCAGGACTCAGGGAGGATTATGGTAATTTATTTCAATTAATTCAATGCAAAACAGATTATAGATCACTGTGCTTCACCATCTTGTGGAAAATCTAGCATTCAAAATGTAGCATAATCAGATTTTGATTTATGCAAACTCTCTCTGGAAGACACTACACCAGTCTCTTGTTTCGCAGCAATGGGAAGTCAGCGTTTCCCCGTGGCTGGGTTTCTAGCAAGGCTGGGATCGGCTCTGGCCGCTGGGCTGGGGCTCGGGGAGGGCAGAACTGCTCCCTACGGAACCGGCCGGCTCTGCCAGCCCGCATGGGGACACAGGGCTGTCCCCTCCGAACCTGCAGCCCGATGGGCAGAGCCAGCTGAGGGTGGGCCCGCGGGGCTCTGAGCACGGAGAGCTGCAGGCGGCTGTCAGCCCGGCTGTTCCCGGGGCAGCTCGGAGGGCACGGAGCAGTGCGGGCACGGAGCAGTGCGGGCACGGAGCAGTGCGGGCACGGAGCAGCTCGGAGGGCACGGAGCAGTGCGGGCACGGAGCACCGCGGCCCCAGCAGCCGCCGGCCTGAGCGGGGCTCGCTGTGCCCCCTCCGCTGCTCGCTGCTCGCTGCTTGTGCCCCATCCCTGCCGCTGGACAAGGGAAGCGCCTGAACATCTCGGGACGCTTCCTCAGCTCTTCCCCTTCACACACACACACACTCTCTCTTCTGCTTCCTCCCATTCTGCCCCCGCAGACACAATTGCGAGGGCTGCGGCGGCGTTCGGGGGTGCTGGGCAGGAAGCCCGCGGTGCCACTGACCTTGGGCTGGGGAAATGCTCGCAGGGCCCCCCGCACCCTGTGACACCGCAGATGTGGGATGGGGCTGCAGCAGTGCCCCCAGAGCCAGGCACAGCCTGCCCAGGCAGGGTGCAGGCTCAGGAGCCCGAGCTGGATGACTGGCTCGAGGTTACACAAGGGTTATCACCGATGTGCATTTCCAATCACTGCTGCTGCGGTCCCTGTGCTGTGCAGGGGGCGTAGAACAGGTGCTGTGCCACAGCAGCTCTGCCTGCGCTGAAATGGAACCCAGGGGATGAACCCCAATGCCCTCGCCTGCCTGGGACCTGGGATCCTGAGCCCTTGTGCTATAGTCAGGGAACTTACAAACGCTAATTTTAAGCAATGCTGATTAATGCTGATTAATGTTCAAGTTTGTTCTGATGAGAAGCAGTCATCACTCTGCTGACTTCCCTTTGGCTGTTAAAAGGTTTATGGTTATTGAATTATTTGTAACGTTATGACAGGTAACTTTATATATTTATTGTTCATGGGCTACTAATTTCTCCTCTTTGTTGATCATGTTGAATACACGCCTCTTCTGTGTGTTTTTAGGCATGTCTGGGGGAGCAGGGCTGGTGCTCAGGTTTCACTCTGAGCTCCCAGGTTTCCCAGATTTCCTGTGCTGGGATGTTCGCAGCACCTTCTGGTGCTCCAGCCCTGTAGCATCAGGCTCGCAGGTGTGCTCCTGCAGCCGTGCTGCCTGCGAAGCTCTTCTCAGATGCGGTGGCAGGAGATGCCGGTTCTTTGTGTGAGGCTCGCTGGGCAGCAGAGCCAAGCTGCAGCAGCTGCCGGTGTGAGGGGTGCCCCTGAGCCCGTGTGGCTGCTCCTTCTTGCACACCGGTACCGTGCCTGCTGTGCCAGCACACAGCTCCTGCTGCCCTGCTGTGTGAGCACACCGGTACCGTGCCCTGCTGCGTGAGCACACCGGTACCGTGCCTGCTGTGTGAGCACACTGGTACCGTGCCTGCTGTGTGAGCACACCGGTACCGTGTCCTGCTGTGTGAATACACCGGTACCGTGCCTGCTGTGTGAGCACACCGGTACCGTGCCCTGCTGTGTGAGCACACCGGTACCGTGCCTGCTGTGTGAGCACACCGGTACCGTGCCCTGCTGCGTGAGCACACCGGTACCGTGCCTGCTGTGTGAGCACACCGGTACCGTGCCCTGCTGTGTGAGCACACCGGTACCGTGCCCTGCTGTGTGAGCACACCGGTACCGTGCCTGCTGTGTGAGCACACCGGTACCGTGCCTGCTGTGTGAGCACACCGGTACCGTGCCTGCTGTGTGAGCACACCGGTACCGTGCCTGCTGTGTGAGCACACCGGTACCGTGCCCTGCTGTGTGAGCACACCGGTACCGTGCCTGCTGTGTGAATACACCGGTACCGTGCCTGCTGTGTGAGCACACCGGTACCGTGCCTGCTGTGTGAGCACACCGGTACCGTGCCCTGCTGTGTGAGCACACCGGTACCGTGCCTGCTGTGTGAGCACACCGGTACCGTGCCTGCTGTGTGAGCACACCGGTACCGTGCCTGCTGTGTGAGCACACCGGTACCGTGCCCTGCTGTGTGAGCACACCGGTACCGTGCCTGCTGTGTGAGCACACCGGTACCGTGCCTGCTGTGTGAGCACACCGGTACCGTGCCTGCTGTGTGAGCACACCGGTACCGTGCCTGCTGTGTGAGCACACCGGTACCGTGCCCTGCTGTGTGAGCACACCGGTACCGTGCCCTGCTGTGTGAGCACACCGGTACCGTGCCTGCTGTGTGAATACACCGGTACCGTGCCTGCTGTGTGAGCACACCGGTACCGTGCCCTGCTGTGTGAGCACACCGGTACCGTGCCTGCTGTGTGAGCACACCGGTACCGTGCCTGCTGTGTGAGCACACCGGTACCGTGCCTGCTGTGTGAGCACACCGGTACCGTGCCTGCTGTGTGAGCACACCGGTACCGTGCCTGCTGTGTGAGCACACCGGTACCGTGCCCTGCTGTGTGAGCACACCGGTACCGTGCCTGCTGTGTGAGCACACCGGTACCGTGCCCTGCTGTGCCCTCACACCGGTACCGTGCCTGCTGTGTGAGCACACCGGTACCGTGCCTGCTGTGTGAGCACACCGGTACCGTGCCCTGCTGTGCCCTCACACCGGTACCGTGCCTGCTGTGTGAGCACACCGGTACCGTGCCTGCTGTGTGAGCACACCGGTACCGTGCCCTGCTGTGTGAGCACACCGGTACCGTGCCCTGCTGTGTGAGCACACCGGTACCGTGCCTGCTGTGTGAGCACACCGGTACCGTGCCTGCTGTGTGAGCACACCGGTACCGTGCCCTGCTGTGTGAATACACCGGTACCGTGCCTGCTGTGTGAGCACACCGGTACCGTGCCTGCTGTGTGAGCACACCGGTACCGTGCCCTGCTGTGTGAGCACACCGGTACCGTGCCCTGCTGTGCCCTCACACCGGTACCGTGCCTGCTGTGTGAGCACACCGGTACCGTGCCTGCTGTGTGAGCACACCGGTACCGTGCCCTGCTGTGTGAGCACACCGGTACCGTGCCTGCTGTGTGAGCACACCGGTACCGTGCCCTGCTGTGTGAGCACACCGGTACCGTGCCTGCTGTGTGAGCACACCGGTACCGTGCCTGCTGTGTGAGCACACCGGTACCGTGCCCTGCTGTGTGAGCACACCGGTACCGTGCCTGCTGTGTGAGCACACCGGTACCGTGCCTGCTGTGCCAGCACACAGCTCCTGCTGCCCTGCTATGCCAGCACACAGCTCCTGCTGCCCTGCTGTGTGAGCACACAGCTCCTGCTGCCCTGCTGTGCCAGCACACAGCTCCTGCTGCCCTGCTGTGCCAGCACACAGCTCCTGCTGCCCTGCTGTGTGAGCACACCGGTACCGTGCCTGCTGTGTGAGCACACCGGTACCGTGCCCTGCTGTGTGAATACACTGGTATCGTGCCCTGCTGTGCCAGCACACAGCTCCTGCTGCCCTGCTGTGCCAGCACACAGCTCCTGCTGCCCTGCTGCCAGAGCATCACCTGGCCCGCGGTGACCAAGGGCGCTCCCAGTGACCTGGGACAGCCAGGCCAGGGCGGGTTCGTGCGCAGGGCCGGCCCCAGGGCAGAGCCTCCGAGGGCTGGCGGAGCAGCTGCTTTCGGGAGGTTTGCAGCTGCTGCATTCAGCCTGGGGAGCTGCAGTAATTGACTTCGGAAAAGAAAATCATTGTGTGTACTCTGTCCCTTTTCTCAGCCACGCTGGTTCCCTAACATGTTTAGGAGTTGGCATTTATGTTTCTCCATTTATGTTTCACCAAACTGCCTGGCTTTTCTGAGCCCAGTTGGGTAAAGACTGAGAGTAAACATGTATTTTTACTTTTTTTTTTTTCTTTTTAAACTTAGATCAGTGTCTACTCCCAGTTGTGGTTGAATTGACAAGTTGCAGGTTTGATTCCTAACAGGAGTAAGTGCACTAACTCGTGTCATTAGCCCATCACCTTCCCCGGCAGCCGCAGGGGAAGGTTTTCAAGGGGAAGGTACCTGATGTTTCTCAGCTGGAAAGTGCCAGCCAGTGGCTTAGTCTGGATCGATTAACGAGGTTTGTCCTGTTGCCAGGGCTCATTTTTATTATCCAGACTTCCCTTCTGGGAATAGCTGAAATAGATGGAATCAGTGCTTCTGCCTTAAGTATGTGGCTGTTGGGATTTGAGTTGTTTCTCCACCAACTCTCCCTCCCTCACTTTCTGATTTACAGGTTTGTAAGGAGCTAACACTTTTATAGAGACAAGGGTTTGTGCTACAGTTCATGGGGACAGTGAACATGAACTCAGAACCTTCTACATGGGTTATACAATCAGCAGTTACCAAGTACAGGAATCAAATCCCTTTCTTTTCTTGGCAGATGTGCCTTTGGCAGGGGGCTCAGCCTGGAGAAAAAGAGGCTCAGGGGAGACCTTCTCACTCTCCACAACTCCTTGACAGGAGAGTGCAACCAGGTGGGGTTCAGGCTCTGCTCCCAGGGAACAGGGACAGGATGAGAGGAAATTGATATCTCAGATATTTAGAAATACTATGTACTTTGTGTGTATCAGTATTTTTAAATGATGTTGTGTAATTACTCAGGGATGATTGCTAGTATTCCCAATGAGTTCTCACCTCTGCACACAGTCCTGCACAGACATCCCCAGGTTGTGAGCGAGCCCTGGGCCTCTGCAGCACAACCCCAACACCCCAGTGCAGAGCAGGCTTTTCTCTCACCATACAATCTGCAGTTTCTGACATGGATGCTTCCCTTCACACACGGCTGGGCAGGCAATTTCTGTGCTGATCACCATAGAAACCTGCAGATCCATCACTTGGTCCGACCGTTCCCATGCTGTAGCAGGGAGCTGGCATCAGAAAATGCAAATAAGGGGCGGGAGAGAAGCTTGGTGAAAGCGGTGCCTTTCTGCTTTATTTTAGCAAAGCTGATCTTCATTCTAAGCTGCCCCTATTCCTGTTTAACCCAAACTCAGGCTTTCTCCTTAATGATATTTTTGTGGAGCTTCCCTGAGCAGCTGTGCTGTCCCTGCTGCCTGTCTGGGATGGGGCTTTTGTCACAGACCTCAACATGGGAGTGATTTGGTCTTTCCTACATCTGATCAGACCCCAGTGGGGTCTTTCTCAGTACCTTGAAGTGTCCTGAACCCACCAGCTCCTCTCCTATGGGCTGGGGAATTTTTATAGCTTGTCTCAATTGGCGTAGGATCTCAGGTAATTCTATTACTGATCAATAACTTTTTCAATGCCATACTATTGACAACTAAAACATGAATGATTCCCAGGAACATTGGAAAAGGGGTTGATTTTCTTAAAAAATGAGAAGATGAGGGAAGGCTGATTTACACTTGCACAGACTGGATAAATAGTCACAGTACTTGCCATTACAGCTGGCCTGCACATGAACACAGAGTGTTTTAATTGCAGCTGACCCTGGATGCTCCGTGCTTCCCACGGCCGTGTTCAGCCCGGGCTGGGAGCGTGGCTCCTGGAGACAGGAGGGGGCTGACAGCAGGAGCAGGCTGCTGCTGCAGGAAAACAGCAGGAAGGTACAGGAGGAGGAGAGGGAGGGTTGGTCTAGAGAACAGAAATGCAACAGATGAGGCAGCTCTTGTTGAGGATCCCTGGCAGTGTCCAAGGCCAGGCTGGACCAGGCTTGGAGCACCCTGGGATAGTGGAGGGTGTCCCTGCCCGTGGCAAGGAGTGGGATGGGGTGAGCTTTAAGGTCCCTTCTGACCCAAAGCATCCTGAGATTCTGTGATTAAGAAGTGTGCCCAGCAGTTTTTAGTCACTCACAAAACCAACAACCAACCATGAGTGGCATGGCTGTTGTGGCTGATGGTGCCTTTGTGTCTGTCAGGTGATGGGAGTTCAGAATACACCTAGTTATGGTAACTCTCAGACTTATCTCGGACTATGTAGCAGATCAGCCTGGAAAAAGCTGGAATGGGAAAAAGATGTGATTCTTCAGCCTGCCTGTAAGTCCTAACAGCAGTAGGGTAAATAGCCAAGAAAAATACACCCTCATAGCTTGTTTACTTTTGCCTGTAATGCTCCTGGCTGAGCTGAAGAGTTTCCAATTGGGCTTTACAGACCTCAGTTGGTCTCACTGGGGATCTGAATAAAAATAGATCCTAAATGTCACCATGGTAAAGCAAAGAGAAATCATAAAGAGGGGAATGAGAACGTTGCCAGCCTGCCATGGAAGCAGGACTTGGTGTTCCCCGTGCTGCCAACAGCCCCACGGGTTGGAGCCTCGAGCTGGATTGAACACTTCTGTTCCAGCTCGTGCCTGGAGCTGTGTGCGAGCCCAGACAGCTCAGCCTGAGGGGTCAGGTCCAGGGGTTGGTTTAGGTGGGATTTTATTTCTGGTGGGAAGAACAAACACTTCCCAGGCACTCTGTGCAAGGCTGCTCTGCACAGCGGGGTCTGGAGGAAGGTGGCTGCGACCAAAGGCCCCTGGCAGGTCAGTCCTGTTTGAGCTGGGTCTGGCCATAGGGAATTCCCAAACATCATCCCTCACCCAGCACATGGAGAAGTGGCTCCCAGGGATGGGTGGCTTTCTGTAGTTCCAAGAAATGCAACATTCATTATGAAGAAAAACTCCTGGTCACAGCTAACAGTGTTGAAGCTTGCTTGCTAGGGGTGATGTGCAGGGGATTGTGCTGCCTTTTTAACTCTGTAACAGAAAAAATAGCTAACAGAGTACAAGTTAAATGTGTAGATCTGGGTTCTCTTCAGGGAAACTCCCCCTGCATCGGGAGGATCAGATGTTGTCCCAAGGTCTCTCGTTTGCTGTGTCAGCTTCCCCATGGCAGGCTTTCAGCATGCTGTAACACTCGGACACAGTGGGTGTTTCAGGGGTCCAAACAGGGACCGTGTCAGCCTGGGCCTCACTCATTTACTTTGGGTCAAGGTTGAGTCCAGGATCAGAGAAATGTTACAAAAGAAGAAATCTGCGTGGGTTCCCTACCATGTGTTGCTCATGCTTTGACTTACAACCGCGGCAGCTTTTCAGAGATTCTGCGAAGTGGCTGTGTGAGATGAGAAGCTCTAAATTTAGTTGCAGAGCGCTTGGTTCAGCGTTGGCGGTGCTGAGCCGCCCGCCCCGGGGGTGTGGGACTTGGCCGGGGTGTGCAGGAAGGAAGGGCGGCTCCGCCGAGGTTTCCTGTCCTGCCGCGGGTGCCGATGCTCGCTGCTGCTCCTGCGCCCGGCCGGCTGCTGCCGGGGGCACCGGCGGGGCCAGCAGCCAGGGCAACAACGATGGCAGCGCATCACACCGAGCACATTCACCCTCGGCACGCAGCGAGCCTTCCCCTTTCCAGGAGAGCTGCTTTCCCAAAGGAGGAGGGGTGGAAATGAGGCCACGGGGAATTTGTTTTGGCTTCTCTTCTGATTTATTGCAGAATGTACAACGAATGAATGAAACCTGTCTCGCTGCACTCTCCCAGGTTTCCCTCTCCCCTTGTAGGATTGCTGTGTCCTCCTGCCTTTGTAGAGGCCAGGTCTCACAGGTCCTTTTCATATTTACACGTCTGTTGTGAGTGGCCGTGTGGGACAAAGCACAGAGGGTGCTGCAGAAGTACCAGCACAGCAGCGGTGATGTGGGGGTTTGATCTGCTCCAGGGTTAGCTGCTCTGGTGAACCTGGCACCTGCTCTGCCCAGGTGTCACGCAGGTGAGCACCTCCGGTCCCCTCCAGCTGCTCTGTGACCACTCCCATCCTTCCCATCAGGGCACAGCTCTGCAGGGGCCCTGGGCTCAGCCGTGGGGCTCCCGGGGGCCGAGGGCAGTGACCCCCTCTCTGCACAGCTGCTTGCAGGCTGCCCGAGTGCAGGGCTGTCCTGATGTGGAAACCCAGCTGCAGAGCTTAGAGGTGATGGGTTATTGCCACAGGAAGTAAGAGCTACGCCCTGTTGGGATGAAGTAGCTGTGTACCTCTGCGGCTGCACCGAGTGACAACTCGGGTGTGTGGAGCTGCTGGGGTTAAACAGAACGATGCCACGGGAGTGCTGAGATGCTCGTTCCGCTGCACTTGTACAGGGAGACTCTGCCAGAGCAGCTGATCCAGGAGCGGCGTCTCTCCGGCAGTCGGCGTTTGTGGCTGACACCTCTGCGCTGAGTGATTGTCATCTGCTATAAACGCTGACTTGTGCTCAGTCCCCACATCAAACCACTGAACTCACATGAGAATCACATGCCAGAGCACGTCACCGGCGCTCTGTGCGACCTTTCCAGCTGCCCCTGAGCTCCGTCTGCGGACACGCAGCTGCCCCCGCTCCCGAGGCGCCCCCGCACCCCGCTCCTCCTCAGCGCTCCGGGTGTCTCAGCCCGGAACGCTGCCCGGCAGCCTTCAAAGAGCATCTTCTTAACTCAGCCTGACTGAAACCGAAAAGAGCTACTAGCAGGGCAGTCCCCACATGGGAGCAGATTAAATCTGACAGCTGGGGCGGGGAGGGGAGCTGTTGAGTGGAAGTGATGGGAAGAGGTGCGATGGCCAGGAATTCTCACCCGGTGAGCCCAGCAGGAGCTTTCTGACTCAGAAGAAATGCTTGCAAGGGCTGTAGGGGGTATGGAATAAAGGAAAGCCGTGAGACGGATCAGCTTTCCATTCACCATTGTTGTCTCCCCGGTGCAAATGGCCCTTTGGCCGCCCTGGGGAGGCTGGCAGGGACTGGGGTTTGGGCACCTGGAAGCAGGTGAGTCTTGAGGGTTTGGGGCATCCTGTGGGGCTCTGGCATTCTTTCTCTGCCAGCCTTCAGATGGGCTGTCCCTGCAGTTGCCATGAGCACCTTACAGTTTCAGTTGATCGAGGTGAATTTCTAGATGTTCTTGTGGTATTTGTGCTCCTGTTCTACTGATGATATGCAAGAAAATACTCAACGGTCAGTTTCTATTTTGCCACTCTAAAATCAACACTACAGGATTTGATCTCCCCTTGTATTTTCCTTTAGATAATTTTTTCATGACCCTACTGCCTTTTTTTTTTTTTTGTCTACCATTAGAGATCTTTTAGTTAAAATAAATTATTAAAAACATAACTGTCAGAATCAATTCCTAGAAACATGCTTTGATTTAGGGAATCTGAAGAAAGGTCTTTAATCCCAAAGTCTCTCTGAATGTTCTCCCTCAGCTCCAACTTTCCTGCCTGACCATCACAGACAGGACAATGCCACAAGCCACCCAGTCCATTACTTCCCCCTCCCCCCCAATACTGTTTTTTCAAAATTTTTTATTTGCAGCTGGCCAGTGGAAGATGAAGATGGGCCAGCACTTCTGCTGATGGGCTGTATCAGGAGAAGGATGGAAAAGGATTTTGTACAGTGGAGCTAAGGAATTTAAACAGCTCTACAGAGATCCTGCAACGTTGTCTCTTCCCTGGCTGTTACATCTGGAAAATAAATAAATGGAACGACCTCTGCTCCATTAGGTTGTGTCTGTTCCCTGTCTGGGGGGTGATCCCAAGGAGGGTGGAGGCCCTGCCATCCTCAGGGCACGGGGTGGCTCCTGATGGTCCTGGGTGGTAGCCCTGGGTTTGCTGGCTCCCCTCCAAGCCTGCTTGGCTAACAGCACTGATCAAAGCAGCATGTGGCGCGACGGGTGTGGACTGGGGCATTTTCAGATCTCATTTAATTTCTGAGGCTTAACAGGATTTGTCAGGCCAAGCCATTTTCACCAGGCTGAGTGACAGTCACGGATGATATAGAGAAGGGCTCATTAGAGCAGCAAATTCAGAATTATGCATAAAGCAGCAATAACTGGTCCCTTAAAATTCCCTTGGCACTTTGACACCAAAGAGTTCTTCTAATTGAATGTCGGAAGGGAGCATTTTTGCTCGTCTTTCCAAGCAGAAAATGATCAAATGCCCACCAGCCAAGGCTGGGCAATTATTTTCTAGACCCCACTAATGCAAGAGCTCTCTCCCAGTGCAAGGACAGTGTGTGGATTGCTCCAAAAGCCTTCACTCCTTGTGCTGGCTGGGGGTGTCAGGGGTTTGTGTTTTCCTCAGCCTGACTGAAGCCTCCTGAAGGCTGTTACAGAAAATGAGACACACTGATGATGATGCTCCTGGCTCTCAGACATGCCCATGGGCATGCAAACCATGGCAAACTTCATGCCATGGTCTGACAGAGTGGAAAGCACTCCCCTGCTGTTCAATAGGCTGTTGGGCTGGGATTCACCATCACCTGCAGTTGCAGGGCTGGGAGGGGGCTTACATCTGTGTCAGGATCCTTCTCACTCCTGGTTTTAATAGCAAAAATCTTCAAGGTTCGTGTTTTACACACTGATTTCTGTATACTGTGCTAAGTCCCTGAAATAGGTAGAAGATACATTTTACATTGCCCAAATCTCTTTTCATGCCTCATGCTCACTGTTACAGACCTACAGCTCTCCCCAGAAAATGAAAAAATGTATTTATTAAAGGCCAAGCACTGTCTGCACTCTCTGATGTCAGGGACTGCCTCTGCTCCCGGGAACTTTCTGCACCTCCTTGGTCACTAAATTTTCTGCAGTAATGGAAAAAGGATTTGCCTCTTGATACAGGTGGGAGTTTAATGTCTTCCATCATTTCTGGTTTTCACTGGGCTTAAATGGGAGAAAGAAATTTTGTATTTAAGCCCACGGGGCATTTATAGCCCCTCTGCTTTTGTCACCTCAGGCATTCTGGCTATGAGGATGGGAGCAGGATGCCTAATGTAAACAAAGATTAATGGATGCTGATGAACTTCTTCACAAGGCAGACAATGAGGCAGCTGGACCACAAAGTCCTGTTTAGAATTTGGTCAGGTTGTCATGATGCTTGATTTGTCTTTACACATTAAACATAGAAATTGTAACAAACTTCCAATTGCATTTCTATTTTCTACCAGCTGAGTAATATTTGAATTAATATTGAATTTAATATTTTATGTGTGTGCACCTTTCCATCACGGGCAGGATGACTCAACAGAGGACCAGTGATAAAATTCAGTGCCCTTCAGTTACTAACACTCGGTCACTATTTCCAGCAATGCAAGCTCCAGACTAATCACAAAAGAAATGATTCTGTCTGTTTATTTCCAGTTTTAAGTCAGACTGCTTGGCTCTTCTAATTTTTCATAATTTTCAACAAATGCAAACTAACATTAGAATAGGAAGAATGCCACCTGTCACAGCAAATCTCTTAAAATCAGATCTGTGGTTCATTTTGGTTGAAGAACTCTCCCCTGAGATTGCTTTGTCAGTCCCTTTCATAAGCTGGGATGTGCCTATGAAAGGTGTACTTATGTGTAAGACTGTCAGGTCTTTGATGGCAATTTGACTGAAGTTTGTTGATTCAGAGAGCTAATAAATAGATCACAATTATTTTACAAGATCTGCATGACATGTCATTAACCCATCCAAGGGGAAAGGTGGGAACTGGAGCCTCACTCCTATTGTTTGAAAGGCTAAAAAGCAAGGAACACCAACAATAACAGCAATTTTGTTGAAGCACAGTTCCTTTTGCTTAAATACTTATTTCTATGATGCTTATTTTCTAAAAACCCTTCATCTTCACCATATAAATATATGCTGGGCATTGGGTGAACTGGATCACTTCCCAGTGCATTTGGAAATAGCGAGCAATGCTTGAAACTTCCTGTGATGATTTGAATGTACTCTTGACACCTTTTTCTTTCAAGTAGCTCTTTTGCCATGTTACACTGCTGCTCAAACCCCAGGTTCACAAATAACATGGTCTGTGTGGGACTCTGCTGTTTTCCATGTGGAGAAAGCTGCTAATTAAGCTGGCAGTGCTTGTCCCAGCCTAAAGGCACACCCGGCAGAGAGATGCTGTCAGTGCCCAGTCATTTGGGTGACATAAATTGGTTCCATGTCACTCCCCACCCTGGGAGGTGGCACCTGAAGTGCTCTGGTGCCAGCTGCTCGCAGAGGTAGGAAGAATATGTTCGTTTTTAATTTTTATTTCTTTCCATGTCAGTGTAGAAACCCAGGTGAAATGGCTTTACAATTCAATGCCATTCACCTCTTTGTTCCAGTGTTGCAGGATTTGGGTTTTATTTTCATCTAAGAGGGTTTGGGAAGCCAATGACTGCACGGTAATTAGAGACCCCATTTGGCTGCATTTAGACAGGTTGGAGGATGTAATTAGCTCTCGAGCCAGAATAAAGATGTACATCTCCAACTGTACTTCATCAAAAACGTGACTTGGTTGCTAGTCAGTTTTGGGGTTTAATCTGAGGTTGTTTGCATATTGCAATTTGAGTATCTGCAGGGTGTGCGTGTGTACCATCCTGTCCTCCCACCCCATTCCCTTAAACTTGTTTAAATCTCAGTTTTTCCTTTTGACAGTCACACCACAAGTGTTCCCTGAGAACTGCGGGTGCCTGGATCAGCTTGGGTGGCATCCTTGGGGACACCCAGGCGTGGTGCTTTTACACTGGCTGTTGGGTTTCCAAATTCTCCTTGACAATGACAGTGGGAGCAGAACTGGGGAAAGCTGAGTCCCTCAGAACATCCCTTCTGTCTTTTATTTCTGATCATGGTTAACTGGGAATCTCATACATTAGGCAGCACTCGGAAACAGGCCAGAAGAAAATATAAAAATCCAACAAACTCTTATTAGTGATTCTTTTGGCATCTTCTCTAACTCCGGAACTTCTGCCTGGCTCAGCCCCTCACCAACGCTCTGCAGTGCATGCCCAGCATCACTTTTCCATACCCCAGCAGACTTCAGACACAAACAGGAAAACCTTCCTTCCAGCCACGGTAAATAACATGACCTCATCTCTGATACTATTCTTCTCCATGGTGTTTTATTGTAATGAGGCGTCAGACACACTGCCAAGAGGTTAAGGAGCTCAGTCCAAGGTCTGTGAGCCCCGGAGAACTGGAGATCCCTGCACTGCAAGTTAAGAGCCTGGCCAGGGAACCTGGAGGCCCTAAGTGTTGGGCCCGGCAGGGAGGGCTCATCCTTTCTGAAGGAATGACAGCAGGGGATTCATGTTCTCTGTGCTCCCCAGCAAGGTGCCTGTGAGGGACCAGAGTGTGCTGCTGCAGATCAACTGCTTCCCCTTCCCTGGAAATCACCCTGAGCCAGCGGGGAGGCCAGGAGGAGCCCGCCGGGACAGGGAGCAGTGAGCAGCCAGCACAGGCTGCCTCACGTGTGTGAGCTTTACCCAGGGACTGCTCACTGCCACATCGTGGTGTCGGAGCACAGACCTCGGCAGTCCCACAGCTGAGTGCAGCAAGAAGGATTTCAGGCTGAGAAAGACGTGTTTAATTGTTTCTAAAACGTTTGAAAGGCTGTAAAAGTCTCTAGACAATATTGCTGGTTCAAAATGCACTGTGAATGCCAAAAAAAGCCCAGTGAGGCTAGTTTATTGTGAGCAAAGCTTTTCTGAAAAATCCTTCACTTTAAACATAGCAAACCCCATTTCTGAATAAAACATGGGTATACAGGGCAGAAGGATGTACAAGTTTGCTAATATTCATGCTTACTGTATAACAAAGTATATGCTCCTTTGTGCAAATTCCTACCTCAGTGCAAGAGGGATCTGATGGAGAACAACGTGAGAGAATAATACATAGACAGAAGTTTATTTTTGTTAGAAATAATAGTTTAGGAAAATTATTATCCCTTTTATGAAATTAAAAATACTTGTAGCACTTTTCAAATTGAAATGTATTTTTTATTAAAAAGCATTTTAGGAGAAATTTTGTCTGTTTGGAATTTTAAAAAATTAAGCTGTAATATTTCTAGTAGCCCATTTCTCACATTTGAAATCAAACATGTTTTTTTCATTAGAAAATTTCATTGTTGGTGGTGAAACAGTAATAAATTTATCTAAAGTACCTCACACTTCCCGTGAAACCTTAAAACTGTAGTCACACTTTGAAAATTCATGGGTTCCTAAAAACACTCCAAAAAAGAAAATTTCTGTTGCTGATTTTTATTAAGCTGAATCCTTCCACAAGAACTTCAAAGCATAACTAGTACAAAAGTGTGGTAACTTTTTTTGTAGTATCATTTAATTTAAATGGTGTTGACTTAAAATCCTGCTGAGAAAGATTCTGATTTCTTCTGACTCTTTAGCTCTGTAACAGAAACAATCCTGGGATTGATGAGGATGAAGTGCACGTGAGAGAGGGAGTTACATACATTGTGGTTGTTTCTGGAAGGTTCATTCATTTACATGTAAAGGAAAATTTCATCAGGTTTATTGTAAATACTGTTGTAAATAATTTTAATGTTATTGGAAATAATCCTTGCTGAACAGCCCTTGGTTTACGGCTGTGCTTTCTTCTTCAGACACAAAGGAAATTAGTATCAACACAAAGCCTTAAATTTCTTTTATGAAGACAGGTGTTGTTGATTTATGTGCAATTCCCTGTGAAATACTGGCTCTGGTTAAAATTGAGTCTAACATTATTTAGGACTAAGAATAGTTTAGAAATTTCTTGAAACTGAAGAGCCTAATAGGCACAGACAAAACAATATGCAAAGCAGGGAAAATGCATTGGGAAGCAACCGCATAACAAATTATTTTAAGAAAACAAACAAATGCTGCTGGGAACACTTTATGTTGCCAGAAATGACAGGAGAACTGCACAGAGCTTTAAAATGGGCAACTTAACAGGGATGTCCTGTGGTCTGTAGGGACATGTCAGGGCTGTACAAAGAAGGAGTGAAACAATGGACAGAGAGCACCTCGGCTGCAGTCACTGTTGGGCCTTGCAGAAACACCTGAAAAGCACCAAATGCTGCTCACACCTACAGCTATGGCAGAAAAAAAGAGGGCATACTGGGAAGAATGAGGGGTAGACTAAAACTGTGTGTAAGTCAAGGACAGAATAAAGAAAGGCATGTGGGTCACACACAGGGGTATCAGGTGTTGTACTCAACTTGGATAAACAGTCAAGCTACTCTGAACATCTCCAAATGGACTGAAGACAACACTTGGACTGGGGCAGAGTATTTGGAAGGTTAAATATATTTGAAATAAAGGACAAAATTGCTAACAATGATGTCAGTGTATAAAAGCCTATTCCAGACAGATTCGTTCTACTACAAGTGCTCGGCGACAGTCCCGGATTGGAGCTGTGCACACCCTGCACCTGTGGGTCTGCACGTTTGACCTCCCACGAATTCTCAAGCAATGGCTTCAGCCGATCCTTCCCCTTCCACTCCTTGTCCATGGTTCTGTGGGGTTGATCATGGGGGCAGAGCTGGGTGTGTGAGAGGTGGGATCAGTGGGTGCAGCACCCCTGCCCTCGGCCAGCCCTGCGTGCCCGCTGAGCAGCTCCGGAGCCCGGCTGAGCTCGGGAAGGCAGCAGGACAACAGCGTGTGCTGCGTGCACGGGAAGGGGACAGGAGCTGCTAGGCAGCCCAGGCCTGACAGCTCCTCGGGAAGGGCCTCGGCAGGATCTGCTGGAGCTGCTTCCCTTGATCACACGTGCATGAACGCATTCGTCTGGCTGACAGTAACAACTCCGCGGCAGAGACCCAAACACTGCACCTCCCTTTCCTCAGTCTGTTTCCCATTCCAAATGAAATGGGAATACCTCAAGATGAGAATGCACTGCACTCCCACCTGTGCCTGACTCCCACGCCTTTCAGTGTGAGTCTATTCACAGCAACAGCCATATGAAACATCCTTGGAGAATCTGACTCTGGATAGGCTTACTCTTATTGAACAGTTTGTGCAACCAAAAAAATTTGGGGTTGGATTAAGCTGAATTAACCAAAGAGTTTGGCTGAGAAGTATTTTTAAGGACTAGTATTTAATTTCAATGGTTTTCAATTTTACATGTTGAATTTTTTTTCCCAGAGAATGAACTGGAATTAATAATAAAGATTAAAACAGTATCATATTTGAGAGAAAAAGAAGGTTTTTTTCCTGTTTTCTTGATGAAACTAAGAAGGTTTGCTATGGAGTTTTTGCTGCCCCTGGATATTTCCCTCTCACACCTGTGCTGGAACACTGCTATGATGGATGGCTGTTGTCCTGCCTAGGAGCAGCCACACTGGCTAAGGACAGGGATTCCAGAGTGTGTGTCCAAGGATGTGTTGCTCAATCTCCTCTTTTTCACTTTATTCTGCAGTACTTTGTGAGACAGGAAATAGAAGATAAGGCCTAACCAGCAAACTGAATCTTGCTGGGTCATTGAAGGAAGTCGAGAAGCCACAACAGAGAAGGGCAAAAAACCAAAATAATTTTGCAGCTGCATCTGGGTGCAGTGAAAGAGGAGAGATGGTATGGCCAAATTCCCATCGGAAGGGAGGTGCAGGGAACGAGCCACAAAATTAACACAGCGCGGATCATCTTGGCAGTGAAGCCTAGGAGGAAAAATTTTTGAGAGATGATGTTAAAGAGTAAGGGTGGGAATTAACTAATGCCTGGGGGTGAAAAGGACGTGGAGAAAGCGGAGTCATGGCTGACTGAGAGGTTACAAACTCAGGTCAGGAAAAGGACAGCGGGTGTGAGCCAGGAGCGGGAGAGGAGCAGGGACAAAGCAGGGGACTGAGGGGGCTGGGGGAGAAGCAGTGGGATTTGGGGACCCAGCTGAATGGAGAACAAGTCATTCAACGAAGGAAGTAGAAAAGATGATTAAGATACAAATCAGGATCCTTCAGGGATCTGAGCAAGAAGTAAAACAAAGAGAAGTCAATTCAAGGAAGTAAAGAAATGTGGGAGGCACAGAACAGAGTAGGGCAGCCTGCAATTGCTCCATAACAGAGCATGCCACAGAAGCCTCACAGAAACACATTCAAAAATATATTTAAATTATTTTATTTCATATTAAGATGAGAAAGGATTACCAATATTTCTCAGTTTCATTTTACAATCTCCCCCCCGCCAAATATCCTAAAAGCAGAGAGAACAGAACCTGATGAGCTTTCACTTTGTGCAAGATACCTGCTTAAGGGTGTGCTGAATGAGGCCAAGTGGAGGAAGGTGGATTACTCAGGATGGTTCTGCACAGTTCTCCTGCTCTCCACCCCTGCACAAGTCTGTGTTAACGTGTGAAATATTTGGATCGCTGACAGGAATGTCACTGGTAAGGGAGAGCGCAGAGAACGATCTTTCCAGAACTCAGCTGGAAGCAGAAATGGGACATGGAACTTTGCCTCCGGTTCCTGAGGCAGGTAGGAAGAAAGGTACCCACCAAGCACTTAGATTTTGTACTAAGTCCTTTCATCAGTTTCAATTCAAGTAATAGATTAAAATGAAAGCACAAACACAGTCATAAAATTTAATGCATCATACATTTGCTGTAGGCTTTGAAAAATATGAAATGCTTTCAATTTTGAAAAGCCCATTGTGATGTCCCAGCATAGGCACTGCAGAAAGCAAATTCTGGAACATGGTTGTGGCAAGGAGGTTAAGGAAACAGACTGCAGGAAGTGTGAGGGTCCCTCATGCTCAAAATGTTTGTTTTAGCACAATTAAGACAAGCTCGCAGCAATAAAATCAACGATCCTGTGATGAACTAATAAGGAAAAGTGTGAGAGGATCTGACTAATAAAAAATGGAAATTGCATGTTGTGTGAAAAGCAGTTATCACTTCCAGATTGTGGACGCTCTACTTTTCTATTTATTAGTATAATACATTAGTATACCACCACTACAAAATTGTGCATTTTATTCCTCTGTAACCTTCCTCTGCATGAAAGGAAGATTAATTCCAGCCTGGGCCTGAGTCCACCCTTGTTTTCCACCCATCCACAATGCTGCAGAAAAGGTGATTTATAAGCAGATTCCCACATGGCTAAGCATGGCTACCCCTCCTGTTTTTCTGTACAAACACCTTCGTTTTCAGCCTGTGTCCTGCCTCAGAGCAATGCATGCCAGCTCCCACAGCCACCGAACTGTCACAAAAAGTGAAAGAGCTGTGAGGGGTGATACTCCCCTTCAGGTAAATAAAAATTCTATGTGTCCCCTGCAGTCTGACACAAAAAGTAACAGACTTGTAATAACACAAGATACCTTGCAGTACTTAAAAGCTAATTAAAATGATTACAGCAGTCATACTGTATTTCCAATGGCATACAACATGTTTATTGCTTCTACTTCAGAGTGCAATACTGGATGAATTTTCAAAATGTATTTATTTAAACATAACCATGGACACAGAAAATTTGCACATTCTGCATATCTAATGAGTTCCTCAGCTAACTGCACTCTCAACCCACCACAATTTCTGTGTGTCTCCTTCTGTAGCCTGAATTACTGAGTAAAATATTAAAAAACGAGTAAGTTTAAGGAGTATATATATATATAAAAAAAAAAAAAAAAGAGTAAAATTTGTATATGGTAAATTGAGTAGTGGAGACATGAGCTTGCCCATAAGGCTGTAACTCTCCCAATGCTCTCTTTGAGAGTGCCTGTAAATGAGCTTTTTTCACAGAATCACTGTAGCGGACGAGACTGAGTGTGAGACTCTGAGATCAGGCTCCAGGTTTGCTGTAGCTGGGCTCCTGGGGAGCTGGGTGTGGGGAGCCATCTGTGGTCTCCTGCAGGCAGCTCGCTCAGGAGCCCACAGCTGCAGAATGGAAAGCAGCAGAATTATTTCTGCAGGTGAACTTGCCAGTCACGAGGACAACTGAATTGTTTGGTCAGCATTTATGCTATGTGCTCTTCCCATGCTCTTCTAGTGCTAGGCACTGAAAAGAGGAGAAACAACTGAGACGTGTAGTTGAAGAAGAGGGGAGAGAAATTCCTCTTCTGACGAGTCTTTTATTTTCCTTTTTTTTTTTTTTTTTTTTAAGTTGTCCTGCTAGTTGTAGTGTTTGTGCTGTAAATGCTCCAGAAAACTATCCAAATTCAGAGGAAAACCTACTTAGTGATTGCTTGGAAACACAAACCCCGCAACAATACAATCCATCCTGCGAGGGTAGCACCTGTGCCTTTGTCAGCCATCTTCAGTGCTTCATTTTACCTCTCTGCTGTAGATTGTGCACGACAAAATGTAAAAGCTGTGCTGGATGCTGAGCTGTTGTATTTCTAACATTATTTAGTACCATTTAGTTACCAGAAGCAAATTATCCCCCTCTCAAAACCTCACTTGTTAGGAAGGAATACAATTAGTGAATGTTTATGCAGCGGTTCTAAAGCACATGACAAAGATTTTATCCCTTAAGTATGAATGCCATCATGGAATCTGAATACGTTTCTGGGAAGATTTTAATTGCACACTGATAACAGGGAGTCTTTGTGGCGACACTCGTTCATTGGATCATGATCAAAAAGCAAAGGAGTTGAATTATGTAGAGACCAACTTCCTCCTTGCTGTATTCCCTCTGCCGCTTTCAGGGCAATTATGATGCATTTCTGCGTTCCAGAATTTAGGGGAAAGAAGATGGGGGAGGGACACAAAATCCTTTGGTAGTTTTGACTCACAAGAAATGAGTTTTTATTCACAGAGAGGTCTGGCTCCATTACTATTCAGAAACCAAACAATACCCAGCTCAGCAGCTGGAGTGAACCGGGGGTACTGGATCTGTGCAGAGGGATGTGGGGTCATGTGTGTCTGAACTGGCCATGCTGATTATTATTTTCAGCTTTGTGATTGTGGTTCAGTAGCAAAATATGTGCTGAGGTCAAGGTGCACGGCTACCCAAAGACTTGCAAACCCCACTGACAGCCTACAGAGCACTGGTGAATCTGAGTGACTTAAATTTTGTCTTCTTTTTGAGGCTTCTGAACTGTGGGAGATAAGCTGATCTGTTATTTCAGATTGATGGTCAGATACTAAAAAAGCCATTGTTCAGGCTGGCAGCTTTATAAATGGCTGTGGGAATTGTTAACCTGATTCTCCTGCCTGTGCTGGTAGGAACTGGTGCTGGTACTGAATGCTACTGGATGTCTTGTGGCCTTGGGAATGCAATTGTGGACAGACTTTTTGACCTATAAATTTACCGTGTTCTTACGGATAAAGTTTTTTCTAAGTTCATTCCATTCTTAAGCCTGTTTTACCCATCTTTGGTCTGATCTATGCTATCCAGGCTCAGAATTTGTTTTAAGCAGCATTACATACCCGAGCATGAGACAGAAGGAGTGGGCAGGGGACCTTTTCCTTAAAGCTGGGGATCCCTCCAGCAGGCTCTGGCCCTGGTCAATGAGGAGTCAGATCTTCTGCTCGTTTGTACCCGAGCCCCCAGGCTGTCAGACACTGAGCACCCTTTCATCCTCCTTGTGACTTCAAAGTGCTGCTCAGGACTGGGCAGAAAGAGGCTTTGAGTTAGCTCTGTAATTGAAGCGGATCTATTAGGCTGCCCTGCCTCGTCTTTTCAAAGCGTGTTGTTTGAAACTTTACAGCAAACGGATGTGTTCAGGTAGAGCACGGTCTCGTGGAATTATTGCAGCTCTTTTTAGGTATCTATAAATGCACCTTCCTGGAATTTCATTTGAGAGGTAAATCAAATGCTACCTCATCTCCTGTTACACATAGTTCAAAAATATTCAAGGTTCTCAAAGCATCAGAAGTGAATTGTGTTATTACAAAGTTGGCCTTGCTGTTTTTGACATGGCCTGCAGATTTCATCCTCTTTATCTGGAGGAGCTGAGAAAATTGTGATCAAAAAGCCAAACCTGGAGCTGTGCTCTGGTGGTACAGCTACCTCACTGCTGAAGGATTGTTGGAGTTAAAAGCATGATCTCCTTTGGTGTGAGTTAAAAGTGCTGTGGGTAGAAGTCCTGCTGTGGTGGAAGGGCAGCTGGTTAGAGGTGAGGTGTCAGGGCTTTGGCCATGGAGACCCAGCCCAGCAGCCAGCCCGGTGTGTGCTGGTCCAGGACTAAACCAGAGTCCCCCACCATGCACCCTGAAGCTTACACCAGGCAAGGCACACGGGGGCTCCTGTTCAAACCATGAGCACTGGACAGCTGTCTGAGTATTCCAGGCTGGAATATTCTGGTGGAAATTCAGTGTTTCTATATAGGCTGGTAAAAATGTAAGGCAGCCTTGTTGTCTGAGGTGGAAGTGAGGTGTGTGAAGGTCTCAGTTCTGTCTCCCAGGAAGCAGCCTTTCTTGGGTTTCATCTGTGAGACTCCTGGATAATATATAACAGAGGAAAACTGCAGTTAAAATTATCTGGATTGATCTTGAAGGTGTCAGGAAAGGAAGTGCCTTACAATGCCACAGGACTTGGGTCCTTTAAAAACCCCGTAAAATAACATTTTTGGAATTTCAGCTCCCTGATAGGAATATCAGTTAACTCCAGCCACACACTGGCTGGAGTCAGTGGCTACTGAACAGCAACCATCAGCTGCAGGCAGGCTTGAGGTCTAGCAAAGTATTCAAGGATTCCTGAAGCTGATAGTGAAGAAAAAAAAGGAGAGAAGAGAATCTGGGATTACAGGAAATTGGGAAAAGCATACTTCTCACTGAGAAGCCAGGAAGCACGCATGCACATGTATCTTCTTCCTGCTGAATTTTCTTAGTGTTCCCAATCCATGGGAAGTTCTAGAAAACATTCAAAAAAGCATTTGACTCCAGTTCAGATGCAGTTTCCCTCAAGCAAAAAATGCTACTTTTCTGCCAGATGTGTGGCCAGAGTCACACCAGGAGCTAAGACAGGGAAGTTCCTGCTGGTGATGTTTGCTCAGTGTTGCCATCACTGTCCTGGCTCAGTCTAAAGTTGGGCAGGAGCCAATGGCAGCATCATGTCCTGGGCAGAGGGTTTTGCTCTGAAAGGGAATGTTTGCACCTTTGCACTGAACCACTTGCTTCTCAAAACCTCAATCTGTGTCTGTTAAGGATTGCAAGGTTCCATGTAGCAAAACGTAACGCTTTTGTTGTTGTTTTTACCAGAGGTGTTGTTTTTTCCTTTGGAGGCTTTGCAGATCTCTGTGAGACTCCAAGTTCCCTGTGAAAGTTGGAGCTGTTTCACAGGGGTTGCTAAGGTGATTTGGTGGGAAGGAAATGCACTGGTAATTTGCTGTTAAGTTGTTTACAGAAGAATATGAATAAAATTTTACTGCCTGAGCAAGGCGAGTGTTTGTGTCTCAGAGTATTCCAGAAAGGCTTCACTAGAGAAGAGAATAACTGTACAAATGCCCAATTTGTTGCCCCCAAGGACGATAAAATGCAGTGTCTGCAGGGTAGAGGCAGAAACATCTCCTGCCACCTTTTCATCATTTCAACCGGAATGTGAAACATTTTCATTTTGCTCCCTTTCCTTTGATTTTTAAATGTATTTCTATATGTGAATGGTTTGTCAAGTGTTTACTGGGGAATATTTAGTGTTCCAAAGTAGATATTGCACTGAGTCATCACAAATAGCTTTAAAGCTATGAACAAACCCTGCTGGCCCCACGCAGCTTTCCTCCCAGGAAAACAAGAAAGCACGACAAGTCTTTGGTGGGGGAGAAAATCCTTCTTGACTCCAAATATCAGGGCTGTCTTATTCCTCGGATATGGTAATTCCCCGTGGGGCACCAGGATGTTCTCAGCATCCTGCCTTTTCCAGTGTTCAGTCTGTCATGTTTTAGAAGGAAGTAAAGTTATAGCTCATAAGAAGGTTTGAAGAACAAATAGTCTTACAGCCTAGAGCCCAAGCAAGGGATGTCTCAGGTGTGGAAATTCTGGAGGGGAGCTGTGGCAGGGAGAGACTGTTTGCCACTGTGCTATCTCAATTTCACCTGGACTCTTCATTTCCTTCTGTAGAACTGTTATTTCAGGATACTAACAGTGGATGATTAGGTGTGGTTCTTCAGCTGGGCTTTCTGACCTGGCAGAAGATACAGGTGCTTTACCTGTGCAGATCTGTTGACTGAACCTGTAAAGAAACTGCTGGAGAATTGTGGATGAGATTTTCCACATGTTTAAGGACAAACTTGACAGGTGGCTGGAGCTGTGGGGTTTGCAGCCCTGCACTCTGACCGACAGCTTGCTAAAGCCAATGGGACTGGTCATTGAATGGACTCAGTCTGGGCTCTCAGCAAGGTGTGTGATCACAGGGGTTTGGTTTGGAACACAGTGGTGGGTTTTACTAACCCAGACGACCTGACTCCAAGTAAAAACACTCAAAATAAACACCATGAAATATTTACTGACTTTTGCACAGCAAGTCTGAGCCATCTGAAAACCTGTCAGAATTCAGACACTGCTGAATCTCCTGAGTCTGCCCTGCATTTACCTTATCTGCAGTCTCTGTAATTAAAATACATTTCCAAATCTTATTATTTCCTCTATTCTGTTTCCTTTCATATTCTCTTAGTTTGTCTTGCTCTATTACTCTTAGTTTTAGTACAACTTTGAAAGACAAAAGCATTCCCATGTCTAAACCTTGACTTTCCAGACATCAGATTGATTCCCCTCAATGTTCTGGGCACAATGGTGATATTTAGAGTTTTAGTAAGAGACGAAGAAAGGGGAAAAATGCTCAATACTTTTCTGATAAGGACTGCAGATGCTGTGAGTTTGCAGGTGAGATATTAATAAACCCTTTACTGAAGCAAAAATATTCCCATTTGTATCTTTTTGTGCGAATTCTTACCAAGGAGAGGAGTGAAGAGGGCAAGGGAGAATTTTACAGCTTATTCAGTTTCTTTATGATTACTAAGATATCCTTTTTGTTCTTCCGAGCAGAAGAAGCTGTTTATTTTTTTCTTTTTCCAATGTAAATATAAAAAGCTTCACATCTTGCATTCTGTGAGTTTCTGTAGCTGTTGTAAGAGCATGCCTGATGAAAGGAAAGCTGCTTTAGACAAATGCCGTGGCAGTCGGACTCTAGAGCAGAGAGGGATGGCTTTGGAAAATGATTGGCATTTGTGTAAATAGTAAAACTCTAATTTCTTCACTGAACAAAAGTCCTCCCGAGAAAAGCTTCTTCCAAATTTTAGGCATTTGAATGAAATACAATCTAAAAATTCAAATGTTGCTTGGCAAGTTCCATTTGTATTCTGCAGAGAGCTCGTGCTAGCTCTCTGCATACATGCAGGTCTCATTCTGAAGGTAATTTAGCTTTTTTCTCACATAGTGACTAAAAAAGCAGCCATTAACTCCATCTGTTTTCACCAGAAAAGGCAACATAAATGAGATTTCAAAGGTGCCAAAATGAGATTGAGAGGAGGTTTCCATTGGTTTTACCTGGTTTCAGGATGCTGCTGCTCCAGTCTTGCCAAAGATATCACTGGAAATGTTTTATTGATAAAAATAGTCCTGTCTCGCATGTGTTGTTCCAAGGACATGCCTGCTATTTTCTGGCACTGCTCTGAAATTGAGTTATAAAGAGCAGCACAAAGACAAAGCTGATGGAAAACAAGTTCCTAAAAGAACAACAATTCCTTATCTACTGCGCATTGATTTTGGAGGTTGTTTTTTGTTTGTTTGTTGGCTTTAAACATGAATTAGTCTGCTTTCTTGTTTCACATGAAGAGAGTTTTGCTGTGGTGAAGCAAAGAGCAGAAGCAGAGCGTGGTGTGGGCAGGCAGCTGGCAGCGAGTGCTGCACAGGGCAGCCCCCGTCCCGGGGCAGGAGCTGCTGTCCCGACAGTGGCCGGGCTCTGGGGGGGACAGAAGGCAGGGTCAGCTCCTTCAGGGGCAGAAATCCTTCCCTTTCCTCCTTCCACAGGTACTGAAAGGTGTAACGACATTGTAATGAAATCACACTGTTCTGTGCCAATGAAAGAACACCCCAGTCCTGTTCATTTAGTAATTTAAACATCATCATTTTCACAGGCTAGTGTTTCAGATATTGGTTTTCACTCTGATTTTTTTGTGATGATATGGTATTAAAAGAAATCATGCAAATAATCTAAGAATAACAAGCTAAGTTAGCAGGACACTTTGACTTACCATAGAGAAATCCAAAATGCCAATGTAATTTTCTTTTTCAGGTCCACATATTAAAAACCTTCCTTTTAAGACACCTTTGATTAAATCAGATTATGAAGGTTATTAAAACTCAGATTTCTTGAGAAGATGCTCTATACCATATTCTTGCTAAGAAGTTTTAAACATGCTGTTGATATAATAAAATAATTGTCACCCTTTTTGATATAATCAGAAGTTTATGTATCAGTCAGACATTAGTAAATGGTGCTCAACAATGCCTTCAGACTGTTCAGAATCCTGCAGGGCTCATCCTCCTTATGCAGGACAGTAAATACTCTTGTCAAAGAACAGAGTAATCCAGAAATTCCAGCTGCATGCTGGAGGAATTTGGGTTAAAGAGTAGATGTGGGGGAGCTTTTCTGTCTCCTAATGCACTTGGGTAGCTGAAGTAGAAGCAGATTAATGGAGCCAACACTCCAGTGCTCTCAGTTCTGTTCGGTGTTAGTGGAATGTAAAAGCCGCGTGTAGATGCACGCTGGAAGTTCTGAGGGATGGGGGTTACCATGGATACACTCAAGCAACCAGATTGATGTGAATGCAAAGCTCGGGCTTCTCTCTGCTTGCGGGAGGATTTGTTCTGATAAGAAACTCGTGCTGCCGCTGTTTCTCCTCCCCCTGCCACTTGTTACTGGAGCAGTGCAACTCTTGGATGCAGTGTGTGATGCTGAGGGACAATTCTGATCGTGTTGCTCTGTATCTGCTGTCCACGGCTGGGATTCTCACTCACCTAAATGTTATTTCAAATTAATGACAGAACTAATTAATTTTGGGTGCTGCAAATTCCTAATGTTGTGAGAATCCCCCTTGTTTTCAGACTGTGAGTATGCATGAGTGTGCCTGTCCTTCCACTGCAGGGGCAGAAGTGCTTGTGGTGGAAAAAAAAATCTCTGTAGAGTAGATAAAGGGGATAGAAATAAGATAGAGGGGAAATACCAGAAAGCTTGTTGAGTTCATGGCTGGTGTTTTTCTTGAGAGTGGGAGTCCCAAAGGGGCTTGACAGGAGGAAATACTTCTTTGGAATGTGCAGAGAATTGGTATTGTGAGCAAAAGGGCTTCCAGAGTTGTGTGGGAAGAGGATTTGGTCTCTGAACTCCTGCTATAGTTCTGAAAACTTCTCCTGTCCTCACCGCTTGCCTTGCCCTTGTGTAAGCTGCAGTGCCGAGGAAGGGTGAGAAGGGCTCTCATCTCTTCCTGCCCTTTGCTCTCTGTTCAGCTGCTGGATGCCTTGAGAGCAGAGTCTCCAGCTGTACGTGCCCGGAGCTGGAACAGACCCAAGGTGTGCGGAGGAGCGGCGGCTGGCAGCTCCCAGCACCGGGCCGTTCCCAGCACGGGCGGGGCGGGCCCGGTGGGATTTTTGCTGCCGCTGTGACCGAGCAGTGCCGTCGGTGAGCAGTGCATCGCTGGGAGCAGCCGCATGCATGCCTGGATCTTGTGATGATGCCCTGATGGCCCCTGGCACATGGAGTCCTGTGTCCTCTAAGAGATCGAGGGGTTTACATTTCATGGGGCAGCCAGCTCTTCGTTTAAATGCAGTTTCAGTGATAGAAGTACTGATGTCTGAATTCAATGATTGACCCCAAACTGTAGCACATGGAAGAGAGTTACTAAAGTACACTGGCTGATGTTGATAGTGTTGCTACTTCTGGAAATACTTCTTGACCCAGCAAAAAGTTACTGAGGTCCTGCTGTTCCTCACCGTATTTCACTCAGATTCCTCTCAGTTCCACTGATACTAACTTGGCTGCTGTACACTAAATAGCCAGGTCTTTATGCTTTTTATTTCTGCTGCTGGCCTGTGAGTCTGTACTCATTCAAACATAAATAACATAAGTAGTTTGGATGGTGGAATACCTATGTGTTAGCTCTCATGGGGAGACAGGGGGAACACAGGAAAAACCCTGTGTCCACTTGTATCCCTGCCAAGGAGATCGTATAAACATTATTTCAAATGTAATATAGCCAGAGCTGGAATGCTTCCCCTGGTAAATGCCTTTGGGAGGATGCTGCTATGAAATAAATTCTTGAGCAGTGGATTGGTTATTATGAAAAATGCTTTTCCATAAGGACCCATAATTTTAGAAAGCACTATCCCCAAGAATAATAATGTGCCGTGGTTGGTAAATTATTTGCTTTTAACTCTCAATGTTCAGGTCTTATTTTATGAAATTACAAAAAGTTTCCAGTTAATTTTTCCCTTGCAGACCCCAACTAGATCTCAATGGAAGGCTCGATTAACGTGCTGATAAGAGCATTCACATGCACTTAGGATCAATGCTTCTTTGTAAGCTATGAGTGATAACAGAGGAGTGTTGCTGTTTTCTGCCTTTGTTAATGAGCTGTTTATCTCAGTCTCCATGCTGCAGGACTCAGGTGGAGCTGTCATTTCTTTCTGCCCATCAGAACTGCTGGATACAACGGGAATGTGTGATTAAGGGCAGGCTAAATACCCAAGTAGAAGCAATGTGACTGTACCTATCCCAGCTTGGGGCAGTCTGTGTTTCTAAGGCTGCTGGCAGGATTTACAAGTTTTAGGGAGTTGGATATTTGACTCCCTAGAAACCAAGTATATGCCATAAATGAGTATGAATGTTTATTCTGAAATCACTGAAAATAGCTGAATGTTCCAGATGAAATTGTAATAAAGCCTGGAGCATCAGTTTATAGAGTCAGCTGCCTATGGAGACACTTCTGACAGACTTCCAGCTATGAGTGGTGTGCTAAAGCTCTAAACCCCAAAGATTTTTTCCATTTTGTAATATTTTGGATTGTCTCACTCCCACAAAATTTCCTTCTTGGAATTCAACTTACTCTCCATGTAGTTCTTGAACTTCTTCAAAGTGTTTTCTACTACCAGTTTCCCTTGAAAATCTGCAAAATTTTTATGGTCTTGTGGAATGTGAAACCTGCATTTGTTACATTTTTGCTGGTTTTG
The DNA here is from genome assembly GCA_017589585.1 of Phylloscopus whistleri. Classification (NCBI taxonomy): domain Eukaryota; kingdom Metazoa; phylum Chordata; class Aves; order Passeriformes; family Phylloscopidae; genus Phylloscopus; species Phylloscopus whistleri. The sequence continues at coordinate 678,815 of JADMLD010000285.1, forward strand.
CAAAAAAACGAAGTGTTTGCAGTGGGACCAAGGATACAATTTTATATGGCTTTAAATTGATTGCAAGATTCTAAATTCCTGAGCGCAAAGAAAGTGAATCAATCTTTCAGTTCTCTCCTGAAGTGGTGATAAGTTTGTAGATTAAGCTTTTGGAGAAAAATATAAAAAACTAGAAATGTGCAAGACCAGCCTCATAGTGAATCCCTAAAAAGAATGGATACTATTTGCTCTTTGCATAGATCCTACTGCCTGGGCAGATCAGTGCACAGGTATTTTACAGTGGAAAAGCTCAGCTGGGTGGGTATAAACTGTGAATGGACAAGCAAATGAGATGTGTGGGTACACACAGGTGCTGCTGACAGCTCGGCTGGAAAGATCTTGGGTTCAAAAACCAGACGTGTGTAGTTTTTGCCATGTTTTCACAGGCTGGTTGTGTCTATTTGCCCAGATAGACACTGAGAATCAGAATCTTTCCATTCCAAGGACCAGTGGCCAAAGCAGCCCAGAGGTCCCAAATCCCTTGATTTAATTGATTTCTCTCTTGCTTCAGCTTGCTGGGCACTCACTCATCTCCTGGGCCATGCTGTGTGGTTGTTGTTATGACAACTGTGCAGTTTGCTCCTAGCATTGCTTTTCCTCTGGAGTGTTAACATCTGGGATGCCTTGAGAAAAGGTGACAAGCCTTTTCTGTTGGCTTATCCCGAACTGTGCTAGCCCTCACACAGATGCTGTCTCCAAACTCTCCTGTGCTTTAAACAGGTTCTCTTAATGTGCAGTGTCAATGTCTGAGAGGTCTATTAAGGCATACTGAGAATGCTGTTTAGTAGCAACTTGGGCTTTCTGTGCTTTTATGAACCAATTATGAGACCAGAGTAGATAAGAGCCTAAATCCATGCTGTAGCTTATTCTGAAATTGTTTCCCTGTGCAGACAAGCACTCTGTATTGAGGCAAGTTGCAGGATTGGCAGTTTTCATGGCCTTGAGTGGCTGCCAAAGCACAAAGGAGCTGAGATGTATCAACCTGTTGCAGAAAGCTGGAGAGAAGCTCATCCTTCACCTACTTTATGCCATGCCCTATTTGCTGGGATTTGCTGATGGTGTTGGCTGAGTGTCACAATGGTTTACAGCTTTCAGGCATGCTGCTAGAGAGAAACACGACATCCAGCAGGATTCTGTCTTGTGCCTTATCCTCTTCTGCAGTCATGGCTTGGAGAACGTGAGGCAAAAGCCCCACAGTGAACGTGGAGGTTGGCCCCATCTGACATAATGAAATTCGTCTTCCTGGGCCATCAGACTTGATTAGAAATATTTTGACTTATGCTCAGACAAGTTGGTGACAGCTTCAGAATCCTTTCATTCTTGTTTGCAGTGTAGCTGCTGTAGTGAGCTGCCTTCCTTCTGCCCAGGCCCCACAGGCAAATTAGAGCTGCTCTGCTCTAGCCTTGCATATCAACACCCCAGGAGGACAGGAGGGACTTGCTGATGGGAGGGAGGGCAAGGAGACAGAATTCCTTTCTAGGAAGGGATTTTTTAGTAGATCTCAAGATTGCATTTAGAAGAAACCCGGTGTCATGTGACATCTTCTGTGAGAGGCTGAAACACATCCCAGGGTGATCCCTGAGCAGTTTGCAGACTCACAGCACAAGGCAGCAGCTGTTTGAGCCCTTCTCTGCTCACACCCTGGGCTCAGGAGCTGAACCCCAGGCAGGGTGGTTACACAACATAACTCTGAACCTCCTGGCAGTGGGGTTTGATCTGGAAAGACAGTAAATGCATTTTACAGCCCTGAATACCTTCCTAAAAAGAAGTGAAATGAGCAACTGTTGTTGTTGTTTAACAAAGCACAATGGAAACATGTTGTTAAATATTTGCATTAGGTGCAAACCTAGTGCTACTCCATTCCAGAAGAGTCTTCCTCTCTGTCATTCACTCTGTGGCCAGGCCGTGCCTCTCGGTAGCAATTCTGAGCAATTCTGAATCACATCCAAAGAATTAGAAAGTGTCATGATCTAATCGTGATCTTAACAAGCCACTATATATCTGCAAACAAAGGAGGAAACCACGGAATTATTCATTTGGAATGCTTTTCAGATGAAAGATACTGCCATTTGCTTGAACACAAATTATTACAAATTCTGAAGCAATAAAGAAGAAATTAATTGGTTTTGTAATCTTTTTGTTTTCCTCTGTCAATTAAAATTTGTTCTATTGTATTGCTTAGTCTCTAACTAATTGCATTTCCTGTGGGAATAAGAAAAGAATCAGTGAAGAGAATATGGAGAAAGGCACAACGCAGTTTCATCTATTCCAATTCTGAGACCCTCTCCTGAATCTCAGGGAAAATGAGGAGATCCTTTTCCCACCTTTCTGCCTGCTTTAAAAGCCTGAGACAAATTCTACAAAATTAAAATGAACTATTTTACCCAGCTTTGGTAGTTTTGGAGCCATGTTCTTGTCAAAACCTGAACTTTTCTTACAGCGTCCAAGAGGTGCCCCAACAGTGAAGGGAATGTGTTCAAAGCTGAGTCTTCTAAAACTGACCTGGGTACCAGGAATAAAGCCATCAATCTCATCCTGATTTTTGTTTGTATGTTCTCTATTTCCCCCCCCCCTTCCCCTATGAATGTGTAAAGTCATAAACGATTTTGGGACTCGAGCTGAAAATTCATTTGTATTTATGATTAGCCAGTTGTGGAAAAGATTAAAAGTTAACAGGAGATGAAATAATTTGTGTTCCTGTTAGTACACATGGCTTGTTTCTCACTTCTCAGCCACTGTAAAGTCTTTGTGGAAGTATTTTCCACTTCTCTATTTTGAATTGCAGTAAAATGGAAAATATTTGAATTATGTCTTAAATTTTCAGTGGCTCCTATTATAAGCAGAAGAAAGGGGAAATAAAACTTCTTGAGCAAGAAAGACTCAGAAGAAGAGACCACGCCTGCCACAGATTATCTTTCTTTCTGAGAACAGAATGAAATTCTTATTTCCCAGAAGACTTAGAGCCTTTTTACATGACCTTTATTTTGTGTTTTATGAAAGTCAATGGACTTTATTTTATTGAAGCCCTACTTTTTTATCTCTTTAGGAAAAAAAAAAAAAACAAAAAACCCCCACCCACCAGTGGCTCCCCTTCTACCATGAAGGAGTCTAATTGTGACATTTAAGTTTATACATGTGCTTAATAGTGGAGCAAATTGATAATTTAACTTCAATTTCTGTGGACAAGCTCTTTCATCTTATGTGTAAAACTGGGGAGATTTTTTTTAAGAAAACAATATGAAGATGCACCCTAAAACTCCATTCATCATTTCCAGTAGTCAGCAGGATTCTGGGGTTTTTATCTTTGGAGAACAATAAAAGAAAGTTAAATGTATCTTTTTATTGTTTAACACTATTTTAAAATTCGCTTTCTGGCATCAGTCAGATATGCTGTGTGTTTGTCATTAAGCTCAAATACTTTTTTATTGTTTTGTTCAGCTTCTTATAACGAGGCAGTGCCTCTTGGGTGTCCAGACAGCTTCCCAGGTTGCTGTGGTTCAGGAGAATCTGCTTTCTGGGATCTCAAGGTGTCCTTCTCTCCTGAGTTTTCTGATTTGAAAGTGACTTTCAGATAGATTTTGCCAAACGTTTGTGGTTCTCCACAGGATTAATCTGGAAAGAGAAACTTTCTCTGGAGTCTTTTTCTAGGAAGAAACATTAACAGAAATTATTTATTGTTTTCTAATCTAACAAGGAGCACCTGTAGCAGGGAACTGACCTCGAATGTGCTTTCCTTATACTTGATTTATTTTATTCTTAATTACCCATACTTGATTTTCTTTATTTCTAAACCAGCATGTCCTATAATGTGAAAGTGATTTGAATATTATTCTATTTTTAAAATTAACACATTAAGAATGACCACTGGTTTTAATACACACAAAAATGTTAATTTCATAGTAAACATGCAAACATATCTTGGGCCAGAGTTCTTGCTGTTGGGTAGTGTGGCTGTGCACCAAGGAGCAGGCAAGACAAGGCCCTCAGTCATCTTGTACAGAATGAAATTTAGATCTAGGGAAGCCAATTTGAGAGGGCTGCTTTTGAGGGAGAGCCCTGCTTTCTCCAGGGTCAAAGCAATGTTCACAGCCCTTGGAGCTGGCAGTAGACTGCTCCCAGGGTGTGTGAGCTGCCACAAAACCAGCAGTTTCAGCAGGCCCTTTCTGTTCCTTGGTAAAAGCCAGAGAGTGTCCTTAGGGGGCTGGGCCGTGTGCTCCTGCTGGGTTCTGCCACTTCTCCTGCCCGACTGGCACCCATCCAGAGTGTCCCTCTCTGGACTGAATTGCAGCTGAGCCCCAAGCTGTCCCTTCCATTAGCCCTGGTGACACAGAGCTGCAGTTGCAGGTGTCCCATGAGGTGCTGCAGGTGCCTGTCTGTGTACCTGGAGGTGACGTTGTCTCTGTACACACAAGTGGCCTGTCCTGGCTGCAGCGTGGGCAGGGTGTGCTGGAGTATGAGCCTTCCCTTCCCTGGCCAGCTTTGTCATGGGCACCAAAAGCCAGGGGACTTCTGCTTTCATTGCCCCTCCACAAACCTGTTGCAGTCCCTGGCAGTGCCCCCAGCCCCAGTGGGAGGTGTGCTGTGGGACAGCTGGCATTGCTACCATCCCAGAGACTTCTCCAGGCCTCACACTGGGCCTGGCAGGTGGCCCTGGCACAGGTGGTGTCACCAGCCCAGCCAGGAGGAGTTTTTCTGGCAAGCATGGCCATGGGGAATGTCTGTGGGCTACGTGCACTCAGCTGCTGCACAACAGCACAGGGTTTGTATTGAACCACTGGCTTGCAAATGTGTGAGAGGGCAGCGTGTGCTGCAGCAGAGATCAGTACGCTGGGTAGATTGTAGTTTGCAATCAAAAAACTGAATTTGATATAAAAAAGAATAACATAAATTTCACTGTACAAAGCACAAATCTGAATATAATCCCAACTCATTGCAGATGTGCTGTTACTGACTGCTCAAAACTGGGAAATGTGCATTTGAAAGTGATGCTTGGATTTGGTATAAACTGTTTATGAACTGCTCTGCTTGTTTTATAGTAAAATCTATTTAACCTCATAATGCACAATGTTATGATACTCATTTTCGAAGAGAAAAAGCTGCTCAGCTTTCCTTTTGCATTTTCTCAGATTGCTTGAGGAACTGTAGCATGTGCCCTTCTCTGCAGTCTGTCTATTCGAAAGTCATTGGGAGCTCCAAATGGTATAGGCATTGGTTCAGTACAAAACTGTTTTGGGGGTTAAAATAAGGAGGAACTGGAATCACTGTGAAGCAGGAAAAGCAGAAAGGTTGTGGGCCAAGGCTGCCTTCCTAGTTGTAAGGGATTCCAGACGTCGCTCTGGCAGGTTTCCTGAAGGCTGCTTGGCCCCAAAGCTCACAGATCCTGAAGGGGACAGAAAAGAGCACAAAGTGCTTTGGGAATGCAGTGACCCCCTCAGCCACAGCCCACCTGCCTGCTGCGTGTCCTCAGTCTGGCCTTGCACAGACATTATTTGTCTGCTTACAAATGCATTGATTGTGTTTTGCAGCTTCACCTGCCACTCAGAAGACCCACTGTGTCCAGTTCTCCTCTGGGTTTGGAGGTCAGGACGTGTGGGAGAAATCAAACTTACGTGGAGTTCCATTTAATGAACACATGGTGAGTTTCCTGCTGAGTAACTCTGTTAACAGTTGCTTAACCTCATTTCTGAGCTCTGTATTCCAAGCATCCTGTGATTCAGCGGAGAAAGACTTTGTTGTATGTTCTTCCTTGCTAATTGAATTTCTGAGCTTCACATATTTAATATCCTATGTGAAGGAAGGGTAAAAAAGCCCCACCTTCCAATACTGACTGTGTGCTGTATTAGAGAAACGAAAGCAGTATGATAGTCATGTAATTAAAGAAATTAAGAATACACAGGACCCTTGGAGAGATGAAAAGTTGTGTTACCTTTAGCAGCATATGGATGACCAGTAAGGCAAAATATGGGACATCTCCTTTGCTAACATCGTGTTTTGGAAAAGCCTAAGCATCCTGCAGAAGTGAAGAGGAAATCCTTAAAGCTGAGGTGGATTTGGCTGGTGGAAGGGTCAATTGCAATTTAGTCCGGGCTCTAGGAAAGTGATGGATGAGATTAGAAAGTTTTCTGATACATTTATGAATGAAAAAGGTAAAATGTGAACGAGGGGAACATAAACGTTGGCTTTGGCAGTTGCAGGGGTGCAGCCTGTGTGCTGGATGTGTGAGGATCCCGTTAGCAGGGGCCCTGGCCAGCTAAGGCGAGCCTTGTCTCCTCCATGGCTGGGGTTTCTGAGGCACCCAGAGCTCAGGGAAGTTGAACACTCACACCAACTCTCAGCAAGTAAATTTAGAAATAGAGTTCTGTATCTCACCATGGGCAAATCCAAGCTCATTCCTCCTCAGGAAGAACAGCACTACAGGTGATTGCAGCCACTGCCAACCCCTCAGCAATGAGCTTTTTTCTGGAGGTTAGCTCCCAGTCCTTGTTTCGGTTTTAATATGACTCTGCTGAAAACGTCCAGGTGCAGAGCCCAGCCCTGAGGGGTGGTGGCTATGTTATTCTGACTGGCAGTCTCTAGTTGTTTTCAGAATTCACAATTTGTGACAAAGGAGAACGAACAATGTCCACTAAAACAATTTGAGGTATGTAATGATGGTCTATAATTAAGTCATGATCTCTTTTTAAGCTACAGCCCTGATAAGAGCCTGACCTTTCAAAATTCAAAGCCTAAACTAAAAGGGATTTACAGAAGTATTTTTTATGTAACCATTATTTAAATCTTCCACTCTGTAATTAAATTTTGTCTCTTTGCAAAGGAGAATGAACTGTTCCTGAAAAAAGCTTCTCATATGCTGAGCAGTATAATTAGAGAACTAGTTCTGCAAATGTCACACAAAAATGACCTTTAATGAAGCAATATCAAATGAAAAAGCTATTAAAGCTATGCAGCTTGAAGAATAGCTAAAAGTTGAATTATTGAAGTGTGTCCTAGGCCTGCTGCTGTTCAGGATGGGCTCCCATATGGGTTCCTTCTTGTGTGTAATAGAGAAAGGACAAGAACAAATAGTCGTGTGGTGTACTTGGCACAGGAATTTGTGTAAGAGCTTGTGAAGGAAGAATTTCACTTTGTGCCACCACTGGCTGCAGAAAGATGCCAGGACCTGTTACCTACAGGGGCTGTGAAGAAGTAGCTTGTCTTCAAGGACAATCCCAGCTGGAATAACGTCTCTTGATGTTTTATCTCATGGATTTAAAAGCACTTCTCATAAATCAAAGTACAAGATATAATTTTAAAAACAAATCACAGACAGCATCAAAAACCATGCTGTGAAACATAGACAATACAATGACTAAACTTTTTTGTTGCTCATTGCAGTTTTTCCTTTTTCACATTAATTGTATGTCTAAAGTATCACCTCAGACCAGGCTGATTTTTCCTTAAAGTTTAAGTCTATATTTGTGGAAATATTATTGGGAGGGGAGAAAAAAGAGACCAAATACACAAATACTTTTGTGTCCTCTGCAATCTTTTTAACATTATGGCTTGAAAAGCCACGTAGCAGGGAGTGTGTTACAGGGTGGTTATGGCTTGTTAAGGGTGTAAGCAAATGCAGAAAGGGAGCAACTGAGACGGTTTCCATAAGCTGCTCAGTACGTGGCACTGGTTTTCCTGGCCGTGCTGGGAGAGGCTGTGGGGTGGATGCAGCACATCCTGCACAGAGAGCAGGGAGAGCCTCCTCCTCCCTCCGGCACCGCCGGGGAGCGCAGTGGGCAGGCAGCACGCAGGGAGGTGACACCGTGTGCCAGCCAAGCTCTGCTCACAGGAGCCGCTTCTCCAAAACTCCCGAGGGAAATGCTAACGACCTTTCCAGGAGAAATCAGCAATTTCTGATTCATGCTGCAACGTGGGATGGAAATTTTTAGATTGCAATTTGCTTTCATTCTCTAAGAGTTTACTGGGTAAAAAAGCACTGCTGGTCTGTCAGAGTCCTCAGACACTTCATACAGGAAGTTGGCACCAAAAGTTTATTTCACAATGTTTAAGTTTGTGGTGATTCATGCTGCAGAAGTAGTTAAATTTTTTCCTCCAGATTTCTGCCAAATTGCACTTCTGTGCTAGGGCTCCTCTCATCTCTAACATCACAGCAGGGCTTCAATTGTCTGCCCTACCCACAGGTAGTGCTGGTGTCCTTTTCTGTCCTTACAGAGAGGAGTGGTCTGTGGATAGAGTACCACTATGAGAAGTCTCCAGGATTTGGGAGCTGATTTGGTGTCCTGCTCTGGCAGGATTTTCTGTGTGGCCTTCAGCAAGTCTCTTACCACATCTGTGCTTTACTGACTTTATGTGTCCAGCTCTCTCAGAAGTGAGATGGTTATCCACACAAGTGCCTTGCAAGGTTTTAGGACAGCATGTGTTGGAGTTTCCACAAGGAGCCCTTGGAGTTTCATCCTCTGTCCGTGCAGTGCCTGATGCTTTTGAGAGCTCTCGGCCCCAGCTGCTTGGCTGCCTGTGAGCTGTGTAAGCACAGTGGTACCAACTGGATGGTTTCCTGCAGGCTACAATTCCCTTCTCCTGTATAAAAATAGAGTACTCATATCTGATCTGCCCTCAAATCAAAGGGAAGGATTTCTGTTCCTCCCCACTGCCCGACATAAGGTGAACGCTGGCAGCAAGTAACAGATCCACCTTTACTAATGTGTTTGAGTCAGGGAGTTATTCACAGACCCAGAGCCTAAATTCCTTCTACACCTTGACCTATTTCATCAGTATCAGCAGACCATCAAAAATGATGTGACAGTAAATGGCTTCAGCCAACAAGCTCTCATGCAAAACGTATTTCATGGTTGCTGAAGCATTAAGCATTTTTCTCCTTAGCTATACACTTAGCTGGCAGTGTTTTATTTAATCTTATTTACCTCTATTTACTTGATCCAGTAGTGTGAAAGCAAAGCACTTTATGGAGGAAATAGATTTTTGTTTGTTTGTTTGTAAAATGAGTAGTGGTTTTTTTGCCTCTTCATTCTTGTTTACTTTGAGTCAGCGAATTAGTCAAAAAAGGCTTTGCCTGTAAGTGCCTGAGTTGTCCCATTCAGATTCTTGGGCTTGAAGTCAGACAATTGCTCCCTTCCTTTGCCAAATCCAGGCTATAAGCACTGGAACTGTGTGTTTGGGGGAGTTGGCTGCCCACGAACTTCTGAGCACTTCAGTCTGTCCTTGCACATTGAGCAGAGTTAGCAAACAGTACCAGAGCTGGTGCAGCCAGCCTTCAGTGGCTCACCAGCTCCTGATTCTGGCAGATGTGACTTGGTTTGCTGTGTGTTCAGGGAGTTTTGCACCCAACTGCACACAATACTCTGCTGACTTTAGATGTTTAGAGAGACATGAGGCCATGGAACAGATCCCTGACTCACGGTGGTGATTTTCTCCTGTTACCTCCCTAAGCCTTTGTTTGCCGACTCCTTGAGGGTGGGCTTCTGCTTTGATGTTTTATTGTCTCTCAAATCACTGGTTTTACTTTTAGCACCAGTAATTTTTGGAGTGCTTTGGAGGGAGGGGGGAAGGGAGAAAAAATAGATGTAGTAATTATTAATGTATTTGGTTGGATTATGAAGTCTCAAAGCTCATTAAAAATGAGAAACCATGGCAACCTCGACAATCCCTCCTACACATATTATATCTACCTAACAATGTGCAAAGTACATTTAGTGAAGAGAAATAAAGCATAAAGAAAGGAGAAGAAAAAGCATTCACTTTTTATATTACTATTTTTAGTTCTTGGCTCCTGCATACCAACACACTTGTGCTGGCAGCCCTTCGAACTCTTCCACGTGAAAAATAAGTAACTGATTATTAGATCTCTTCTCAGTATTGTTCTTTATTCTCCTGAGATTTCCTATGGTGCATTTTTAGTAAAGGACAGATTTTATGGGAAGTTGGTAGCTGAACAAAGAAAATGTTTCTCTGGTCTTGTCCCCTCCTGAGACATTGGGAGTTTGGGGCAGTCCTGCCTCTCCTTGACTCTGCGGGTCACAAGTGTAAATCTAACATCAGTACTGGTCATCTATCAAAAGAAAGGTGAAATTGCAGCTCCCTTAAGATCAGATAAGGATTTTCGAGAATACTAGGTCTTACATCTAATTATGCCTATTTTCTGTTTTAAAATACAGAACATTTGCATCTGAACCTTAATTAAAACTGTTACCGAGGTTTGTGTGGAACAGAAGATAACAGTGGTAGATAACACAAAAGCCAAGAGGCCATGACCTTCATCAGGCTTTCCTGATAAAGGTTTTTCATTTTCTGTGTCTGCATTGATCCAGGATGTTTTGCTAAAAACTTGGAATAATGACCCTGACATCACACTTGAACTGCACTGGCCTGCTCAGGAAGTTCTTCCTGTGTTGCAGCTCTTCAAAAGGCACACTTTCCATAAAGGTCATTCATTCCAAGCTTATCCATGTTTTCTAGACAAAGTGCCTGAATTCAGGTTTTTCTGTTTACTAAGACATTAGAATGAAATCCCGATGAATGAAGCCTAGAAACTGAATACTCTAAGAAAGAGCACCTGGCTGAGCTCTCTGACACCCTGAATTAACAGTTCCAGAAGGGAGCTATCAGCATGACTGTGAGTGGGATGGAGGCCTGGAGCAGGGTCACTTGCACTCTAAGGGTGATAATTCCTTACAATCAGGTGGGATTTACAGCTCCCAGGTAATCTGTGTAGACAGGCATACATTTTTGTGGGTAAGTATGGGGGAATTCATTTATATGCACAGCAAGGGCAAAACCTTTATTTAACCAGTACTGCTTAGCTGACTCCTGGAATTTCCTGGTAGGAAAGGAAAGAGCTCCTGGTGCCTGGAGAAGTCTCCAACGAGAATGTATCAGACAGCACTCTGTGTGGGAGTACTGACTGTGTTCACAGTACATGCAGTACCAAACTGAAATAGCACGTTTAGCACCCTGGAGACTGCCTGGGGACACTGATGCTTTCTGTGCTTTCTTTGCAGTGAAAAATAATATTATTTGTTTCGGCAGAAAGCTATTTTTATATTGTGGTGGTGTAACAACCTGGGGCTAAAGGACCCTGTAGATTAGCATAGCCACAGGGTCTGAGAGGATGTAAGAATGGGTTAGAGAGCTTCTGAGGAACTGTTTTCCCAAATGCTATGCACAGGCAGTTAAGAATCCCAAGTCCAAGGTTAATTAATTTTATTTATTTAATGTACCATATGCACTCTGTGCTCATGGCAACGGTGTATGAAATGGAGGGGCACAGTAAGAGGCAGTTTAGCACCAGGGAGCTGAGCATTAACGACCTGCTACCCCCCATTCAGGCCACAGCACCTGGGTTTTAGTGGCAGAAAACCCACAAAGGGATAGAAACTGAAGAGATTTTTGCCTCTGTGTGAATTCATAAAATCTGATCATTATTGCTTCCTTAATGGTTTCTTTTTAGCAAAAGTCACTATTGCTTTATCAAAAGTCACTGTGGCTTTTCAAGGAGGGATGAATTCTGCTGGTTTTCCTGCCAGTTTCTTAGGAATGTTCTGGCATGTTCTGTTCCTTTGCTGAGGGAATAATACCGAAATGATAAGGGTTAGCTGTAACTGGAACAATAAGGAAAAAGGGATGGCATGTTTGGGATAACAGTATTAGGGAATAAGGATGCTGCTGTTCCAGTGTGTGTGTAGTCCATTATCACCAGTATTTGGAGTGGTTTGAGAGACAGTGGCTTAGAGGGGAGACAGATGCCTCACCAGAAAAGAAGGATTGAGTTGCTGATGGTTGATGCAGAAGTTGTGCACCTGAGAGTTACAGCCTCTGCAGTGTGTTTTTTACTGACTGGCCCAACTTCTTGCTTGTGTAAGCCATTATAATTCTCATTATGATTTAACTACATAACCCATCTTGATTTTTACGTTTGAAAAATTCTTCAGCTCCGTGGCCTGTACAGTGAGAAATAGCCCAGGCTGACTGTACCTCATTTGGGGATGTCTTTCCAGTCATCAGCTTTTAGCATGTGCCCTTCAGTGCTGCCCAGGAGCCACTTGCTTCCCTTTCCATCACTGCTTTGTTAGCTGCAGTTCTTGCTGTGGCCTTAAGTGTACTCTGTATTCTGAACTGGGATTTAAGCTGAAGCAATTATTTCACCTGGTACTTTGCATGGTGAATGATGTATATATTGGAATGGTAAGATTTCTTGTTTTATTTTCAATCCTTATTACTCTTGCATTTTTCCTGGTTTTATAATCATAGTTCGTTCTTCCTATAGCAACACCAAGCTTCTTGGTGGAAGAGTCAATTCACACTGATTCCTGGATGGATTCCTTGGCTGTTGAAGCCAGGTAGGCTTCAAAGATTTAATTTACCATCACAATTTTGCCTCAGAATTTCTGAGGGGCCTTGGAGAGCATTTGGCTTAAATGCTTACACTTAAAATTAGACAGTTTTAATTACTTAGCCTGGCAAGTGGCTTCTGTTCAGTTCTCACTGGGGGCTCAACCAGAGCAGGTTGATTCTCTCTGCAGTACACACTGCTGGGTGCCACACGGTGGTTGGCAGGAGAGAAACAGATTAAACAATTATATAATTGTGTGGGGGTAATTATGAGAGTTCATGTTTTATTAGTAACCTGTATTCAGGATTTTCCTATGTGCATAATTACAGCAAAACACACAAGTTCTTTGCTCTCTGACTGTACTGTGTGATGTCTGGCTAACGAGCTGGCAGCAGCCCCTTCTCACCTCTCAGCATACAGACAGTATATGGAAAGCTGTAGCACATTTTAGTCACTTAACTTCTAATTCAGTAAACATGCTGCAGTGCAGCAGTGCACTGTGGCTGTTGGAACAACTAGTCAAGATGCAGTTGTCAAAATTATCTACCACATTCATTTTTGATGTGTAACTCTTACTGCTTTCAGGTATTCCAGTTTAAATGGTCGGGTTCTGAGGACATGGTCCTTGAGTATGAGGGGATTGCTGGTTTGGAGCAGTTGTGAACTACAAGCTGGGGAGTAAGTTAACCAGTGAGTTCTGAATGGCTTCCTGGTGTTCACAATTTCCCCCTGTTCTTGGTGTAAATGTTTTCTGCCTTAGTGTGCACAGTCACCCCCACGCTGCCCCCGGGGTGGGCACTGGTTCCCAGGTGATACAGGGAGAACACGGGGTGACCTTTCCCACACCCAGGTACACTCCGAGTTTTAAAGGTGAGCTAGAATGCAGCTCTGCAGCTGAGACCCATGGAGAGGAGGCATTTAGCCATCTATTTCATTTGTTAGTATGTTCATCTCTTGGGAGAACGGGAGGCAGAGCTCAGGCCGTTCCGGCCCCCAGCCCCGTGTGGAGCCCGGCAGCCGCTCCGCTCCGCCTGCCGCAGCCTCTGCCCGGGCTGCTCCCTCCCCACCTGTGGGGCACGGCCGTGGAAGGGTCTGTGCGCTTATATTTATCTCTTGGGAGAACAGGAGGCAGAGTTCAGGCTGTTTCGGCCCCCAGCCCCGTGCGGAGCCCGGCAGCCGCTCCGCTCCGCCTGCCGCAGCCTCTGCCCGGGCTGCTCCCTCCCCACCTGTGGGGCACGGCCGTGGAAGGGTCTGTGCGCTTATATTTATCTCTTGAGAGAACAGGAGGCAGAGTTCAGGCCGTTCCGGCCCCCAGCCCCGTGCGGAGCCCGGCAGCCGCTCCGCTCCGCCTGCCGCAGCCTCTGCCCGGGCTGCTCCCTCCCCACCTCGGGGGCACGGCCGTGGAAGGGTTTTGTGCTCTCCCGGCGGCAAGATCCTCCGGCCGCAACCTGCTTTCTCCTCTCCTTGCAGGGGCATTCCGAGACTCTCTGAAATCGCCCTTCAGGCCCTGAGGCAAACTGTTCAAGGCGTGCCTTTTTATTTCCTCTAGATCATGGAACTTCTCTGACACAGAATTATTATTGTGGCACGTAATTATGATTGGATGTCTTCATCATATAATTGCATGATATATAATGAGCAGCAAAAGCTTATTTCCTCTGCTCTTTGAATACTGAACTTCTGAGATTAATTAGGCTGATGCTGAAAATGCTTTTAATTATATATGCTGCATAAACAGCACTATTAAGATCAGATGAGAATATTATTGCTTGAACAGTTTCAAATTTTTTTCAAATACCCACTGTGTGTTTTATATTACTGTTTAAAGAAATGTGGGGAATTTTGAGGGGATAAAAACGTCCCCAGACAGTGGATGGGATACTGAAGGAATACCTGAATATTTGCTGAAGCAAATCAGCTACTTTGCTCTAATTGCAGTGTATAAAAGCAAGAGACTGCGAAATTAAGAGTATTTTATTTAAGTAAATAAATGCTTCCACGTGTCTAATCCCCAATCTTTGTAGGTAGGAAGTTCATAAAGTGTGTTTTGATCCTTCCTTCTAAAGCTACAGTCACCCCAAACCAGAGTGATAGTGATGCCACTGCCCCAGGCACAGGAATGGATGTGCTTTATCCAGTGTCAGATGTGTGCCATGTACCTGCTTACCTGCTGGAAGCCCTGTGTGAACAGGATTAGAACTGGGGTTTGGTGACTGAGTTTGTGAGAGAAATTTCAGTACATTGACAAAGACAGACATCTCTGCTGAAATCATTCAGGTGAAAGAAGGAATCTGAATTCCATAACCCCAAATTAAGGGATGTGCTACCAGAATGGAACAGAGATTGTGCCATGTTTGACTTTCAAGAGATATGTTGTTAGTGTTTTTTTAAGACTATTCAATATGCAGCAGTAATGTAAAGGAGGCCAAAAAATATATAGATTTGTGTATTCCACACATTATTTGGTGTTCATGGACTAAGCACTGCACACCCCCAGCTGGGATTGCCACCTGTTACCTTATGGCAGTTTAACCATGGGGCCACTCACTGTGAAAATTAGTGCACCCTTACTTCTGCACTTCCAGAGGAAGTGTGCAAAGTCTTCTGGGAGGCAATTGGCATGGAAAGGAATGTGTGCAGTGAGTATCTCTCTCTTAGGAGTTTCTCCTGAGTGCTGGCACCAGAAGGGAGTTCTGAGGGGGATCTAAGCCATCAGCTCTGACAGGCACAGGTGCCTGGGCCACTCTGGCTGTCCTGGGGCTGGTCTCAGCCCTGGCCTGCCTGGCTGCCCCATGACAGGGGTGTGTTTCTGAGGGGAGGCAGCTGGGGGGGCCCTGGGCACCACAGCAGCTGGCCCAGTCTGTGATGGCAGCACAAGGCTTGTGAGGCACCTCTGAACTCGCTCTTGACCTCCAAAAGCAGGAGTAGCAAAGGCTGGGAGCAGCTTCCCCTTGTCAGCCCTTGGAGGTAGATGCAGACCTCTCTGCTGTGGTGGGACCACATGGGGGGCACCTGCCACTCTTCAGGAGGAAGCTAAAACTGAAATTAGTGGCATTTATTCTTGGGCTCGTTGCTACACCTTGATTTATTGGTCTTTTGTATCTTCTAACTGATAGAAGAGGAATCCTATCAGCTGGGATTGGTCTCAGCAGCAATCTGTTCTCCACTGACTGTCACTTTTTAAGTATCTGTCTAGTTACATCTTTGATGCCCTTTGCAGTGAGTATTTTTAGCGTGCCAGCAGAACACGGGCAGAATAAACTTGGACTTTTTGGAATACCATTTGTTCTCTGGTGTTTCAGAAGACTTAAAAGGTTGACTAAGAATTACAGTTCTGTAGACTATGCTGCTTTGTGCTGCTGTCTTTATCCATCTGTAGAGCTCCCCATCTCTTCCACAATGGGCATTTTGGTGTCTGTCAAGTCCTCAGGAAAATGGACTCATTTATGTTTTCCTGTCCCTCTCACTAGTCATTTGCAACCATTTGAATTGAATGCGTATTTGCAGCAAAGAAAACTCAAATTCACTAATTGATGCACAAATATGCTAATTTACATGCAATTTGGGGTGGTTTTTTTAAAGAAATGCATCTATTTGCATAAATAAAACCTCTTTCCCAAATATTAGTGTGAACAAAAGCCGTTTTCATGGATGCCAAAAAATGGCTGAATAGAAAAGCCAATTCAGAATTTGCATAATAGTTACTAATTGTTTTCCTTGCTATTAGCCCGTCTCTGCTTAATAGGCAATATTGGCTTCTGTTTCCTTTCTGGGTGCAGTTTGATGCAAGAATATTGAGCTACTGCAGAAGATCTTAACAGTGTAACTTAGCTAGTGTGCAGTTCCAGGGGCTGGTTCCACCCAGGAGCAGAGCAGTGGCACTGGCAGAGGCCAGCGCGTGGCCCCTCACCAGGAACATGCTTCCCTCCGTGGGGGAGAACTAGGAGATCCTTTATTCCCACAAAACATCATCAGGCTTGGAGAAAATCTTAGTTTTTCTTTGGGGGAAGGAAGATGTATCTTGGTTGCAGCCAGCGTCTTTGGTTGAACGTTCTGTTCTTTCCAAATAGTATTGCTAAAGCCTCGAGAGAAATTAGGGGAAACACAGTTTAAATTGGCAGTAAATAAATGAATAAATAAATCTCTGCTTTGCTCGAGTATATTTTATCAATTTCCTTCATTTAGAGATACAGAGAAAGATCTCACATGTTTTTACTGCTCTTGGTATTTATTGCAGCGTTCCTGTGTTCAAATGGGGAAGTCAATATGGCTCAAGACCATTAAGTCAGACTGAGCTATCAACTGTCTGCAGGAAACACAATCTGCTTTGCTGGGCAGGGATTTATTCAACAGAGAACTATTGATTCTCCTTGGAAAGAAAGGGAAGAAGAGTAAACCAGATATGTTTTATGCTAGAGCAGAAAGGCTGATTGCTTTATTTCACGGATGTTTTGCTGCACCTTAATAACTTCACTGTTGAAAACTAATTGCTTCATTTCAGTGGAGTTGGGGATTCCGATGTGCCTGCCTGGAGCAGCAGCAGGGAGCAGGGAAGGTGGAACAAGCTGTGCTTCACCTGCAGCATGGCCCCATGGCTAAAGGGCTACCTGCACTGGGAAACACTTGGGATTATTTAGGGCATGCACAGGGAAAGGATTCAGAGAAGCTGTGCAGATTTAGGAGTTGGAGAAGCTTTGTAAAGCACAGGAGAGAGGAAAATCAAATGGCCTGCTTGGAGGATTTATTGGGAAGTGTAACTGAGATCCCTTTTTAACTCAGATTTGTCTGTCAGCATGGGATAAAGTCTGGTTTGTGCTACAGCAGTTATTAATAGAAGAATTGCATTTCCTTAGAAAAAGGAGAAGCAAGAGGGTAATTTTGGCCAAGTTTGTCTTCCAAAGCAAATTGCAAAGATTTGCAATTAATCTTGAGAGGAATGGATTGGATTTTTATTTTAAAGACCAAATTATAGAGAGGATCTGCTAAGTCTGTATAATATTTATTCAAGTACATATGTGTATCTGCATCTGTATCCACTCGTCACTTGATATTCTGAAATTGGATATCTAGGGATGAAACACCGTATTCAACAGACCCTATCCTCTCAGGTGCATACAGCCTGGGAATGTTGGCATTCCCTGGCACTAGGAGTTTATGTTTAGGTGCCAGTTTGGGTTGCAGTGACTTGCCAGGAGAGTGCCTCGGTAAGGGTTTGCTGATCCCTGCTGCAGCCCAGCTCTGCCGGTGTGGGGAGGGGCTGTGCCTCGGGGCACCTGCACTGTGCCACGGCCACTCCTCCTGCTGCCCTGCAGCCACTGCAAAGCTGGCAGATGACAGCAGCCACACTGCTGCCTCTTTGTATTATCAGGATAGAGAGATCCCACTAAGGACACCTCCAGTCTCATCTCCAGCACCATCCAGCAATCCAGGCAATTTTGGGGGTGAGAAAGATTTCTTCCCCTGTTTGCAACTTTCTTTCCTTCTCTTGCCCACACTTCCTGCTTTTCACAGCAGTAGTAAAAGAATTTCAGGAAATGAATCTATTATCGGTCTTTACAGATGTTTCTTCAACTTCTTGCCCCTTTCTGAAACAAATCTGTTTCCTTTGAAGATGCAGTGCCCCTTTCCACGGCCCCAGCGGGAGTTCAGCATCCCCTGAGCAGGGCTGTGACCGACCTCAGCAACACCCTGGTGAAGTTCTGCTTGGACATGTGCTGCTGTGTTCCTGTCTGCTCAGGAAAAGTGTGACACTGTGGTTTCCTTGGTAAGAAACGTATCTCTGTTCAAAAGGAAACATATTTCCTTTTGAAAAACTGTGTCACGAAGAAAGCCACAGGCCATTGAAAGCAGCGAGGCTGGAAGTGCTGAGTGTGACAAGGTGTGTGCCCTGTGCCCCCGGGCACGGCTGTGCCAGCTCAGTGTGCCAGGAGAGCCACGTCACCCAGCACACAGGTGACCGTGCCACCCAGTCCAGGTGACTGAACTGCCTTTCTCTGGGATGCTTTTCCCTCTCAGCAAATTTCAGGATGCTTGACAAAAGGAAAGGGATTAGTGCTATCATTTCCACTGTGCAGAGGAAGAAGTAGAGCAAGGACAAGTTAAATTTGTAGGAAGAAATGGCAGTGTGCAATATAAGATTCAGGTCTCCTGAGACTGGTTTTTCTGCTGCTCTGTTACATCCTGTTGCCACGATCATGATCCTTTTTTAGAAATAGATGGTGAATTGGAGCAAGAGAGATGAGGTTTACTTTGTTTATTGGCTAGTGATGTTCATCCCTTTTTTGTTGGTTGCATTGTCCAAGGTGCCAAAAATATTTTGTGTAATCTCCTTTTCCTAGAAGATGTTTCTAAACTATTTATCAGTTTAAAAACATCAAAGATGAGCAAGTCAGTTGGGATATTTAATTTTTGTGTAGTCATTCAGCAAAGATCAGTGTAAAGGCTTTATCCTCTGCAGTTTTTAATTTCATGTAGATAAGCAAAAGCTACAGTAATCTTTTCCTGTGTCACTGCTTAGCAGGGGGTCACCTTCCCCATTAACCTTTTGACTCACGTGTGTCTCAGCCTGGTTGGTTTGGGGGTGTGCAGTGAGGTGCCAGGGGGAGGTATTGGAGCTATTGGTGCAAACACCTCATGTACCCAGGTTCTCTAGAGAGCAGAAGAAATTGCTTTACTTTAATCTCCTCATTCAGTGTGAAAAAAATTTATGATCTAAAAATCAAAATTTACAAATAGAGTCTTGGCAAGATTGATCATCCTGTGTTTTAGTCACGGTGATTTCAGTGATGAGATCTGTTTATTATTATTGCTACAAGTATTGAGAAATGTTCTTCTGCAAAATGCATCTCTTAATTTATCATTCAGCAGTCACCAGTTCTCTCTAAATCTGTGGTATCTTGCCTACTTTTTTAACCAATACAACATAAACCTGTGGCATAAAGAGGCAGGAATAACAGAATCAGTAAAAAAAACTAAATTCAGATTTAAGTCCCTTGATATCTCTTGCTTTTGTCTGTGTGTCATTGGTATAAATTATCATTATCATAATTAAACAAAAAAGGCACTGTGTGAATTTTGTATTCCCTTGATGATGCCACATCATCAAACAATAAGCATGAAATAAAGGTGATAGTTGCTATAAAGTCAACTTCCACAGTAGCTTTTAAAGTTTGCTGTAAAATTCTTTGGCAGTTGTGCTGTTCACAGTGAATTAATCTCTTGCTTTTTAGTTCATTTATATTTTGAAGCTATAAAATTAATATTTACAGCTGTGTTATTGTATTGCTGTGTTACTTGTTACTCTATTAATGGACAGTTCATCATAAATAGAAATAACATTATATTCTCCTACAGCTTACTTAGTCAATGCTATTTATTTCTGTTATATTATTTCAGAAATTCTCAGCACCGTAACAGCACTGGAAATGTTTAAATATTCTGCTGCTTTGAGCAAGACTTGAAGTGCTCAGTTCCTTCAGAATTACAGACCAGCTTCCCTTTGCTGTTAGAATATGTGAGCTACACATAATTTTAAATAAAATGGGTACACCAGGTGCCATGTGCAGAGCAGGGTGTGTCTTAACACATTGTATGAAATGTGGTATTTTAGACAATATTTCACTCCAAGGAGATATTTCACTTAAACCCTTGATGATTTGTATTTGCCTCTTATTTTCTTTCAAAAACCAGAAGTCTGTTTTGACAGGAATTTTACACATAGAAACACTAATAGCATGGTAAATCTGCTCAGAAGCTGACAGTGCACAACCGGCGTTGGGATAACCCCTTTCCCTGGCTGGAATTACAATCAGCCTTCAAAACTGATGTTGTTTAGGAGACATTGTTAATCTGCCTCGTGCTTACTCACTTGAACAATAAGATCAGTTCAGGATTCCCTCCGGCAGAGTGTAATAATGATTTGTCACTTTGAGA
Organism: Phylloscopus whistleri; assembly: GCA_017589585.1. NCBI lineage: Eukaryota > Metazoa > Chordata > Aves > Passeriformes > Phylloscopidae > Phylloscopus > Phylloscopus whistleri. Next base: position 699,126 of record JADMLD010000285.1, read on the forward strand.
AAGGACGTTTCCATTTATTAATTTGCACTTTTTGACGGGGGCTTGGGCTTCAGCAATTGTAGTTTTTGAACACGCAGTGTTTCATCCGATTGAATTTTTCCCAATGCGTCTGTGTTCCACGAGTTTTGTGGCAGATTTGTCAAGACTCTAGAGCCACATCAAAAATTCTGAGCATCAATTGGGCTTAATTCAGTGGAAATTTTATTTCACAGCCGGTAATTCCGGAGCCGCTTGCCGTGGCTGTCCCGGAGCGTGACGCTGGCTGTGAGGAATGGTTTTCCTCCCACAGGATGTCGGCTGTGCCCCGCGGCTGTGCCGGCCGTGAAATGTGCTCAGGAGACACCGGGGAGCCTTTGCAGGAGCCGGAGCCGGGGCAGGAAGCTGGGGCTGCTCGTGTGAAATCCCTGGAAAGAGAAGGGGCCAGGCCGGCGGCTCCCTGCCCTGAGCACGGGGCCTGTGCCGGGCAGACAAAGGAGGCTGCTGGGCAGCGGATCACACATCACGAGAGGCTTTTCTGGGCGGCAAAAGAAGGAGCCTGTGATCCAAGGAGGGGAAGGGATGGGAAACCATTGTAGTTTGGAGAAATTTTAAAAGGCTGTAGAGAAAACGTGGTAGATCACGGTGTAGAGCACCTCTTGCAGCATGTTGTGTGACACCAGAGAAATGGGGACAAGCCTTTGGGAAACTCTCCTTAATCCTAGGAGTGTGAGGAAGTGGATCTGCACTTCTCCCTGACAAGGGTCAGATCCCAAATTAGTCTTTGAGTCTTTGTACTTTCGTTCTTCTTTATGCTGTCTTGATGTCACCTGAGAAAACAGTCCAGACTGATAGCATGGCTTAGCTGGATGTTTGCACCTCATCTGCCCTTCCATCTGCTCGTAGGTCATATGTATTTCTGATGTTACTTTACAATTAGAGCAATGGTTTCTGGGCCATGTTAACTTCATTATTAGCAGTGTGGAGCAGAATATCAAAGCAAAATTGGAGGAAAAAAGGGATTTGAAGGCAGGGCCTGACTGTGTTATTTTTAGCACTTTTTGGAGTGACTGTTCTTAACTGCCAGGAGCTGACAAGCAGGAGAAACACAGTGTGAATCAAGATGTTCACTTGTCATCTGTTCACATGTTTAATTTGTGAATTTGACATGCAAATGGTTCCCGTGCCACTGGTGTTGATGTGGCTGAGTGATGTACCAGCCGTGCTGGTGTCTCAGAGCAGCTCTCTGGGGGCTGGGGTCTCACAGAAACGGGGGGTTCTGGCCATGGCCTGGAGACCCTGTGGGGCTGGGCATGAGGCATCCTCCTTGGGTTACCAAGGCAGGACATCCTAATGTGTGTTAGCTCTCTGCTGTGAGTGTGCTTGTTTGTCATTTTTATAATAAAAATAGAGAAAGAAATCCCAAGAGGAGTTTTCAAAAGTAGGCAGTATTTTTATGTATGCTGAAAGTGGGAAAATAGTCAAAAACCTCCCAAAGAGAATGAACACTTCTCACTCTCCAGCAGGCTCCAACATGTTCAGCAGGAGACAAAATGTTCACTTGAACGGGATCCTTATTTTCAGGTTTTTCCCCAAAATGTGGTGCCCACCTAGCCCAGGCAGGGACATCCAAAGGCCTCCAGGTCCCTGCTGGCCAGTGTTCCATGTGCACATGGAGCCTGGCAGTGTGACTGCCACAGGAGAGAAAGAACGCAGGGAGAGGCATTAAAAATCAGCAATTGTACCAGGAAAGGAAACTGAATAAATTTGTCAAATAGTAGAGATACAGAAGGAGGAGGAGAGCAACTGGGAGAAAGAATGCACGGGGATGGATTATTGCAAGAGAATGAAGCTACAAGTGAAAAGTGAGGTGAACTCAGAGATAAATGGGGTGAATTTAGCAAGGAAAACAACCACACCTCACTGAGTCCGGAAATCAAAATGTCAAGATGTTAAGAGGGTTAATAGTTCTATGATGTGCTTTGTGGCACATACCGAGCTACAGCAATTTCATATAGTCAAAAAGACAGTAAAATGTTTCCACTTGCCAGTTTTTCCCAAAGCTTTCTGGGTTTTAACACTTTCTTATCTATGGTATTTTTCCATATGGTCAAAAGATTTCCCAATGTATGTGTGAGGGTGGAATGGTGGGTATGAGTGGGGTCTAACAAGATCTGTAGAAGAGTACTCAGCATCTGTTAACACTAGAGCTGACAGGATCCAGCAGCAAACCTGCAGAATGGCAGAAGGGTACAAAATCCTTTATTCATGTGGCTTCAGTGGATGGGAAGAAGGAGGCAGATTCCTGAGCTGCAAAATGTTCAGGATGACTCGCAGCAAGGATTTACTCTCCTACCTACATTGCTCTTTGTGCAATTTTCTGTGATATTTTTGTTTGTTTCTGGCCGATTGCCTGTGTTTAGTGCATGGTTTGTGCAGCAGCCCTGCAGGGAGGGCCCAGCATGTGCCCCTGGGGCTCCTCCCCGGCCCTGCTGGGCACAGAAAGCACCACTGCCTGTGGCTGACACTCAGCAGATTCTTTTGCTTGGGTTTGGCTTTTTATCTGAAAGAGAAAGAAACAGCTCCCACATTTGTGTGGAGTGGTGGGGAAAAGGTTCCATTGCCTCAGCCCCTTCTGATAGGGATGTTATTCCAAAGTCTCAGCAGCTGATCTGGCGAAGGAACAGGAAAACGTGTTGTATTCCATAGTACAGCTGGGCTCCACTTCTACTGGATTTTTTAAAGCACTAGCTTAACATTTTCTTCTGTGATTCAAGTTAGCATTAAAACTCTGACAACAGCTGCTGCTTAATGTAGAAGTGGCAAATAGATTTTAAAATCCAAGACATTTTCTTTCCCAAATCACCTACATTCTTCCTACAGTACCTAAAATGATCATAAGGGTTGCTGCTCATAGACCTAAAGAACTGGATTTAAAACTCTGTAGTTGTTACAGCTTATGACCCCTAAGTTAGAAGATTTATGGAATGTGGAAAATGGGCACAGAAATAATTCTCCACTATTTGCATTCCCTTGTCTGATGATATCTAAGGGACTGATTTTAAAATATATTTTCTAAGATCAATATATGAAGGCACGGTCATATACTGATTTATTATTATTGTTATAAACAGACAGTAAAAAAAATATTTCCACTTCCTTTGGGAAGTAATATGTTAGTAAAACTAACTGTTGCAAAGTAAGCAAAATATTTCTTTAAAAAATCAGATGGTCTTGATTTTGTGAAGGGCTAACTCTTCAGTGCTGTGTTGGCCTTGCAGTGTTTTATGACTTTTGTATCCCAGTAATTTCCGAGGCTTTAGGTGAGATCAAGATCCCTGTGTGCTGTTCCTTGCATAAGCTTAAGAATCAAGATCTTCAGAAGGGTACCTTAATAAAAACTTGTCATTTAAATTGTACTTAAGGTGATCAACACAATGAGGCTATGGCAGTCCTGATCAGTGTTCATCTACTTGTAGCTGTTTGCCTAATCAGTGCTCATGGGCCACTTCTCTTTGTATTCAGTTCCAGCAGAACAGAGCAGGGGCTTTCCAGGACAGTGGATGGTCAGGATCACTCACTGGAAACCCCGGTGTGGGTCTGTGGGTTGTTGTGGGCTGGCACCTCTGCAGACACGTGGCTTTGGGGCTGGCTTCTGCAGGCAGACACCACATTAGTGTTGCTGAGCAGAGCCCACCTGAGGTACAGAACCCTTCATCCTGAGTAAAGTGTTGCTGTGGGGTGCCTGTAGCCTGTACCCTCACCCGTGGGAATGAGGATTTCAGCCCCAGACATGGGTTGTATGTTTATCAGTAGCTAAGTGGCTAAATAGCCAAAAAACCTCTTCTTTCTTTTTAATACTTGATTTCCTTCTTATCAGAGTCAAAGTGTATGACTACTGCAACTCCCTCATGTGAAAACCAGAGATCTGACTGTGCTGTCAGAGGATGGGAGGATTAATGACTCATGCTAATTGTATGCTTGGAATATGCTGTTTGGAAGACTGTAAATATCTACTACCAACTTGAATGATCTGAAGTTAATGCCCTGGCTGGGCGTTTCAATTCTGCACAGAACTGAAAGTACCAAAGGCTTTTGTGGGAGCCGTCTGAAGACTCAGTTCCTCCCTCTTCTTCTCCCAGACCATACAGCACTAAGAGACGATTAAAAATCTCTGCTAGTGCAAGAATTTGAGAGTCATACAAGCTGTCAGCTCAGTGGGACAGTCGGAGCTGTGTGGTTCTCCTCAGAGACCTTGGCACTGGCGGCGATCGTCTGCCAGCCCTCAGGCCTTTCATTAGTTCTGCTTGTCTAAAGAGATTTTCCTTCGCCTGTTGTGGCTGCTGGTGGTTTCAGCCATCCTCCGGCTGGCTGTGGGACGTGCCCCTGTCCCCTCCTTCCTGGAACACAGCAGAGCCACAGCCACGGGCTTGGCCTGGCTGGGGAGCCTCCCCAGCTGCCCAGGATGGGGCCTTCCCCTCAGAGACACTGCCTGCCGAGGGCACAGCCACTTCCCAAACCTCCCTGCTGTGCTAACTTCAAACGTGGCCTTTGTGGCCCTTTTCCCACCCTGCCCTGCCCTCTGCCCCCACTTTGGGTTCCAACCATGCAGCCCTGCTTGTTGTCAGCCTTCCATGGAGTAAAGCAAAAAAAGCTGACAACCTGGCGTTTTTTCCTGCTACTCTGTAATTTAAAGCTAAATATGGATCTGGGTCTGCCTTGGCTTGTTTTGGAATTGCCTCTTAGTTATTTTGGCACCGTTTCCCACCAGTGTAGTAGGCTGCCATGTGTATAGACTGTTAGCTGTCATGGATGTGACTCACTGTTCACTTCAAACAGTACCTGGATTACAATCAGTCAATGAAACAACCTGAATTTCCGTATGGCCCTTCTGGCAGAGCCTTCCTGAAGCTGCCCCAGGACTAACTCTCAGCTAGCACTCCCCAGTCCCTTGGAATTAACACAAGGTGGCACTCTCAGGTATTATCACTTTCAGATTCACTTCACTTTTGGCTCCTAAAATTCCTGCTTAACCCAACAGACTTTATTTCCCAAATGATTCCAGAACTTTTCTGCTTCAGTAAGATGCCCTTTAGATATAATGAGTAAGAACCCAAAATGCTACTGAGGGCTGCAAAAGTCAAGCCAAACCCCGGGACCAGGAGCGTGTGGAATTCAGGCACTGCTCGGAGTATCAATTCCTCCTTTTGCAGAGAGTCCAACTCCTCTCTGCTTTTGCTGGTTTGTTAGCACAGTGTATGTGTTAGTAACTTGTTGCTTAGATGTTTGTGTGAGTTTGAGTCAGATGTCATCTCTAAATGTGTGGATAGTGCTAGAACATAAGTAGAAAAGTTCATCCTCTGCACATGCCTTGGGTGGTGGGTAAACTGAGCATTTTGAAGATGTATCACTGGTTATGCAGTATGAAAACTTTTCACCAAGTTAATGATTTCTGGGAGTTTGGATGGATTGTTTTCCCTTATTTCTCAGCTCAGATGAAGGCAGCCAGATTCCAGAAGATGAGAACATTTTCAGTGAAAAGTTACTGACAGTTTAATAGAGAGAATAAATTTGTAGTTGCAACACTCACAATAGCAAAACTGGGTGTGTTTTTTATTCTGATAATAGAAGCAGCATTGTCAAAAATATCAATGTGGGAAAGCTCTGGTGAGTGCTATCAATAGGGAATTTTCTGAGGAAAAATTATAGGCTTTGGCTGGTGCCTAGAGTGGATAAATTCCCTTTTCATTGGACACCATTGCTCAATGCAGCTTCAATAGTTACAGTTCAACACCTACAAGAATCTCAGGATTTTTCTTGGGGACAAAATGGTCCCCATTCAAGCATTCACAGAGCAGTGCTCACAGCTGTCAAATTGAGTTTCCAAGTGCGTTTAATTTTGTTCCTTGCTTGACGTGTAGAGAGGACTGGCCTTGGTAAGCCCCATAACTGCTCATGGAGCTCCTGCTCTTTGCCCCTTCCTACTCTGCTTTAGGAACAGCCCCTGTTGTTCCCAGAGTTCAACACTGGTGGATTAAACATAAAACATTTCATTGGGGCACAGTGAAGGGCCTGTCTGTGGTTGTGCTTTGCTACATCACAGCTCACACTGCAAATAGAGTCACGTCAGGTGACTTTGCAATGGATACAGGGAGGCAGATATATGTATCTTTGTAATTTCAACTCTATCAGCTTTCTGTGTTTCAGAGCATATCGACCCTGTTCTTTGGACACGTGTATTAGTTACATGTTTCCCAGTCAGTTCTCCTTAGGCACAGCATCTCTCAGTTCCATAAGATGCTGCAGCATTTACACAGTACATTTCCTTCCTGTCGCAACATCCTGGAGCTATTTCTTCAGAGACAGATTGTTTGAGTTTCTGCAAGTCAAAGAATGTTCAGTACTGCAGAAGAATCACTGAAGCTGCCATCACACGGTACTTCTGGCTGCACACACTGCATTCTGTTCATTTCTTTCACCTTCCAAAACCTATTTGGAAAGCGCCCTTGGAGTGCTTTAAAAATGTTAACACGTTGTCAGTCACTATGTTGTCAGAGCTGTTCATTTGTCCTTTCTTGCTTTCTTGGAGCTTAGAAATGATTAAAGAATGGAACTGTTCCAGAAGCTTGTAAATACTGACAGGTTTTTCACTGCTCCCAGTTCCCAATAGGTTTGGCCAAACTCTACAGTAGTGAGCAAACACACAGGTAGTTCATGTACCCACCTTTCTCCGTGGTTTTGAATCTAATTCCATGCTAGAACAGATGCCACACGTTGTTTGCAGTGCAGCTCTGTGTGCCAGGTACAGAAGTTCTGTGGAGAAAACGAGTGCTCCCTCTGAGCCCTCAGGTACTCACAGAGGTGCCACATCTGCCCTGGGCTGGCCATGCTGCCTGCAGAGCTGCTGGCTGGCTTTCCTTGTTCCTTCTCCAGGTGCTGTGAAATCACCATCCTCAACAACTGATGGCCACTGTAGAAATAACCTCTTTCTTTAAACAACCCCTCTACTATTGGAGGTCATATGTTTTCTGGGGGAATCCAAGCAACGTTTTTGTCACAGTCAAAAAATGCTGTGGAAGAAGCTCTGAAAGAGTGAATAGAATGGACCTTTCTCACATGAAGAGCGTTCTCCCACTCTCATGATATCAAGCATGGTATTTGAGTGGTTGTTCAAGAACAAAAGTGGCCTTCAGCAGGGCGCCAAGCAAAGCAGAACTGCAGCTTGTGTGCATCATCCACACTTTCCATAGCTCTCGTCTGGGAGGGCAGGGCTGGGCTCACGAGCTGGGCACATGATAAGGGACAGGGAGAGCTTTATTTGTTGTTTATGTCTCTGGCAGCTACCACAGGAGAATGAGCAGCTCAGCTGGCCTGGCCTTGCCCAAGGGTGACTCCAGAGCTCCCTCCTGTGCACAGCAGTGATGGGATTCCAGAGGCTGCACAGCAAGGTGTCCGTGTAGAGGCAGTCCACCCCTTCCCTTTGCTAAATGCACAGCTAGGGCAGCAGATCTCCATTCTGCACAACCCAAATGTTCTGTAACTCTTCAAATGATTTTCTGTACCAAAATAATTTGGACGTACCTATTTTGGCATTAAAAATAGGAGTTCTGTTACCCTGTTTGTCTTTTTCCACACAAAGTGGAAGCTTGAATACACAGCTTCCCTGAATACATATCTGTAGCTTTTTTAGAGAAACGTCAAGGAATTTTTTTCTTTTTTCCAAATTTTAAACTCGACAGCCAATGTATGCAACCTAAACAGCAGAAAATACTAAAATGGATGTGAAAGGACAGTGCAAACCACCTCACCCTCCTTCAAGGCCTCCTCGTGTGCAGTGGCTCTGTAAACACGCCGTATGCTCCAGCCTCAGTTGTCAGAGCTCCTCGCTGCCTGTGCTCTGGAGACGTGGGAGCAGATGGTGCTGGAGCTGTGCCACGGACAAGGTTTGCACATGCGAGTTTCTGAGCACAGACAAATCAGCTGAGAAGGGGACTTCATCTTACCTGTGGCTGCTTGGTGAAACTCTGCAAGAACCTCTTCGGGTGTTTGCAGAAAATGCAGCTTTTACTCCACTCTGAGAGTTCAGAAAGCTTCCAGACACTTATGAAACCCCACAATAACCAGGAGTTTGGTAAAAATGAAATGATGTCTCAATCCTAAACTCATTCACTATTGCAAGTCCATCAAATGGCCATTAAGGATTCTGCAGTGTGAAAGCTGCTTGGAACAGCTTCTCTGAAAGGAAATAACTGTATTTGCTTCCACCCTCCGATACAGTTTGCTCTGAAGTGAAAAGCAAGAGTTACAATTTTTTACTTTTCATCTTCTTGCATGACAGATCAGGTTTTTTACGAATCTTCGGTGAAGGATCCCAAGAATAGCATTTAGAAAATGCACGTGTCCTTCCCAGGGAGGTCCATCCCCAGTGTCCTCAGCCCTGACATGAAATGATGGTGTGACCAGCTTGCAGTGCCCATTGCTCCCCACATGCAAAAGGCCAGGTGTGATAGGAAAAAAGCTTATGGATTTCAAACACCTTCAGTTTGTGAATGTGATGATAGACATTGAACATTACATGTTCTGACACCAGGCCTCTGTAGTGGTGTGAAATCTCAGCAATTGGAGCTAAAGTTGGTGCTCCTGGAGCTCACTTTTATTAAAAGAAAAAAGATCAAATCCATAACTGATTAAAACAAAGCTAAAAGCAAAGTTTATGCAACACTGACCAGAATAAAAAATGAAAGCCCAGTGTCTGCCAATTTGCAGTGTTTACACACTGTTAATCATCTCCAGCAGCCAGCAAGAAGTTTTATTTTAAAATCTTTTGTGTGTTTTTATTTAAAACCTAAATATGGATGCAATATGTAACGTTCAAAACTTACTCCAAAACATCTGGAGGCCACAAAAGAAAAAAAAAAAAAAGGCAAAAAAAAAAAAGCTCAGTCCTTTGTAAAGATGAGCACAGCTTTGCAAATTGGCCATTGGAAAGGAGTGGCTGCCTTCCTGGGCCACCCTCAGCAGGTGACCCAGCCACCACAGCTGGGCTCTGCAGCTCCAGCAGTCTCTGCTCTGGAAGCACCGAACAGGGCATTTAGAACAGGGCATTTAAACTCTTCGATCTCAAATCTCGTGTGGTTTCACAATATAAACTCTGAGCAACCAAATCAGCGGATCATTCACATACAGGGTAATTTGGATATCTTTGGATATCTTTGGGGAAGGTTTGCACATTTTCTTCAAATCTGCAGATAAAATACACTGTCTTTGTGTCACTTTTAAAGATAACCCAAAGCAGTTTGCAGTTCAGAATTGACTGCAACCTGTGTCTTTTGTTCTTGGAAAAGACCTTAGGGCCGAGCCCCAGTAACCTAGATCTGAGCACAGCCACTGCCCAGAGCCTCAGTGCTGAGTAACCCGAGTGTAATTAATGGCAGAAAATCCCCAGGGTGTGAATTCCCAGCAAGCATGAAGGGATTACAGTCCAGCCCTTGGTGACGGAATGATCGTGTCAGAGTGCACAACCTTTAAACCAGTAGGTGCCTAGCAGCAAATCTGTGCATACAGGTACTAGGTTTGCATTTTTGTTTTGTCTCTGTGCAAATTTTAACAGGAGCATCCCCATTCTCAGCCTCACTTTAGTACTGAACTCTTCAGGGTTAAATAAAATTGGCGAGTATGAGTATTTTGTATATACAAAATAAGAAATTCAGGATATTAAAATCAGGAAGTAGCTGGGGTTTTATTAGATGCCTGAGAATTCAGCTTAAAGCTGAATATGTAGAGTAATACTCATAGAAAGTGAGTAAGTACAACTGACAACATATCAGGAGTTTAGTCTAGGTGGAGGTGAAAATGATAAAACACACTCATGTGTTACTTTTGCCAGCATAAAACTCTGCCTCGGCAGGGCTTTGTTCCCCTTCCTTCCCTGCTCGCTGTCTCCTGGGTGCTTTGGCTGTTAACACAAACAATATTTACCCAAATGTCACGCCTAATTGCACGTGCTAATGCTCTGTGCATGAGGAGTACAAAGGAGCTTCCTTTCACCTATTCCGACAGCACAGAACAGCTTAAGATGCAACCTACATTTTACAGGGTGGAACTAAGATTAAAGGACAATTTTTCATGTAGATAAATACACTTATCCAGTTTTATTCCATTGACAGCAGTGTTTTTAGACTGGGACATACCTGATTGTACTGGAGTGTGGTTCAGCACATCCCAATATTCACTCCAGAAAGCTTTTAGATATCAAAACGCTAAAGAGTATTTTTCATGGGAAGGTGGGAACCTGGAGGCTGTGCCTAACAATGCTGTGCACATCCTTATGCTTAGCCTCACTTGTTTAAAGCAACAGGATCAAATCCTGGGTCTGATAAGCTCCAAATGCGTCTTTTGCCAAAAACTCCAACAATTCAAATCCAAGAAGGTCACTGTGGTCTATTTTTGAAAATGTCTGGTCACCTATTGCTCATAACGGAGTCACATTCTCTCTCCAGCCTTGTCTGAATGAAAAGAGGTCTGGAAGGGCTGGGAGCACCCCAGGATGTTTGCCTGTCAGAGAATTGTGCTGAGAATTCTGTCCCAGTTGTTACTACTGGTTCTGGTTCTGAAGAGTATGACTTTCCTTTGCCGTGGAAGCAGTCTCTGAGGTTTCATTTATAAATGTCAGCAGAGCTTGCAGTAACTCACCCGGCAGACACTGGATGGAGCCCTGCTCGCTGAGGATACCCGCTCCAGCTGGATCCGATGTGGCAGCGTGGATCAGAGAGGAAAAGCCGCCTTAATGAATCCTTCAGGCGTTTTCTCAAGAAAATGTTGGATCTAAAAATAGAGTGTGGAACAGCAGCTGTGGCTCCCATCCCGGGCAGAGACTGTGCCCAGCCCAGGCAGGACAGGGCCTTCCTCTGGGGCCAGCTGGGAGAGACGGCGAGTCTGGGACTGGGGAAGTGCCTGAAATGAAAGGGAATGATAAAAATAAGCCTCTTCCAAAAACCAGTCAGTCTGGGTTTGATTGCACCAGAGAGGGGAGTTCCTCTGGAGCTGGCTGCAAAGGGAAGAGGACTGGAGCCAGCAGCTGAAGCCCCTAGGCACAATGACAACATGTTTTGGAAAGTTCTGGATCATGTCTTTTGTTTCTTTATTATTCTGTGGTTCAGCGTATGCCTCTGCTGGAAACGCAGTTTTGCTTCATCAACCACACTTGTTTATTTATAGATTTATTTTTTTTAATCAAAATTATAGACTAGCTTTGCCAGTGCTTATTACACTGAAATAAAGTCAGGACAAAGCCCTTTGTAGCTACAAACATGTTCAGGCCTTTCATTAGTGTATCGAGGGTTTAATTCTTAGAAAGAAAAACAAGCACTGGAAGCATAAAGGTAAAGTTTCCTGGTTGGTTTTGTTTGGTTGGCTTTTTATATAAGTAAAAGGCATTTTTGAGATTCTTAATTGCCCTTTTGTCTTGTCCTGCTTCCCCCAGGCAGGCAGCATCTGTCTCTGGTAAGAGGGGACCCCAGGGCAGTCAGTGCCAGGGCTTTGGCCAGGCCTCCCCTGCCACAGCTGCAGGAACTGAACTGCCCCAGCTGGACGCTTCTTCTTCCTTGGCTTCAGATTTGGGAAATTGTTTTAAAGGGGCCCTGATATTTTAAAAGTAGCCTGATGTGGTTCCTGCTTGTTTTGGTGGTAGATTGGCTGACAGCTTTCTTCTCGTTGTGTTCTCATCGAATACCAGCACTTTCACTTGAGTCAGAGGCTGAATGTGTAACCACTTGGTGATAACTAATCCTCTTGTATTATCACTGAAACGCTGCCAGCCCATTTTATGGACTACTATCCTTTTATTGCTGGGAGATGCCTTCAGATTTTCCTTTAAATTATGTTGCAAATTCAAGACCTGCACCCAGATAGTGGAGTAATCTGGGTTGGGTCCCATTCTACATCCAGAGAGGAAAGCTGTGAGACATTTCCCAGTGTATTTGAAGAAAGAAGAGTCTCAGCTTCTCTAGTACCATTCTCTTTCCAAGCACTGAACTTGCTGGAGTGTCTGGAAGAAGCAGTTACAGGCAGGAGTGTGTCAGCCACATCAGGGCCAAGGAGGAGCAAGTGTAAATCTGCAGGAGAGCACCAGCTCTGCCTCCCATTCCTGCTCATCCTGAGCCCTGGAAGGATTCCCTCACGGACAGGACTTAACAGAAAGCTCACATATTCACCTTGTCCTCTCCAAGTGCTGCAAAGTGTTTGGTGGTGATGGCATGTAAAGGAAAGGGGCCCAGAAGTGCACACAAGCTGTTACAAATTTCTGATCACTGGAAACCATTACTTGTGTCATTCTTCAAATTCCCGGTCTCTCCTGGGACCCAGCAGGAGGCAGCTCAGCTGTTCATCTCCCACCTCAGTGACACAGTCAGATATCTCTGGCAAACTCAGGATATCTCTTCAAAATAATTTTATTAGCCTAAGTGTCTTCCAATAATTAGTTGTAAAAGCTATTACCAGCAATTCCATATGCAGGGCTGCAGCCTGAGTTTGGAAAACATATGGACATCCCAAACTCTAATGAGCAGGCACTGTCTTTAGAGGAGAAAGAAAAGCTGTTTTCCTTTATTCTGTAATCATGAAGTGAATGTTAATCAGAATGTTACCATTTCAGCGAGTATCCATCGGGATTCAGGGAGACACAAAATAGCAGCATGTCAGTCTATTCCTGGCTGGGAATACAGTCCAACACACCACCTGGCAGCTTGCTCCTCTGGGTAGAAGATCTAGGAAAATAGGAAGTATTAGTTGTCAGATTTCCTCTCGCTGCTTTAGCACATTTCCTCTGGATCTCTGTAGCTGCGGTGCCTGTTGGGACATGGTGTCCTCAGTGGGCTCTGCACAGGGATCCTTTGACAGGCTGAAAGCTGAGGCTGCACAGGGCAGCTGTGACCTGCAGTGTCACCTCCCTGCAGAGCAGCTTGGCCTCTCCTGATTTTTAATGATAACTTCAGCAAAAACAGCCCCCCATGGGACGGCACGGTGGGAGAGTGTCACGGGGTGGGAATCATCTCTGAGCCCCTGGGAGGCAGGCAGGAAGGAGGAGTGGGGATCTGCCCCCAGACTCAGTTCAGCTCTTTGATCAGGCCCCAGCTGAAGTCCCACCTCATATTCTTTTTCTGTTGTTCTACTTCTTTCTTCTATTTTTAATCATCAGGCTGACCAAGCTTCCTTCTCTGGGAGGCACAGGAACCAGGGCTTCCTCTGTGCATTTGCTGCCTTGGTTTTTAATTCCAGGAAAAATCAGGTTGCTGGGGAAATCCAGGGTGAGATTTCTCATTCACTGACACTCGGTGCGTTTGTCTGTACATTCAAATTCTGTCAGGACCTGCCCAACCACTCTTTTAATTGCTCTGTGGCACATTCTATCCTTAGGGTCTGTCCCTCCTTTGAACTGAGATCACCTTAGCCCCAACCCAAGTTTGATACTCTCCACAGACTTCAGTGCTGCCACAGGCCAGTAATTACAGCATTAGTTCTGCTCTTATTTCAAGTGAAGTGCTGTCATTTTGTCTTTTGTGGCAAAACCAAGCCTGTTTCACCTCACGAGTTTCCTGAAAGAACTCTTCCTGTTAAGTGAATTGTGTGTTTTCTTCCACCTCCCTTCTGTGCTCAGGTATGTCAAATTCAGTTCACACTTAATTAATGAGTACTTGCCTGTAAACTGGTACTGCCAGTACTTAACAGGAAAAGTTCTCCTTTGAGGAATAAATACACTGGATGCACACCGTGAATATTTTTGGTTCAATAAATGTTATCATTGTTAAAGTAAACTGATTCTGCCCCGTACCAAAGGAATTCTGTTGTGTGGTTCCCATGCTGGATGAATGACCACTCTGATGCTTTGCATCCAGAGGCACTGGCCTCATTCAGGGAACACTGAAGGGTACAGAGACATTCAGAGACAACTGAAGGGTATTTTCAAGCCACAGAGCAGACACAGAAGCTTGTGAGGTATTGTCCTACCTTTGGAGAGGAGCTAAGCACAATATACTGAAAATGTACTTTTTTTTTTCTGGGGACCATCCAATTGCTACAGCAGTTACTATGTGAATAAGAGCAAGCCACATTTTTCAAGGTTAGCAGGAAAATAAAGAGCTAAATAGACCCATCAGTGAATTTAAACTGAATGCAAGGTGAGAGAACAAAAATGCAGAATGAGCAAAGATCTAAATATTCCATCTGGACATTCAGAAGGCAGAAGGGCTGGTGGCTCTGTCAGAGGAGGCTTGGTGTAAAACAGCTTGGCTCTGGGCAATCCAGTCAGCTTCAGCACAGTGCACTTGCTGATCAAATCCACGTCTTCCAGTGAAACCATCTGCAATGTGATTTGTCTTGCCTGACCAGAATGTAATGAGAACACACTCGTGTGTGGCAGCAGTACATGAGTTTCTGTGCTGTTGTTGACAGCTTCAATGGTTGTTTTCATAAAATTGGAAAATAATCATAATGCTGCCCACGTAGAGAGTGGAAATATTCTGAGAAAGTTGAATTGTCTTTGAGATCTCTGTGTCAAAGGGATGGAGGCAACACAACACTGAATTACCAAAGGATTCCAGCCATGGAACAGCAGAATCCAGGGCATGGGAGGAGGGAAAGACACAGAATTTACAGGCACTGCCCGGTTGCATTTGGAGAGAATATCTTGCAAACCTGTCAAATGTGGCCATTCCTTCAACATCTGCAGATGCCAGTAAACGTCTGAAGACAAGTTTAGGTTCTGAATGGAACAGCTGCACTGTTATTAGAAGAGTCATAAAATCTACAAAAGACCTCATGAATTTCTAAAGCTTCTGAAATGAAGAGTGTGCAGAATAACATCTGCTCATCTTTCCTGAAGTCTATTGTTGCATCTGCCCTGACAAAGAATCCCAAAGAATGCACATTGTTTGTATGTTTTCTAAACACTTTAGGAGACACCATTTCTACCAGCTCATTTGAATCTCCAGGAATATCCTTTGACACGAATTCCCTCTGCAATCAAACAGGAATTAAGAGGAAAATCTGTTCTTGTTTTATTATTTGAAAAAGAAATCTGCTAAAAATTAAACAAGTGCAGTTGCCAGAGGCACTGATGGGAATGGTCAGGCATGGAACAATTGCTCCCTTTCTGTGATTTTGCTTTGGTCACACAAAGCTTTTGCTCCCACTAGTGACTGGGAGGGAGGCAGAATACACGGAATTTTCAATGCCTGTAAAAACCTCACAGTACTGAAATAATTAAATGATGGTAACAGGAGTGTTAGTGAAGAGGTTACAGGGAAATCTACTGCCTCTTTCTTTCCCCTTCTTCAAAATATTTCAAACAATAACAGATGCAAGAGTGGTAAACCAGAAAGTAAAAACACTCCCCTGTTATTGATTTAGCTTCTGAACAAGCTTTTCTTCTTCATCCTTCTGAGTGTTCCCCAGGTCGGAGGGTTATTTTGTGAGATGGAAGATTTTCTGTGGAGAAGCTTGAGAAAGGCAGTGCTGTAGGATATGCTCTACAGAATCACTGAGCTATCTGGGGGTTGTGCAGGAAAAGCAGAGGTACCACTGCTGCTAGAAAAGCCATTGTCTCTCTTCACTCCATCACCAAGGTCAATGAACAAACAAGGTTTCATTTAGTGTTGGGCCAATGTGATCCTGAGATTTGACATGTTTGGAAGAGGCAATGTGAAGAAAACTTGGAACATTTGAATTTTTCTACCTGGATAATTCTGGCTTCCTTCTCTCTGACCTTGTGAGTGTCTTGGGTAATTTCAACAAGTTGCAGGGAGTTCCTTCTTGACTGACATTTTCTAATTGTTTTGTGACCTTTTCTCCTCTCTATCTCTCTGTCTTCTTCACACTCAAGTCAGTGCTTATTAAAGTAAATCCAAAAATTTTATGTAATTAATATTGATTACTGTAGTTAGTGGTGCTGAACATGCAGTTTATTGGCTGTGCTGCCTCACAGATCCTCCAGCAGAAGCTGAAATGGTAGATCAGAGTGGTGGGATGCCTTTAGAATCTGCACCTCCAGTCTGCTCCAGATAGGTTCAGATGACAGGTCCAGGATAACATTTCAAATTAGACAAATAGAGTGATACTTTTAATCCAGATTGATAATAATATTTTAATGTTATTTTTAATGTACATAAATATTATTTCAATATAATCTCTAATTTAGGCAACAGGCCTCTCTGTAACTTTGAATAATTGGTAATTGAAAAATCTTTCCCATCTGTTTATAATAAAAAGCATCTGCTCAACATCTGCCAGAGAAGAAAAGTCTTTGGTGGGAGAGAATCTGTGGCTTGGAAAAAACGTGGTCTCTGTTCAGAGGGCAGAAATCATTGGGTGCACCTGCATTATCTGCCTATTCTGAGTTTAAATTCACTCACTCCAGAGATGGTTTCCTGGGAGGAGGAAGGGCTGCCAGCTCTGCCTCAGCCTCATCTCCACATCCCCCTCTCCAGCCATTGTCTAGCTCTGCCTGGCTTTAGTTTATTATTATTGCATCATTAATGAGAATCACACATTCATCTGAGAATCACAACACATTTTCATTTTTATCTAGTAAAGTCAATTTGCATTTTATTTAGTCCATTCATACTATGGAATCTTCTGTTCCATCCTCCATTGGCTCACATATGTGAAGAACTTGAGGATCTAAGTAAATCCTTATATATTCTATACCACATTATTCCTGTGAGGGCTTTTCAAAGCAGAATTAGGAAGTTTGCATGTTAATCACCTGCAATCCATGATAACCACAAGGTCGGCCTCAAGGATCCAGATAGATCTGTACTTGGAAGTGTGTAACTCATCATGCTCACGTGGAATTTCGGTTTCACCTAGAAAGAGCTCTTCAAAATTAATGCAAGCAAAAATTTCATTTTGCCGGGTCAGAAATACCCAAACCCTTTGAGATCTGACAGTTTTTCAGTCACCCTCCCATAGAACCGCCCTGAGTCTGGATGTTACACGCAGAGTTCACGGGCATTTGTAAATGTAAAACTGACAAACCCCAGTTTGCAGCAGCAGCACGTCAGTAGTGACCCAGGCCGGGAGTTCAGCAGCACCGGGCAGCTGTGTGCAGGGCTGTAGAGATGCTCCCATGCACCGGCACAGGGTCCCTGCCATGCACCGGCACAGGCTCCCGGCGCTGGGGATGCGGGCAGCAGCCCGGCCAGGGCGGCTGAGCCGCGGGGCGCTGCGCAGCTGGGAGGCGGGGAAGGAGCGGCTCCAGCCCAGCCCTGCCCGGCTCTCCCGGCTCCCCGGGGCCCCGCCTGTGCCCCTGCACCCGGGAGCAGGTGGGCAGAGTCGGCACAAAGGGAGCCCTCAGCCGCGGCTGCCTCCTCCGGGCATCTCTGCTGGCTTTGTTCTGCCTCAGCTGCGGCCGGTCTGACCTGACATCTGCCATCAGGCATGAATTGCCCTTGGAGACATTAACCTGATCAATTATTCTGTAGTTGACTTTAATAAATTCTCATTTTGCATTAATACTGAACTTCAGCCAAATGAGAACCACTGTTGTGTGCAGCTCAGGCCGTGCAAACAGTCCATGGAGTTTGCCATGGCCGGAGTCTCTCATCTCCTCTTTGGTGATGATACGGACTGAGTTCGATGTGTGTAGGACAAGGGTCGTGGCAGAAGCTCTCTCTGCAGCCATCCTTCCCCAGTGCACAGTGAGAACCATGTGCTGGTTTGTGCCCTCAACGCTTGTTAAATCCTGCCTGCACTGAGGTCTCTCTTCATCCCTCTCCTGTAGTCACAAATGCTTTTGTTACAAATCAAAGCGGTGAGGAGACACGTCTGTCTGCACCTTGAGAGGACACACGTCTGAACCTCTGCCACTCAGTCGCATCCTCCTTTGAGCCACTTGGTGGAAAATACCTCCAGCTCTAAGAATCAGGAGTCCCTTCAGCTGCTGAGCCTTTAATCAGTGGCAGAGCCAAACACACAAAGGCTGCAGTGGGGTAAAAGCTTTGGTAGCACAGAGCACATCAGAAGGCTGCCCCGGGGCATCTGAGACAGTGTCTGGCAGGTGACTATTTCCATGGCAGCAAAGGCAGGCCAAGTTCACAGCCAGACACTCAGAGCCAGCCACCTACAGCTCCAGGTTATCACTTGCCAGCACTGGAAACAGCGATGCATGAAATGCAGGAATGTCCTGTGAATGGTGTTTATAGATGCAACTTCAGATCTTCATTTCATTGGATAGATCAAACAGCTCAAATAACACTGGCAAGGAATTATCAAACAATTACAGGATTAATTTGCCCTTTCAAAATTTGATTACATGTTTTGTGTCATCTAATCCTGTCACTCAGGGAAATCATAATTATGTTTCCCTGCAGCATAAATGTTAGTGAAATGTGCTGTCCAAGTCAATCAGTGTTATGGAGAAATTAATCTAACCCAGTTCCTGTTGCTAATGAACTTTTCCATTAGCTGTGAGCTCTTGTCTGTGGTCTGTGCTGGTCAGGCAGAGCAGCTTCAGCAGCAGCTTTGCTGCCTCTCTCACGTGGCTCTGTCACTGTGTCCCCATGTGACATATGATAGAAGATACAATATAAGAAAAAGTGAAGTGCTGAGATGTAGCCCCGTGTCACCTGCTCATTGCCTAGCTCTTCATTCTTCCTGTTGTAGTTCCTTTCGCACTGTAGTACCTCTGGTTCTGGAATTACTTATTCAGCCATTCCTCCAATAAAGCACTTGAGTGCAGACAGTCAGTTGCTTAGAAGATGCTTATTTAGGTGACAACTCTATGTGACAGTTAAGCATGAAATAAATAATACTGTGGCATCCTCACCACAGCTTCCTATCTGAGTCAGCAAGGAGGAGGTTGGTCTTTACTGCTGTTTCTCTTTAGCATATGATCAGTACCCAGCTTCTTTTCAAGTGCTTTGCTCATGGGTGTTCCATGTTGGAGTTTTGGTTTCCAAGATAACATTCCTCCTCACTGAAAGACAACATAATTTTTCTGACTTGTCTTTTCATCAATTACGCCGTGACTTCCCCCTGATAATACAGGGGGAAGATATTTCATTTCCATTTTAATAGCAGAACTCCCTTATGTACAGTGATGAATGGTTGAGATCCTGACCTGACCTGAAGTCTGCTGAAATCAATAAGTAACTTCTCTTGGCTTTTGTTGTCTTTGGATCAGGCTGTGGAGCATGATCCTGTCCACTGAAGTCAGTGGGAATTCTGTCTTTGATTTCACTGAGCGCTGGTGAAGACATTTAATGAACAATGCATTTCATGGTGGCAGGCTGTTTCTCTGGTAAAATGAGCTACTTGTAAAATCCAGCTTTCCTGGGGACATGATGTCATAGGTGGAGAAATGAAAAGTCAGATGGCCAAGCCTTCTAGAAAGCAGAAATTCACTGGGCTTTTCCTCCTGCGTTTAGTGTTTCATTATGACCAACATGACAGCAATTGTTATTCCAGATATTCCAGATAAAGCCTCGTGTCACTCAGCAAACTGAACGCCTCCTTCCCCTGGGACATTCAATCACCGCTGAACAGTCAGTCCAAAATATTTTGTTGGCAGTTTGGATTTGGAGATTATTGTGAATTTGATGACAAATACAGGTTTTCCTTTCCCCTCCCCAACCAGAATGGCTCATTTAAAGTTTAGTTCTGTGAGCCTGAGGAACACAGAGCAGGCTCTCTAAGCACTGGTTGTTCCCCTGTGCACAGGAACTGCCATACCCAGAGCACAGCTCCACCAAAAATGGGACTGAATGGCTGTAAGGTCCATTGTTAGTTCCTTTAGCTCTCACTCCACTGCTTTCCCCCCAGCCAGGGGTATTTCCTGGTGACTGCAGAGGGGTTAGGACTTGGAGCACAACTTTGCCTGGCTGGGGTCCCCAAGCCAAGCCCTGACAGCAGCATCCTGCGAGGAGAGCTGGCTCCAGCTGCCAGACAGGGCTGCCAGCTGCTGAGAGCAGCAGCACTTCGGTGGCAACAAATCATCCCAGAGCAGTCCTGCCATGAGAGGGAGATGATAACTGCAGGCTGGTAGGGAAGGAGGTTTGCCAGAGCTAGCTCTACCTCCAGCTGCCCATAGTAAGGAAAGCAGCAGAGGAGTGTGAGAGCCAAGACAAAAAGATAATCCTTGCTGTGGCTGCATGCAGGGGGGAGCTGCCTCTCTGAGGATAGCTGCAAGGGGAGAAATCCCCCAGGGACGTCCCATCGGCTCCAAATTGCCATAAACCTGGCTCTGCTGGCCAGCAGACAGCCCAATTATAGCCTTGAAACTGGAGAGGAATGAGGACAAAGATATCATTATAGAAATAAAATACATATCATCAGATACAGCTTTATCTGACACTAACATTAATGCAGATCTTTTCAAGAGTTTCAGTGAGCCCAAACCATTCAGTCTTCAGAGGAAGAAAGTGCTTGAGATTTTGAAGGACTCTATATTCCAACTCTCTATATTCCTGCTCTTGGTTTTCTCCCTGAGCTGTGTTTC
The DNA here is from genome assembly GCA_017589585.1 of Phylloscopus whistleri. Taxonomy (NCBI): domain Eukaryota; kingdom Metazoa; phylum Chordata; class Aves; order Passeriformes; family Phylloscopidae; genus Phylloscopus; species Phylloscopus whistleri. Next base: position 719,593 of record JADMLD010000285.1, read on the forward strand.
CCTTCAGCTGGCGTCTCTGATACTTTGTGTTTCTGCTAAAGCAAATAGATAATTTTGGTTTTGGTTACTTCAGTTTAGGCAGAGGTTGCTAGAAGGACTAAGCAGAAAAAATGCAAGAGATTTCTGCCCTGGAAATGAGGCAGGAAAACTTCCGTCGAAATGGCTCACGGAAGTGCAGGGAAGTGCCCCCAGTGGTTCCTCGGGAGTGGATGGCAATTGCTGCAGTGCCACTTCGTGGTGGGACTGAGAAACGGATCCACGGGAAATGCACCGAGAACAGAACAGAACAGAACAGAACAGAACAGAACAGAACAGAACAGAACAGAACAGAACAGAACAGAACGGAACAGAAACGAGGAGCTGCGACACTGAGCCGTGGTTTAACTCGGCTCAGCTCGGGTCGGCTCTGCAGAGAGCAGGGTCACGGTGTGACCTGAGGGTGAGTGACCTCCAGGCCGTTTGGCCAAAGCGAGTGGGTGTCCCCAGGGCACGAGTGACCTCGCCACGCTGCCACCCTCCAACCTCTCCGACCTCCAAAGCCGACCATGGGTACTCAACCTCTGGGCTGTGTATCCGTGTCTGAATCTTCCTTGCAGTGTTTCCTACACACCTGCTGATGCTTCTTTCTGCCTTACACATCTTCAAAACCTGACTAGTCCTTTGCCAATGTCCACAGATCACCAGAGGAACTGACAAAGGGATCATAGTTTCCTTTTTCTAATCTCCACGTGGACATGACCAACCCCTCAAATCTTTCGAAATTCAGCAAGGAGTGAGGAGGCCATGGGTGCAAGAAATGCCACTGAGTTCACAAGCTTTACAGCAGTAGTTGGTACTGGAAATTGCAACTACTAAATGACCCTGGTTTATGTGCTAGTGGCTGCGCCGTGGCCCTGCACTTTGCCCAGGGCAGGAGGTGCAGTGCCCGTGGGCAGAGCAGAGCTCAGCCCTGCAGTGCCCGTGGGCAGAGCAGAGCTCAGCCCTGCAGTGCCCGTGGGCAGAGCAGAGCTCAGCCCTGCAGTGCCAGGGGGCAGAGCAGAGCTCAGCCCTGCAGTGCCCATGGGCAGAGCAGAGCTCAGCCCTGCAGTGCCAGGGGGCAGAGCAGAGCTCAGCCCTGCAGTGCCCTGGGCAGAGCAGAGCTCAGCCCTGCAGTGCCAGGGGGCAGAGCAGAGCTCAGCCCTGCAGTGCCAGGGGGCAGAGCAGAGCTCAGCCCTGCAGTGCCCGTGGGCAGAGCAGAGCTCAGCCCTGCAGTGCCAGGGGGCAGAGCAGAGCTCAGCCCTGCAGTGCCCTGGGCAGAGCAGAGCTCAGCCCTGCAGTGCCCGTGGGCAGAGCAGAGCTCAGCCCTGCAGTGCCAGGGGGCAGAGCAGAGCTCAGCCCTGCAGTGCCAGGGGCAGAGCAGAGCTCAGCCCTGCAGTGCCCGTGGGCAGAGCAGAGCTCAGCCCTGCAGTGCCCTGGGCAGAGCAGAGCTCAGCCCTGCAGTGCCAGGGGGCAGAGCAGAGCTCAGCCCTGCAGTGCCCTGGGCAGAGCAGAGCTCAGCCCTGCAGTGCCCGTGGGCAGAGCAGAGCTCAGCCCTGCAGTGCCAGGGGGCAGAGCAGAGCTCAGCCCTGCAGTGCCCGTGGGCAGAGCAGAGCTCAGCCCTGCAGTGCCCGTGGGCAGAGCAGAGCTCAGCCCTGCAGTGCCCGTGGGCAGAGCAGAGCTCAGCCCTGCAGTGCCCGTGGGCAGAGCAGAGCTCAGCCCTGCAGTGCCCGTGGGCAGAGCAGAGCTCAGCCCTGCAGTGCCCGTGGGCAGAGCAGAGCTCAGCCCTGCAGTGCCAGGGGGCAGAGCAGAGCTCAGCCCTGCAGTGCCCTGGGCAGAGCAGAGCTCAGCCCTGCAGTGCCCTGGGCAGAGCAGAGCTCAGCCCTGCAGTGCCCGTGGGCAGAGCAGAGCTCAGCCCTGCAGTGCCAGGGGGCAGAGCAGAGCTCAGCCCTGCAGTGCCAGGGGCAGAGCAGAGCTCAGCCCTGCAGTGCCCTGGGCAGAGCAGAGCTCAGCCCTGCAGTGCCCGTGGGCAGAGCAGAGCTCAGCCCTGCAGTGCCCGTGGGCAGAGCAGAGGTCAGCCCTGCAGTGCCCTGGGCAGAGCAGAGCTCAGCCCTGCAGTGCCAGGGGGCAGAGCAGAGCTCAGCCCTGCAGTGCCAGGGGGCAGAGCAGGAGCTCAGCCCTGCAGTGCCCTGGGCAGAGCAGAGCTCAGCCCTGCAGTGCCCGTGGGCAGAGCAGAGCTCAGCCCTGCAGTGCCCTGGGCAGAGCAGAGCTCAGCCCTGCAGTGCCCTGGGCAGAGCAGAGCTCAGCCCTGCAGTGCCAGGGGGCAGAGCAGAGCTCAGCCCTGCAGTGCCCTGGGCAGAGCAGAGCTCAGCCCTGCAGTGCCCGTGGGCAGAGCAGAGCTCAGCCCTGCAGTGCCAGGGGGCAGAGCAGAGCTCAGCCCTGCAGTGCCAGGGGGCAGAGCAGAGCTCAGCCCTGCAGTGCCAGGGGGCAGAGCAGAGCTCAGCCCTGCAGTGCCCTGGACAGAGCAGAGCTCAGCCCTGCAGTGCCAGGGGGCAGAGCAGAGCTCAGCCCTGCAGTGCCAGGGGGCAGAGCAGAGCTCAGCCCTGCAGTGCCAGGGGGCAGAGCAGAGCTCAGCCCTGCAGTGCCAGGGGGCAGAGCAGAGCTCAGCCCTGCAGTGCCATGGGGCAGAGCAGAGCTCAGCCCTGCAGTGCCAGGGGGCAGAGCAGGAGCTGCTCCTGCTCCAGCCCCTCTCCTCGCTCTGAACCGGCCGTGCCTGCACAGCAGCTCCGGGCTGGCCACGGCCCGGTTTGGGCAGGGATGGTGCTGACAGAGCAAAACCAAACCCTGCATCCACCGCCTGCGTGATTGTGCAGGAGGCTCCGGAAGCCCAGGGCAGCCTGGGGGCTTCTATCTCGCCTCTAGTTATTGTTGAGCATGATGCAGTGTGACGGGAGGGTGGCTGCGGAGAGCAGCTCACTGCGGGAAACACCAGTGTGGGACCGGGGCAAGGGCTGCCAGAGTCAGAGTTAGCTGAGTCAGTGAGAAATAACAGCCACAGGCATGTTCTTGAGCAACAAAGACATTAACTACGGGCCCGAGGTGTGATATGTGGGCAGTTTCAGACCTGTTGTGGCCTTTGCCCACCCTCAGAGGGTCCGTGCCCGGCAGGGGCCGTGAGCTGCCCAGCACTCCCTGAGGCTGGCACACAGCCCGGAGCAGCAGGGACACGGACAGACACCTTGGAAAGGCCCCGCCAGCCCTGCCCAGTGCCGATGGCCTGGAGCTGGCTGTGGCTGCGCAGCTCTTTCACTCCAAGCACAAGGGGAAATGAAGGCTGCAGTTACTGCTGCAGAAATTCCAGAAATTCCTGCTTCGCGTTGCCTGTGATGCAAATCAGGGTGCGAACCCGGGAGAACCAGGGCTAATGCTGCTCTCTCTCTGCTTCCTCCCGAAACAACGGCTTGCTTTTCTTTAAAGTAAATGTGATTTACCCTAAATTTATCAGAAAAGAGCAGATAATTAGATTCCATCAACTGGCACACGTCCAAGCATTTAAGTTCCCGGGTGATTTCTGCATTACCTGGTGGGAGGGACTGGGCAATCCTGCACCAGGCAGAGTCAGGCATTACCTAGTGATTAACTGCAACACCGGGCCTGAACAACCTGCATGGCTCTAATCACCGAGACCAGCCCGCTGGCACTCCCTTAGGGGCTGTCTGAGTGCATGTTCCCCACCTGGAATGAAAACTCCTCTGTCTTCCAAAGGGACTGTTGTTTGAGCCTTCCCCAAATTCTGGTAAAATGTCTTTGATAGTTACCCCACAGTCAGGGACTTGGCACAGCACTTTTAGATCTCCAGGTGTGTTCTTCATATTGAAGTTCAACACATACACTTTAGTTTAACCAAGAAGAAACAGATTTTTTTTTTTTCATCTGTCATCTCTTTATCACTCGTTCCTGGTGAGTGAGCAGAGAATTCATGAGGGGCAGATGCAGCTCTCAGCTCCAGTGAGATTATTTATAGTGTGTGCCAAAGCTACACCTTGGCTGCACATGCCAGGCACTTGTGCCACTTTCCTGAAGGAGTCTGTAATACAAACTCCTCTTGGGTTTCTAGCACATCACTGCACTTTTAAATATTTCTGAGGTCAGAAATCAGATGAACAGCTCTGTCTAGTGGCACTTGCTATAACTACATGAGAAGGTCGTTATTTCTAACAGAATCCAGTCCATGTGTTGAGTCAAGTGAGTCTAAAAATAGCTGATTGGCTTGCTTTTCCACATGGCAAATGCTCCAAGTACTTCTGGAGACATGGGATAAACATGTGAGGCCACACTCTGCCATGAGCTTTCTGTTCTTTTAGGAGCTTTGCTGCCTTTATTTAGTTTTCACCAAAAGCAATAAAAATCCCAGAGGCTTTGCCTTTCCTAAAGCTGTGATTGTGATTTGGAGGGCTGTGAGGTGTTTGGTGCTGATGTCCCAAATCCACCTCAGCTCCCCAGCCTGTTGTATGGCACTGTGACTTTGGTTTGGGTTTAGGGCAGGTTCCATGATACTGCTCTGTGTAGTTCTTAACAAATCCATGCAACTGGGGAAATGATTCTGGAGCCTGCCAGAACCTGGGCTGGGGGATCCCTCACTTGTCCAGTTTTAAGCCTGGACAGGTCCTGGTTCAGGACCTTGATATAGAAGGTGAAAAAGCCCCAGTTCCAAACAGGACATCAGTGTGCCCCTCTCTTTATGTGTTTTAGCTCCCAGGATGTGGCCAGATGGTGAGTTACCTTTGGGCTGGTTGTTTTGTACAGTGAATATAAGACATATGATATTGGTTATTCCTTACAACAACGCTGTGGACAGCTTGCTACAGTCTGAAGTGTTCTAAAACACTGTAAAAATTCTAAATCACTTCAAATTTTCTAAAAAAAAAGGTCACAAAACGATGGGAGGTTTTTTCCCTGAAATATAAAAATTAATCATAAAAATGTTCCTTAAAAATTTTCCTTTATTCTCATGATTTTGGTACAGCAAATTCATTATGTTATGTATGAAATGAGAACAGCACCACACATAGAGGCTGGTGGCTATTCTGGAACAGCTTTGTGTTTCTGATGGATGCTCTGGGTGTGCACCTCTGGGTGTGCTCAGGCTGGCACAGAGCTGGTGTTCCACCTGGAGAAAGGGGACAGCAAGTGCTTGCTGTGTTTGCAGATGCCCTGATATCCCAGAGTTTTGGATGGCAGCACTGCTAGCCTGCGTGTCCTGAGGTTCAGGTAAATGCGCCATTGAAACCCGGGTGTCCTCCCTGTGCTCACTTCTCGGGTGCTCCTCATCCTCAGCAGCTCCCAGGTGTTAAGGCCTTATCTCTGACAGGTCTGAGCAGTCTGACACCCACCCCCTGGCTCTGGCTTTTCTTCCCTGCCACACTGAGCTCAGCAAGCTTTGGGAGCCCAGAGCAGCCCACCTGCCTCCTCCACGCCCACCCACACACTGACTTATCTACCCCAATCGCTGCTTAGAGAGGGATTCAAGGGCACTGGATGTGAGATGTTGATGGGAAAACAACACCTTTGCATCAAAAGGGAAAATGGGTGTGAAGGGAGAAGGCACTGAAGGTGCTGGGATTGGAACTGAGTGGTTTGTGTTGGATGTGTGTGTGTGCAGTGCTGCTGGCTCTGATACAGCCACCTGTGTTAGCTGTCTAATCAAAATTAGTGAGCACAAATAACGAAGAGATTGCAGTAATTATTTCAGGGTAAGGATTCAGTGTCCTTATCTAGTGACTTCATGTTACGGGGCACCGAGGTCAGAGCCTAAGGAGGGGAGGTGAGCACACTGGAACTTGCTCAAGATTTGGGGTGAGCCACAGCACAGAGCTGAGTGTGCTACCCCTGTGCCCAGGTCACAGCTGAAGAGCAGATGCTGCAGAGATTGCAAAGCAAGTGGCACATTCTTTTATGTTTAAATCTCTCTTGAGACAAGGACTCTGCCTTTTCTTAGCAGGCAAGGCTCTGTTCCTTAACCATGGCAAGCAGGTAGGGACAGAAATAAAGCCATGACTGGCTGAAAGTCATTTCCAGCATAACTTTCATATGGAGTTTAAACTTGCAGGTTTTTCTGAAATCTCCGATGAAGCCAACAGAATTTCCAAAGGAATGCATTCCTGTTAAATCTGCTCCTCCCTCCAGCAGCATTGCTGCAACCCTGCTTTTCCTAGCAAAGCCTGGAGATAAGGAGAGAAGTGGTCACAGAGACCTGTGCCTCCCCTGCCCAGGAGGGAATGCTTTGATTGCATTGCTTTCTCTGGACTCTTGCTTTTTCCCAGTTCCCTGCAACTGCTTTTCTCTGTGTGCCACATCACCCCGGGCTGTTGCCTTTCTCTGCCACAGCCCAGACTGGATCTGGGGGACTGGGGTTTTTCAGTTCTTTCTGTCCAACATTTTGAAGCTGCAAGTCCTGGATCGTGTCTCCTTTCCCTCCTTCTCCCTTGTGCTGAGTTTTCTTTCTCACATCTCCTTCTCTAGGTTCTGACTCATTTCACTCTTTGTGAGCTCTCACTTGGCATCTCCCATGCTGTCTGCCTGCCAATTCCTTGCAATCCCCACTGTCTCTCCACTATGTTACTTGGATGTCTGCCAGTTCTCAGCCTTTAAACTTCAGTATTTCTAGGATCTGCTCTCCTGAGATTTTTTTCCCTTTTTTTTTTAAATTTTATTTCTTCTCCCTTTTTAATATTTCTAACCATTTTTCCTTTGGCCCTGTACTGAACTCTCTCTAGGCACAAGGAAAATAAGAAGGTTGTTTTGCAAGCTGACTCGGAACAGATTGAATTCCGAAGGGTAGTGTAGAGATTTGTTTCAATATGCTCCTGGAGGCTTTATTCAAAGTGCAGGGGCTCCCAGCTGCCTCTTTAAAGGGATAGCCTGTAGATAAGCCAAAATTCACAGTTTTAATATGCTTCAGTGATCTATATATGCTAAACACTTTCATTTTTGACAGCCTTGGGAAAGGCGAGAGTTGCCAGCGTTATTCTGATAATTTTATTTGGTGTTCTTCCTATTTGTTATAAAGGGCATTTCCCACAAACAATCAAGTACAACTGAACAAGGGAAGCTTGCTAATTTACAGAGGAAAAGAAATTCTGGGGTATTTTCCCATGCCAACCCTTTGATCAGTACTGCAAATTTGGAACAAGTATGTCAGCTCCAATGTGTACATCCAGGCCTCTTTATGGAAGGCAGCTCCTCTGTTCTCCTTACAAACACATCTCTGAGCCTTCCTTCAGTCTCACACCTGCTCTGAAATTCTGCTGCTGCTCTTGTGGGTCCAGTCCTATCAAAGGGCTGGTTCGGTGCTTTTTGATATAAAAAGAATGTGTGATGTGTTGTTATCTGTGTGTGGTGTCCTTCACAAGCTGGAGCCTGAGCAGGAGCTCAGGTGTGTGCTGGCCCCAGCATTAGCCCAGGGCTTCCCCAGCAGCTCTCCCAACCTCCTGGACACACGGATCATGCAGGGGGATCCACACCCCAGCTCCCAGCCAGGAGGTTTATTTCTCTTTGCCTGAGGGTTCATATAAACTCCAAGTCCAGTAATAAACTGTGCAGCTTTCTCTGTCACAGGCTCTTGAATACTCTCCTGATGATTTAGTGTTTCTACAAATAACTGTTTTCTATTTACTCTCCAGAGCTGCATTGACAGCAGTGGGACTCTTGTTACAGTCTGTTGTGTTTCTTATTAATGCCACATGTGTTCATCACAGCTGAAACACTGCAGTGAATACCAGAGGAATTATGCCTTAAGTGGAGTCTGAAATGTAAATCTCACGGTGCTGCACTCCAGTGATTCATCCAAACTGCCTTTCACTGGTTTGCTCCTCAAGTTCTTTTACAAAGACAGCCTGGTCTGTAAGAAGTGTCACTGAGCAGCACTTGTGCTGAAAGCTCTCTGCAAAGGCTCCTGCAGCAGCCTCGGAGAAGGGAGGGGGCAGGAAGGCCCCAGAGCAGACACGGGGGTTTGCTGGAGGCAGGAATCTGGGACACAGCTGGTTCCTGCAGGGGTTTGCCTGAGGGTGGCTTTCCAGAACTGCCCAAGGATGGCTTTCCAAACTGCCCAAGGATGGCTTTCCAGAACTGCCCAAGGATGGCTTTCCAGAAGGGAATGGGGCACCAGAACTGCCTGAGGATGGCTTCCCAGCAGTGCCTGAGGATGGCTTTCCAGCAGTGCCCAAGGATGGCTTTCCAAACTGCCCAAGGATGGCTTTCCAGCAGTGCCTGAGAATGGCTTTCCAGAAGGGAATGGGGCACCAGAACTGCCCAGGGATGGCTTTCCAGAAGGGAATGGGGCACCAGAGCTGCCCAGGGATGGCTTTCCAGAAGGGAATGGGGCACCAGAACTGCCCAAGGATGGCTTTCCAGAAGGGAATGGGGCACCAGAACTGCCCAGGGATGGCTTTCCAGAAGGGAATGGGGCACCAGAACTGCCCAGGGGTGGCTTTCCAGAAGGGAACGGGGCACCAGAACTGCTGTGGATGGTGGCCAATTGCTGGGGCAGCAAAGGGGAAATCAGGAAAGCCTTGTGCCTCCCTGTCTGTGCAGTGGTAGGCATCAGCCTCGGGAGCAGGAATGCAGGATGGAAGGCTGCAGCAGATCAGGACAGTGAGCACGAGACACCCCAGGAGTCAAAAGCAGCGTGAGGAAAAACAGCGTCTGCAGCTCGGGGTCAGTCGGCGTCTCTGCAAATCATACACGTGCTGCTTGGGGGAGCTGTTTAAACCATTTATCTCTTACAAAGTGGGGGTTTGCAAGTGATTTAATTGCTGCTTGGGTGAATGCTTGTCCCTGCAAAACACTGCAAAATGAAAACAGCTAACAATTAACGTCCAATAGCAATTATCATACTGGGTGTCTTTGCTGCAGCTCTACTTCATGTGGGCAGAACTGAAATGGGATTGGGTCAGAAATAATTTAGCCTGCTTAGGAATGTGGGTTTTGGACTCTGATGAACTTTTATTTATCATCTGTCTCCAGGTGAGATCAGTCAGATGCAGAAAAACCTCAGTGAATTCAGCTTGGGCAGCTTTTGAAAGCAGATGAAAAATGCTGTTAGGAATGAGTCTTAAGTTTCCAGGGAGGCTGGGGAGAAAGGCTTATCTGTTTATTATCCAGTACTTTAACCAGGGTCACTTTGGCTTTGCTGAATTTTATCTCCTCAAGGACAAGGAAATCTGACTTTCTCCATTTGCTTTTCACATTTCCCCTGCTGCAAGGCTCTTTTTCGAAATATATTGTAAAATAAAGTGAAAAAAAGATTGAATGTAATTCTTCTGTTGCTACCAGGGGAAGCAATGACCAAGGTCAAACACTTTCACACTTTTTACACCTTTGAAGTTTTAGTCACACTACAGTCCCATCTGGAGACTTGTAAGGGTTGGTTGGAAACAAGCTTATCAGTCTAGGAATGTAAGTCATGAGCAACTTCAGCTCTTTATCTTCCACAGAATTTGACTGCAGAGGAAACAAAGGATTAATAGGCCTTGGATTCTGGTGTCCCAGATGCCACAGTGCTGGGGAGGGGATGGACAGTGCTGAGGAGGGGATGGGCAGTGCTCAGGAGGGGATGGACAGTGCTGGGGAGGGGATGGATAATGCCCAGGAGGGGATGGACAGTGCTGGGGAGGGGATGGACAGTGCTGGGGAGGGGATGGACAGTGCTCAGGAGGGGATGGACAGTGCTGGGGAGGGGATGGACAGTGCTGGGGAGGGGATGGACAGTGCCCAGGAGGGGATGGACAGTGCTCAGGAGGGGATGGACAGTGCTGGGGAGGGGATGGACAGTGCTGAGGAGGGGATGGACAGTGCTCAGGAGGGGATGGACAGTGCCCAGGAGGGGATGGACAGTGCACAGGAGGGGATGGACAGTGCTGGGGAGGGGATGGACAGTGCTGGGGAGGGGATGGACAGTGCTCAGGAGGGGATGGACAGTGCTGAGGAGGGGATGGACAGTGCTGGGGAGGGGATGGACAGTGCTGGGGAGGGGATGGACAGTGCTCAGGAGGGGATGGACAGTGCTTAGGAAGGGATGGACAGTGCTGGTGCCTGCAGCTGCTGCTGGAGCTCGTCCTGCTGCCCTGCAGAGTCCTGCACTGCAGCAGCCAGGGCAGAGGGTAAAGCAAAGAGCCTGACAGGAACTTTCTCTCAAACTGGGGACATCCAAACAGAGCACTTATTTACTAAAGTGATTAAGTCATCTGTTCATTTTCACTGACTGGGGCTTGGCCTGTGGATACAGAAGCTGGAACTGCCTGTTCTTCACTTTGTTTTTCCATGTCTTGGACATTCTCTCTCCAGTCATGTTTTGTTCCAACTCATCCATTTCTCTGTAAGACAGTGTCTGTTTAGCAGAGACTTATGAAATATATGACTCTCCAGGGCAGGACACTTCTGCTCTCTGTCTTACCCTTAATAGGCATTGAAATGTATGAAATAATTCCCAAGTTGGTTTAGAATCATAGTAATTATCCCTGCTTTACATGTGATTATTTTAAAAAGGACTCTTTTTATAATTTATTTTTATTAAGTGAACAGTGTTTATCACAAAGGCACATTTAAATCTATTCTGTTCCATTTTGGTCTCTCAGAACAGTCTTTTCACTTCTCCATAGAAAACGGGAATGGACAAAATGTGAAGTATGCGTGAGTGAAATGATGGTGCATGGCCTGGTGGAGAAATGGATCTTTTAAAAATAGTATTCTGCAATCTTTCTCCTAATGGACTGGGAATGGGCCTGTTCCAAGCTTGTTAATGTGGGGCTGGTGTAGCTGCCAGCTGAGCTGCCTCTGTTTAGCTTTGTGAAGAGCTTTCCCTGCTGTATTTTTTAAATACAGAACTAAAACCATGCTGAGCTTTTCTTTTGCCCTGACAGGAGCTTTTATGTGTCAGCAGTGGCTGCTTTCCATTTGCTGTCCTGTGCTTCAGCCCTGTGCAAAGCTCGGTGTGTTTTGGGAACACCAACCTGGGAGCTTCTGAAGGAACAACCCATTTGGGGATTCATTATTTGCCTGTCCTCCCTTTGCATAAACGAGGGAAATACCTGTCCCCTCTGGGAGGGAGTGGGACAGTGGAGAACAGCCCCGGGGTAAAGGGAGCCTGCCTCTTTGCCAGTGGCAGGTTGTGAGTGCTTGTGTTTCCCAACACCAGGGGCTGTCCATGAGCTGCTGCTCTGGGAGAGCCCGGGCAGGCAGCTCAGCTGGGCAGAGGGCAGGGCTGGCAAAAGGAGCCTGGCACAGAGGGATTCCTGTTTGATGAAGGTTTGTGAGAGTGTGTGAGCACACACTGCTATGGACTAATGAAATACATGTGCTAAAAGAAGAAAAGAACCTGCATTAAGTTTCCCTTGCTCAGCACTGGGCCTGGCACTGCTGTGTGCCAGGTAAAGGAATGGAGAGCTGGCACAGAGTGGGCACAGAGCCAGAGCTCCCCTTCCAGCTCTGCTTCCCTTTGGGACCCCCTCATTGCAGGGGACTTCCCAATGCTCTTACAGCCCTGAAGGGTTCCTTGGATCCTTTCATACTGATCCTTCACAGCTTCTCCAGCAGCCCTGCTCCTGCTCAGTGGGATGTGCCTGGTTCTGCCCTTCCAGCTTTGGGGAAGTCTCCCAGTGCAGTGGCACTGTCCTTGTCCCTGGTCCCCTCTGCATGCCTTTCCCTTGCTCCCTTTTCTCTAGGGAAAACAAGATGTCCATTTGTAGATATAAACACAGATATCTCATAATGTGCCTAAAATGCCCAATAATTCCTTAATTGAAGTCTGTAGAATAAAAGCAGTGTTTCCCTATTCATCCCCAAATAATTCATCCCTCCTCCCTGTTTCTGTGCTGAATGCCAGGGTGCAGCACCCTTGGTGTGAACTGTGGCCACATTTCCCTTACACACTGACGCAGTGAGGATGGAGAATTCACCCTGTCCTTGGCCCTGTGACAGAATCAGGATGGGGACATTGTCCTGTCCTTGGCTCCCCTGGCCTGTCCTGAGCAGGACAAGCACTGCCACCACGGCCTGTGTTAGCACATCAGAGATTCCCATGGCAGGGATGGAGCCAAGGGCTCACCATCCACAAATGTCATTTTATCTTTTGAATGGATTAAGGCCATACTTCTGTTGAGCTTTCTGCCAAGCAAGGAAAGAACTACAATGGTGCTTTATGAAAACAAGGTGAAAGAGCAGATTTGGTAGAGTCCAGGCTGATCTTGCTAAACAGACACGACCTGTGCAGGAGCAGAATAATTTATTCAAAGCTGGGCAATTAATTGAAGCATGGTGGGAAGAAATTAATTGTGTGGGATTTATAAAGGCAAGGTCCTGCAGGACTGAGATGCATGAGACTGGGAAAAAAAGCTTTCCTTATCATTACCTTCTCCTTTTCCATATCAGTTTCCTATGTGTATAGAACTCCACATAAAAACTGCAGATATTTAAACTGAAGACTTATTCCCTTGCTGTGTTTGACCTGTGTATGTGGTGACATAAAAGCCAGGAGAACTGAGAAACACTTATTTTTATTAGTTTTCTTTTCTTCCACAAACCTGTTTTGTTCAATATAGAAGCAGTGTAAATAATGCCAAATATATTGGTACCTAAATCCCTCCAGGTGCAATAATGCAAGGAATTGATGAAACCAGGTATGGACTGTTGTTAAAACACACCTTTCTCTCTGAAAACACAATCATGAATTAAATCAATTTGGTAATTAAGAATTGGAATTTAACTGTATAAAGGACAAAGAAAGGATTCTAATTATATTATATTAATATTATGTATTCATTCAGAGGAGGACTCTGTGAGAAAGATTATTTTTGGACTGAAATTTTAGAGCAGACCTCCTTTGCTGTAATACATCATACTTCTAGTAAACCTCCTGTGTTTCAAAGATCAGCTTTCCAAACTTCGTGTCCCAGGAGCTTGTTCTTTATGTGGTTTTTTTTCCCCTATTGAAAGCGTCTCAGTTTTTACAGCTTTAGTTTTGGATGGACAGTTACAGTGAGGGAGTTTGGTCCAAGAATATCAGTGTGGTTTTTATCATTGTGATTGGGCTGCTCTGTTAATGGTTTACTTAAAACAAAGAGATCTTTGCTGTGGTGTTTGCTGCCCAGTCATAACTATCTGGAGTATTTCAAGTATTCCTAGCTTTTCACTCACAAGGATAAGAGCATCTGCAGCTGGCTGTCCTTTCAAATATATCTTCCTTCTGCCTTAAATATTTCCCTTGGAATTCTCAGGAGCTTTGGGAATGGTTTTTTAAACTCTCAATCCCTGGCTGGCTGTAGCTGGACACCCAGCAGGCTGTTGTATCCTGTGCTCCAGGCAAAACCTGTTAAAATTATTGAAAAGCCTCACTCAGAGCAGCTGGGTTCTGCCCTTGGAGAGGCTGGATTCTGCCCTTGGAGCAGCTGGGTTCTGCCCTTGGAGAGGCTGGGTTCTGCCCTTGGAGAGGTTGGATTCTGCCCATGGAGAGGCTGGATTCTGCCCATGGAGAGGTTGGGTTCTGCCCTTGGAGAGGCTGGATTCTGCCCTTGGAGCAGCTGGGTTCTGCCCTTGGAGAGGCTGGGTTCTGCCCTTGGAGAGGTTGGATTCTGCCCATGGAGAGGCTGGATTCTGCCCATGGAGAGGTTGGGTTCTGCCCTTGGAGAGGCTGGATTCTGCCCTTGGAGCAGCTGGGTTCTGCCCTTGGAGAGGCTGGGCTCTGCCCTTGGAGAGGCTGGGTTCTGCCCTTGGAGAGGCTGGATTCTGCCCTTGGAGCAGCTGGGTTCTGCCCTTGGAGAGGCTGGGCTCTGCCCTTGGAAAGGCTGGGTTCTGCCCATGGAGAGGCTGGATTCTGCCCTTGGAGCAGCTGGGTTCTGCCCTTGGAGAGGCTGGGTTCTGCCCTTGGAGAGGCTGGATTCTGCCCTTGGAGAGGCTGGATTCTGCCCTTGGAGGGGCTGGGTTCTGCCCATGGAGAGGCTGGGTTCTGCCCTTGGAGAGGCTGGGTTCTGCCCTTGGAGAGGCTGGGTTCTGCCCATGGAGAGGCTGGGTTCTGCCCTTGGAGAGGCTGGGTTCTGCCCATGGAGAGGCTGGGTTCTGCTCTTGGAGAGGCTGGGTTCTGCCCATGGAGAGGCTGGGTTCTGCCCTTGGAGAGGCTGGGTTCTGCCCTTGGAGAGGCTGGATTCTGCCCATGGAGAGGCTGGATTCTGCCCATGGAGAGGCTGGGTTCTGCCCATGGAGAGGCTGGGTTCTGCCCTTGGAGAGGCTGGGTTCTGCCCATGGAGAGGCTGGGTTCTGCCCATGGAGAGGCTGGGTTCTGCCCTTGGAGGGGCTGGGTTCTGCCCATGGAGAGGCTGGGTTCTGCCCATGGAGAGGCTGGGTTCTGTCCTTGGAGCAGCTGGGTTCTGCCCTTGGAGAGGCTGGGTTCTGCCCTTGGAAAGGCTGGGTTCTGCCCTTGGAGAGGCTGGGTTCTGCCCTTGGAGAGGCTGGATTCTGCCCATGGAGAGGCTGGATTCTGTGCTGGGCTCTGCAGCACTGGGGGCACTGGGCAGTGGTTAAAATGCACAGCAGAGACTGCTGTTGTCACTGGTCAGTGTTTCTGCTTTGTCTTCAGATTGAACCTGAGCGTTTGCAGTTCTTGTGATGTTTTGGGGCTGAGGGCTTTCAGCCATGCAAGAAATGGCTGTTCCAAACTCAGTTTCCTCCTGCCCTGAGGTGCTGCAGTGAACGTTACTGTGGATAGAAATCAAGTTAAACATCAACAGCAAAGTAAAGAGGATCAGGGTACAAGCTGAACAGTTGCGTGCCTGTTTCATTAAGGCACGTGCATGGTTTCATGGTCTGAAAACACTCCATTTAATTAGTGTGTTGTTCTTCAGATTGTTAGTTCCTCTAAGAAATTATTTCTTTTTATCCCACTAAGAAAATGAAGCTATAAAACCAAGCTGTTTCACTGATTCTAGTGGGTGACAGTTTGCACTTTGCTGTTTCCCTCGATGGCCCAAGGTCAGTGCTGAAGCTGCTGAAGGACTCCCCTCACATTGTATACTGATTTAAACTTGTATTTGGCATTAGCTTAAAAGCTAATTCTAAACCAGCAAACTCCTTTAGGAGCATTTCCAAAGGAGCTGGGACATTAAGAATCCTTCATTGCAAGGCTGGAGAGGTGTGGGCTGTGCTGGGCTCATGCTGCACTGTCAGACCAAATTCCTTTCCCAGGAGCTTTATTGTGCAGTTGTTGCCACGTCACGGAGTCCACAAGGTACACACAAAACTGCACCCAGGGAGATCCATAGAAATACAGATGGAAAAATCTTGTTTGATAAAAATGAACGTTCTCTCCCCTCAGTACACAACAGTTCACCTCATGAAGGCATTTCTATCTGATTTTAAACATCTCTGAGCTTAAAAATTTGGTCTGTTCAAAAGCCTGTGTAACTCACAGTGAGATGACTAAATCATGTACTTTGGTTATCTTGCTACTTGAAGAATTGATTAATTATGATACAGAGCAAGTAGGTGTTGGGCAGAGCAAAGTGGCTGGTAACACATGCTCTCTTCTGTCTTAGAGGGAAAAACACGTTCTCTATTTCCTTCCAGTGTCTGGCTTTTATCACTGAAAACCACGGGACCATAAAGTGCATCACAGCACTCCCAGGGAATGTTCTCCACGGCTGCACTGACCCTGCATGGGGAGGTGCTGAACAGGGCTGGGCAGTGCCAGCTGAATTCAGCACCCCGGGGCAGAGCATGCAGTGGCTGAGTGTCCCTCTTCTTATTTGTCTCAATTCTTAAGAGAGAAAGAACATGCAGAAACAAGAAGAACAGGAAGCACTGAGCCTCACAGCAAACTGCTCCTTGCAGTTCTCTTTCTGGGGTTTCCAAGCAATGAAACAAAAGGTTTCTCTTCTTTCAGACTGCATTTGAAAACATTTTCAATCACTTTATTTCCCTTTCATCTCCTGAGAAACTGAGTAAAACTGTAAATGAAACAAAAGCACTTTGACACCACAGATGAATCCGGAGGTATTTAACAGCACAGAACTTGCTAGGAAGAAGCCAGGCAACATTTTCTGAGAAAGAAATGTTCTTGCTGTATGCCTGGTACCTTAATGCACTCCTACCTTTTGTCTTCTATACCCCAGAGGAGCATAATTCAACATTAAAAACCCCTCCTCACAAAATACACAATAGCAGCCTGTAAAGCTGAAATGCAAAGCAGAGTAAGACCATGTACAAACATGAGCAGTGCTGAAAAGAGGAATCACAATCCACAGGCTCCTTCTCATCACTTGGAAGGCCACAGAGCAGAGTCACTGTGCTGTGGGCACTGTGGGGACTCAGTGCTTGCAGATGGCTTTCTCAGCTCCCCGGAGGACACAGGCAGCAGTGCCGGGGCCAGCGAGCAGCGCTGCTGCTGCTGCTGCTGCTGCTCAGCCCGGGGGATGCTGCAGGCACGGCAGCTGCTGTCCCCGCACCCCCTCCTTTGTTTCCATGGCCACCACGGCGATGCCGCCTTCCCTTCGCCTTTCCAGGTACTTGTAAGGTCTTTGCAAAGGCGGCGGAGCTCGGAGCAGCGTGTCCTCACGCTCTGAGCCAGGCCCGTGCCTGTTCCAGCTCTTCCCAACTAGGTAAAGTATGTGCAGGGACCCTGCCCAGCCTCTGCTCCGTGCCGGGCCCACGCTGACCTGCTGGAAGAAATCATTTTGCATGGCTCTCGTGCCAAGTTTTGTCAGAGTAATTTGAAAAGCATTTAAACTCCTTATTAACATTTATAAACTGGTTTATTCTCCATGGCAGTGATGCTGGGCAAGGCTTCTGCTTATTTTGGGTCCACCCCTGCCTCTCTGAAAGAAAGCCTTTTGCAAGGTCTTGATCACCTTCAGTTTGATTTAAGGAATGAAATCAGTCCTTGACTGATTTTGAAACCAGCTAAAAAGCAGTGAAGTTGTTTTGTCTGTGGGGACTGGTTTCACTGATAAAAGGAACGGTCCCAGCCACATTTGCTGCACAGGCAGAGCGCTCTGGCCATGCTGCTGCATCAGAGGCCTTGGCAAAGCAGGGCTTGCTCTATGCACTCCTTTCATCCCTTCCTTTTGAAACCAGAGTTCCTTTCTTTTGGGAATCTGCTTTTGGCTCAGTGAGTGTCTCTACCCCCTCGTCTCTCTCTTTTCAGTCTTGTTAGAAGTGCTGTATGAATTCTCAGCCTCTGACTGCTCCTGACCTGCTGCTGTTCCAGCTGAAGGGCTTTTCTCTCCTGCAATATCCTCATTCACACACCCCCTCTCCTTCTGTCCTCCTCAGGACTGCGCCTATCAGGTCTAGACTTTCAACTCTCTTCTGTGTGGTAGGTCAGGAAATAAGTCAGAGTAAGGTGAAGGGTGAAAAAAGAACTTAGATAATATGACAGAAATTATTTCCAAGTGAGAAGAACACTGAAGTGACTGCTAGAAAATTAGAGCTTGGATCTGACTGGAAAGGAGACAACTCGAAACTGAGCTTAGAGAAACCATAGGGTTGAATTTTGGCACGTCCAACAGCAGAATAAATCCCACTAATTAAAATGTATTTGAGCTAATTAGTAGGATCAGAGTTGAATTAGGAACACTTTTAATAGCTTGGAGAGGAAAGATAATAAGAGGAGTGCCAATTTTTTAAAACATTTAGGAAAGGCGCAGGGGGATGGGGAAATTGAGAGGGGCCTCTCGCTAAGCAGATCAGGGAATTGGGTCAAACTTGTGGGTATTTAGGCCCAATTAGGCCCAGAGCAGCCCAAAGCCCAGGCTTGTTGGAGTGAGTAATGAAGGTCCCCAGCCCTTGGCAGGCCCAGGCTCTGCACGCATCCATCCATGCAGAGTTTCCACGGAAGGACTGCAGCCAAGCCAGGCGTGGAGCCTGGCTGTGGGGAGTACAAATGGCAAACTGGAATTTAAGGGGGAAAGGCACACTTCAGAGCTTCAGCTCATTAGAGAAAAACAGACACAAGCTTCCCTGCCTCGCTCTCCAGATTTCCTCACTTTCTCATTCTGTTGCTATGGCATTCACAGAATTCCAGCATTTCAATGCAGCAAAGGGGAAATCTGGCACATAACTGCAGGTTAATCAGTTGTTTGAAACTAAATCAGGTTCGGCATTTCTAAAATCGCCCCAATTACAGCATCACAAGACCAGTTAGGTTGGGAAAGATCTCTAAGATCACGGAGTCCAACCTTTGACCAACCTCTGCCTTGTCAACTAGAACTGAGGTGAGCCATCCCCTGGGGCTCATGTATCTCACCTGAGGGAGTCAGGTTGGAAAAGTCTCAGCCTCTGTTCACAGCAGCTGCCCCATCTGCAGAGTCAGAGGGGCCTGTGGAGCCCCCAGGCAGCAGGGGGAACCTGGAACCTCCTGGGAAGGGCAGGGCTGGCCAAGCCCAGGGGCTGCACAGGGCTGGGAGTCACAGCCTGAGAGGGGCTGAGAACAGCTGGCTGCAGAGTGGCAGTGATGTATCACACCCAGAAATTGCTATCTATCAACAAGGAACAAATAAAAAACATTGGGCTTCTCCTTCTTTATTATTTTTATTTTTTAAAAAAATCAGTTATTTCTGTATGGGCAGAATGCTCACTCCTTAAAAAAAAGAAATAAATGAAAACCACACCAAAAACCCCAGCAGCAACCAAACTTAGGGAATGAGCAGCAGCTCTCTGGGGACCTGCCCCTGTCCCCCTGTCACTTGCTCAGGCCTTTCTGTGCACAGCTGACAAAGGGAGAACAAAGCAGACCCAGCAATCCAGCCCTGAGTGCACAGACTGTCCATGCAGGCTCCCAGCTTGCTCGAGTTTCTAATGGCAACCACAAAAACTCTTCAGCTATGGCAAGCAGTGCCTCCATCCTTTTGTTAGGAGATGTTTGAAACCCTGCAAACTCTTTAAATAGCAACATCTTATGAACTACAGCCATCAGATTAAAGAGCTTTTATCTACATTTTCTAGGACTTTCTCTTAACTGTTCTCCTATGGAAAGAATAGTCTTTGAATTACTGAGAGGAAATTCATTGTCAGAATTTTAAAATGGAATTGTAAAACTGGAAAAAATGTATATAACTAAACTGGAGGTGAAGGGAGACACTTCCCAGTTTCACAATTCTCTTTTAATATGCAGATTCATTTCATATTCACTGAACAAAAATTAGAAACAGATGTAACTTTTGGAAGTTTGATAACCTTTGACAGAAATTGCCTACTTTAATTAGACTGACCTAATCCTACTGGGCCTGAAGCCTGTGGGAGTTTTACTGGTGAACGTATTGGGAGATATAAACTGTGTTGGAAAATTAAAAGCAAAACCAAAGAAGAACATATAATTCAAGCAAGGCAGGAAATGTTTTTCACATCGAAATATGAAATACACACACAAAATATGGTTAACATATTGAAATCTCAAATACTTCCTGCTGGAAAATTCCCAATCTACTCTATCAATGATGGAGCTGCCAGGTACCCCCTTCCCTCACAGAGGAGACAATCTCTGCACCCACCTCTGAGGCAGTAAAGGAAGAGACATGATCAGGAAACAGTGCTGGGAAATTGGCTGGGAAACAAGTAATAGCGGTCTAAATTAGCAAATCAAAGTTAATTTTACAGTCACAGGCAAGAATTTGTAACCTCCATGACAAGAGCCTCCAAGACAGAGGCAGCAGTACCTCAGTCCTCAGTTTTGTTTCGTGGCTACACACTCTTTCTTACTCTTTTTGTTTTCATCCCAGTTCAGCAGTAAAACAGCATCTCGTTTCAACTTTGATGCTCCATGGGCATTACCAGGTCCTTTATTCCTGTAGTACAATGAGATGTGGTTTCCCCCTAAAAGCTTTTAGTTAATGCTGCAAAGCTTTTTATTATTGCTGGGTATTTTAGCAAAAAACAATTAAGAGGAAAATAGGAATAATTAAATGGCTTCTGCCATCTTGGATTGATTTACAGTTGAAATTTGGCTGAGCAGTGTTCAGAGTAAAGTCTCTCACAGCTCCATACAGTTGTAGAGAAAAGAAAGAGGGGGCAGGAGGTCGGAAGGCTCGACCCTTCCTGCGTGCTGTGGCTGGCAGTGCTGTGGGATTGCCTGTGTTGCTGGAGTAACCGTGTCCTCCTTGGGAAAATCCTGCTCCTTGCATTGGAAAGAGGCTCCCCTCCCTCAGTTCATGTCCCTGGAAAAGCAGTGGAGGCAGTGACACAAGGATCTCACCAGGGCCTGGCTCTGTCACACTGACACCTCGTCTTTTCTTTGCTTGTGGTGACCCCTGTCACTCCTGTGCTTGGGAAGGGTTTTTGTGGGACAGAGGGAGCCTTATCCCCCCTGCATGCTAACTGTGGGACAGAGACTTGCTCTGAGCAGAGCATGGCTGGCTCTTCTTCAGCTGCCTGTGAACAGGCCAGGGAAACAGAAGAGTTTCAGAAGAATGTTCTTTATTCTGCCAGCCCCGAGCTGGCAGTTAATACAGATGGGCCATGCAGCCCATTCCTTTGGGCATTCACCAGCAGCTGGGCACTTCTCCTGGAGCCACTCCAGCCCTGCCCTCTCTGGGAGGCACAGAGGGGACAGATGTGCTGGGAATGCCCCTGGGGAGGCCACAGGCAGCAGGGATTGGGCCCCAACCAGCAGCAAGGGTCACCTGCACAGCTCTGAAGCTGCAGGGCATGGCCAGGACCACCCTACAGGACACAAGCAGTGAGCACCGTGCTTGAGACACGAAGCATTTGGGTCCTAAATAAAGCCAGGTCTCACTGCTGGTTTTGCTCTTTGATTGCACAGAGGCAAGGTGTCCTTTTGATGTGGATGTAGGGAGAAGATGAACAATCCTCCATCTCCCTTGGCAGATTTTCAGGCAATAACCCTGTTCCCCACTGAACACACCTGTGCACACCCTCGAACCTCCAGCTGCCTCATGCTGGTTATGATACACGTGGGCTCTGGGGATGACAGGGTTTGGCTCAGGCAGGTACCAAACTGCTTCTGCTTTGGTGCCAATTCCTGACACCAGCTGTCAGGTCTTGTGCCTGGCCCGTGGGAGGTTCACTGGAAACTCCTCATAAATGCTCCAGGTCCGTATCTGGGTTAACTGGAGTGCTGTGGAGGTGGGTGGAAAGCTTCCCTGCAGGTTCCTGCTGCCCATGCCAAGGGTGCAGCACTGCAGGCTCTGTGCTGGGCAGGGATGTGACCCCAGGGAAGGGGACACTGCCCTGCCTGGCTCGGAGCCGCTGAGGCCTGGGCACTGCTACACAACAGCCTCAGTGACTGCACTGTGACTGAATTGTAAAAGGCTTAATAACCACGTTCACACTTCTTTCTTCTCTTAAATCACAGAGCTGAGTTTACTTTTCTTATGATGGCAATTTTATTGTAAGGTTTTATTTCTCTTTTACTGTGCATGAAATGGAATGCTGTTCAGGAAGTGGCTGTTCAGGAATCAAAATTACTCCTGTAATTGTAGCACAGTGAATAAGTATGTGCAAGAGAATAATCTTGTAAAGGCTAATTACCTCGGTCATTAATAATTAGGATTTATGAGTTAAGTAATATGCTTCAACTATATCCAATTCATTGGCAATTTCATGCGGAAAGTTGAGAGATAATTTTAGAAATAATCCATTGGGAAATCCCAAGTGACAACTAAACCAGCATCTTATGTTCTGCCTGTGGCTTCTCCCTTCAGCTCTGGCTATTTGAAGCTGGAGTGGCAATTTGCAGTCTTGTCTCATTTGTGGACGTAAAGATTTGTTCATTTTAATTTCTTTGTGCACTGCTTAATTTGATTCTTAGCAAGATTTTTTCTTTTACTGGGTTCTCCTGGCCGAAGAATTAGTAATACATCTGAAGTTTAAGTAGTGCATGTACACAGGGTTGTCTGGTCCATACATTTTCCTCTATATTTTTTTCTGATTGTTAAACAGATTCAATATAAATTAAATTTTTCATATATTTAAAAAGATAAGAAAGCACTTTCAATCCACTCCAATTGTTTTTTTGGGGTTTTTTTTCTGATTCAGTGATATACGAACACTGGCAAATTCAAGTCTTGCAAATATGGAGAGGACAATTACAAATCTAACAATCTTTTTTCTGTCCCCTCTCCCTTCAAGTTCAGCCAGCAGCCTAAGTGGGTGCCCATCTGCAAATGAGCAAGAGGTTTTGTTGAGCACCCTGTGCACAGCAGGGCCTGGCCCCCAGCATCTCCAAACATTCCTGCCATTTCTGCTCTGCCACTCCTGACGGGAGGAACAGAATCACACCCAGACTTTGCCGTTCGTGCGTTTGAGGGAAACCAGACAAACCCTTCAGCTTCGCCGTTCAGCACTAGGGAAGCATTCTATATCGTATTTTACATTCCTAGCCAATGTGGCATTTATTAGCGGAGCTAATTTCTCATGTAAACGCTCCCTGCACTGGATAAGATGGCTTTTAAAACATAGGAATACTAACTTTTATCCAGTGGAAGCAGAAGCAGATTTTAACTGTAGAGGAGCAGATAGCAAAATAAGGGCCTGTTGTAATTATTGCTGAATGTAACAGAGCAGAAAACGCCCGTGTCACTTTGTTTCAGGACTCTGCGCTGACGCTCTCCCCTCCTGGGAGTGCAGGGACCCTTGGCTGGGCTGGAATGGGCAGAGCTCGTGCCCTGACACAGAAACGAGCATATATTCTGTTTTACTTTTAAAGCCTACTGTTCTCTTTTCATGCATGTTTAAGCTGTATATTGTACCAAAGTCACAGCCAAGTTTCACCCTTTTTATACACACAGGTTTTTCAGGGTGCTGTAGTTTGTCAGAATTCCCAGCAGACACATTGTCTCCGTCCCCTTTTTCACCGCAAAGCTGTTCCATTCGCAGCGCTCTCCCAGCTGGCTGGCAGGCAGCAGGGCAGCCCGGCCGGCCCGGTGCCTCCGACGAACGGGCAGGTGCAGGGCACAGCCGGGGCACAGCCGGGGCACGGGGGGATGGCACTGCCGGCCCGGCCGTGTGTCAGGCGTACGATGAGAGCCCTTCCCCGGCAGGACACCTGCGGGTCCCGGCTATCGCTGCTGGGAGCCGCGGGGCCGGGAAGCACCGCCCGTCCTGCCCGCGGCTCTCCTCACCCGGTACCACTCCCCGGCCCCTGCCCAGAGCTCACCCCGCGGCCCCCGGGCCCCGCCGGGGCTACCTGCGCGGGGCAGGGGAGGGAGCGGGGCCAGCCCGGCCCGGGCGGGCTCAGGGGCTGTGCCGGCGGCGGAAGCGCCGCTCCGCCCGCCCCCAGCCGAGCCGCAGGTGGGGCGGGAGCGGCACCGGGAGCGGGCGGGGCGGCCGTGCCGGCCCGGCCCGGCTGTGCCCGGCCCTCCCCGGCCCGGCCCGCGCTGGCCCCGCGCCCGGCGGGGCTGTGGCGGCGGCCGAGCCGCGCTCCGCGCCCGCCTCCCCCGCCAGCGGCGCCGGGCGGGCGGCGATGGACGGGCAGCCCCCGGCGGGCCCCGCCGCGCCGCGCTGGAGGCGGCGAGCGACCCCCCACCCGCAGCCCCTCGCCTGGAGCAAGCCGCGGCCGCAGTCGTACCAGAGCCCCAGCGGACTGCTCGTCACCGACTTCCCCGTGGAGGACAGGTGCGCCTTCTCCGTGCCTCAGCCCGCCGGCAGCGGCAGCCCCGCCATGGGATCGGTGTCCAACGGGTCCGTGCGGCCGCCGGGCTCCCCCGCGCCGTCCCCGGAGCGGCGCTCCCGGGTGCTCGCCCCGGCTCCGGACAGCCCCGTCGGTTCGACCGCCAACGGCACCGTCTCCCCGCCGGGCAGCGGGCAGGGCCGCCGGCCGCCCAGGACCGCGGGGCTGCCCGCGCTGGCCCCGCAGCAGGAGCGGATCGTGTTCGGAGCCAGCGCTCAGCCCGCACCGTGCCCCCGGGCCGCCGAGCCCCCGGAGGTGCCGGGGGGCTCCCCCGGGAGCGGCAGGGCTGGCGGGGCCCCGGAGGTGCCGGGGGGCTCCCCGGGGAGCGGCAGGGCCCCCGGGCCGCCGGCGGGGCGCTGCGCGGAGCCCCCCGCGCTGCTGAGCACGCAGAGCCCCGCGGCGCGCAGGGTGGGCTCGCAGCAGCTGATCCCCCGCAGCCTGGCCGAGAGCCGGCCCGCGGGCCGCGCCCAGGGCCACGAGCGGGGCCTCAAGGTGCGCAGCCTGGTGGAGCCCCCCCGGCTGTCCCTGGGCAGCGACCCCGAGGACGAGCCCGAGGGCGGCCCGGGCGCGCTGCGGCGCGGGCTGCGCTCCACGTCCTACCGCCGGGCCGTGGTGAGCGGCGTGGACCTGGACGGCTCCGCCAACTGCAACAAGAAAAACAGAATGTCCCAGCCCATCCTGAAAGCGGTGGTTGAAGATAAAGAGAAGTTCTCCAGCCTGGGGAGGATAAAGGTGAGGTGTGCTGATGGGTGAAGGCGTTGGCTCCGTGCGAGCGTGGCCTGCTGATTCTGCATTTTCTGCGAATGCTGGGAGTTTTCAGTTTGTTTCTTTGCTAACACAAAACTTTTCATAGTTACTGCGAGTTTTAAAAGTGCTGTTTTCCACGTGAAGTGTTGGAGATGGCAGGCGCTGTTGAAATCCAGGAGGTTCAGAGCCTTTTCTGGCTGCCTCCTGTTTGCCTTTCCTGCTGGGTTCTCCAGCTTTGACAGCCAAACTATGGGCTTAAAACCTGTGTCCCAGAAAGGAGTAAACAGGAAAAAAAAAGGGACATTGTCTTAATAAAGTCTACAGGCTAGAATAGAGACAGAAAAATGAACTTCCTCCCTCACTTTTCTATCTGAAAAACCACTTTTAAACTATTTTTAAAAATCACTGAGTAATTTTTAAACGGATAGAAATCACTTCTGGCATTCTAATTCTAATGCCTGAAAGTAAAAGCAGCATGCCTGTGCTTAAATCTTGGTTGTAATCCCTTAGAATCCCGTAGAAGACTTACATTGAATGTTACTGTATTAAATTATAATGACATACTGATAGTGTTCTTGTACTTATCATAGTGTAATATTGTATTGCCTTCTTTTAAATATAACTTGTTACTGTATGAAATGTATTCATAGATTCCTGAGCAATGAAGTACAGCAGGCCAAGAGCTGATGCTGTAGCTTTTAAAATAATGATCAGCTTTATGGCAGTTTTCAGCCAGTTTGAAGTTATGGTTGTGCATGCTTCTGTGAAAACACTGCAAGCAGTGAAACAGGAATTGGTGAAATTGTGAACAGCTACCCAGTGTGGGGTGGATTGGTTTGGTAGTAGACTTAAAACAGTGAGTTTTGTCTAAGATGGGAGGACATGACACTGTCCTTACAGAGTTCTCTGCAAGCAGTGTTTTATTAAATAGACTCTTGGGCCCTGGGACTTGCTGCAGCAGAGCAGCTGTTTCATTTCAGAGGCTTGTTGTGCTCTGCAGGCTCCTTTACAAAGTGCTCAGAGTGGTTTTGTTTGCAGAGAGTGCAAGGGCAGCCTCTCAGTGCTGCGCCTCTGCAGAAAGCCCTGGGACAGAGGGATGAGTTGCAAGTTCACTGAACCCTCTCAGGCCAGTGTAGCGTGCTTTTGAAACACAGGGAAAATACATCTAAACAAGGCGTGAGAGAAATGAAACTAGAGTAGCTTTTCACTTTCTCTGGTGACACAGTTGTTTTTACTCAACCCTTGTCCAACATCCGAAGTTTACAGATCAGGGCCTGTTGATTTGGTGCCCAAGTCTTGAATAAAACAGACGTTCTTGTTACTGTGATTATTTTGCATCTCCTCCTTCTAACATCTCTCTCTTTTCTGTTAAAATTGTCTGCAGAAGATGCTGAAAGGACAAGGGACGTTCGATGGGGAAGGTGAGCCCTGTTCTGTCCAGACTTGTTAATAACTGCCAAGGGAAATGAACCCCAGGATCATTTTGCACTCTTGCTTTGTATGGAGTCAAAGACTCAGTACCTTGTTTTTCAGCAATGTGACTAAATGTGGGACTATAATTTTGGCACTAGACGTACCTTAGGGATATTTTAAAGACCATGAAGTGGCAGATTAAAAAGGTGTGTCAAGAGCTTCTTTTCCACTTAAGCTCCTGTCCCTCCCAGAAAGTGAGCTGATGGCTGTGTTTGCCTCAGCCCTGACAGTTCCAGAGTGGGCTCCTCCATGTGGATCTGCCCTCCTGCCTGTTCCTGGGACTCTGCCCAGCTGCAGGACATTTGATCCCTTATGGGGCTGGGGCCATCCCTGCAGCACACACACCTGAGTCCTTTCTCTGGGCTGGGGGTTCACACAGCTGCTTCTGCCTTCTCATCAGCTCAGGGTGCTGGGCTGAACCCTTGGACTCTGTAAGCATTTTCCTTTCTTGCTACCTAGGCTTCAATTTAAGTGTCAGAAAAACACTGTCTGTGGAGCTGTATTTTTGTGTTACTCATTGATTCTGGGCTTTGCCAAGTTTGCTCCTTTTCCCAATATTCCGACAAGAAAACATCTATGATGAGTCCACAGCAGTTCTGTTATAATAACTGCTACTCTCTTGGCTTTTCTCTGCTTAATGCCTCTTTGAGGTCATCTCAGCTGCTGTGTCACCTTCCTCTTGTTTCTGTTTTCAAAGCTTCCCTCTGTGTTCTCTTTGCATCATCCCCTTTCCTACTCTTTATTTTTTATTTTTATCTCTTCTCACACTGTCTCCTGATGATGCTTTTTAGATTCTCTTCCAATGGCTCCTTTCTGTCTTGGATGAGCCCAGCTAGTAACCTTCTCTGTAACGCCTCCCACAATCAGTTGCTGTAACAGGTTCCTCTGTTAAAAGTGTACAAACTCCACAGACCCTTCCCCAGGAACTGCTCCAAAGGCCACACCTGGTCCAGCACTGGGGCAGGGCTGTAGGTCTGAGCAGGTGGGACAGACCCACCCAGCCAGGTGTGGGACTGCAGGAGCTGGGGCCCTGCCCAGACCTTCCACCTGAGTTCCCTTTCTCTTGTAGGGGAGGATTGGATCTTATCCAAGGCCTGGCCCATCTAAAAGTGCCTTTCAGAGCCTGCCTGCTTAATGGCTTGATTTGTCTGTGGGTTTTCGTGGTGTTGAGTTTCTGTCCTTGCTCCCTGCTGTTGCCAGGGGTGTGTGGCCAGGAAGGCTGGGAGGCAGCAGGAGTGCTCCATGCCTGTGTTCCTTTGCCATGATAGTGCTGAATTAATGATGGCACAGCTCAAATACACGATGAGTGTGTCTGCTCTTAAGGTTCAGAGGTCTTGTGCTTACTCAGACAGGCTTTTAACTTTCTGTTTGGAATAGTTCTGACCTCAGATCTCTGAAACTGGGAAAAGTGAAATGTGAAGACAGTATTTGGAATTGACAGAAGAAGGGTTGGTGCTTTTCCTGGACATGATAATAGTGAGACCTGCAGATCAGTGACTGCTCCACTGACACACAATCCCATTTTCTAATTGCTGGTTCATTACAGAACTGGGGACAGCAAACCAAGGAAGAAAAAATTGTTTGCTATTTTTTTTCTTGACAAAGGCCACATCTGTTCTTTAATTCGGTCTGGGAGGATCTTTGGGTACAGTGATCCATTGTCACTGTACTGCACCATTGTCCAGCCCAAATCAGTTGCTATCTTTGTCTCATGGAGTGTGAGCAGCACAGTGACACTTTGGTTTCTTTCATTGTTTAAATGTTACTTTAAATTTATATGAGGGCAGCTAAACTAACTTTCTAGCAATGACTGACATTCTGTTGTTATTTGACAGAAAATGCTGTATTATATCAGAACTATAAGGAAAAAGCTCTGGACATAGATTCTGATGAAGAGTCTGAGCCCCAAGAGCAGAAGTTGGATGACAAGGTTGTTTTTCACTATAAGCCCCTGAGGTCCACGTGGAGCCAGCTCTCTGTGGTGAGTTGTGATCCTTGTATGGCCAGAGACAGGATCTCAGGGGGGGTTGAAGCAAAGTCTCCTCTTACTCGCTGCAGGAGTTTTTGGCTGAAATTTGTCATCATCTTTTTCATCTCATAAGAACAACGTGGAAGTCCCAGTCAGTTACTGGTCTTTGTTTCACATAAAAAGCAATGAAGCCAAGTTCATTTTAGAGTCCTGTATTTGGCAAAGACACAACTTTACTGATGCATTAAAAAAGGGTTGTGTGAGTTCACGAAAAGGGTGAATTATACTAAAGAAAGGCTTCAGTTAGTTACAAACAAGTTGCTGCTGAATCGTGCTAAATCCCTGCACACCAGCTCTTAAGCTGACTTGAGTGCAGATGTTTAATGGAAAGCATTCTGAGGAGTGCAGAGTGGAGCTGGTGGTGCTGTCCCTTGCACAGGCTGGGAAGTGTCTGCAGGGCTCTGGCTCAGCAGCATCGTTAAACAAAGTAAATTCAGCTGTTCTCATCAGGGCTGCACTCTCACTCCTTCCCTGCTAATAACCTGACAAATGACTGATAACAGCTGATGCTGCCACAGCTCTTTCTCCTACGTGTGGTTTTGGGACTGAAGGAACCATAAAAATTCTGTGTTTATGTGGTTATTCTTTGTTCATTTCTGTGGCTTCTGGATCCCTCCAGAAATGAAGGGTTTGGGGTTGTGACTTGTAGACTGTTGTAGGTGCTCATCTCTGCCATTAGAGATTATGCCATGACAGGATCACCTGGAGTATTTGACCATCAGCTCTGGATATCCCAATAAATGAGGGATTAAGCCTCAAGGAGATCCCCAAAGGCTGGTGAGATGGTCTGATTAGCAGAGCTGTCTTACAGACAGCTGTAAGGCAGCTGATGACCTTTTGCAGTTTCAAGTATTGAAAGATGAATCTCTTTGATTCAGTAATTATAAAGAAGGCAAGACAATGTGGTTTTGAAAAGATGTGCTTTAATTTTCTTTTTCCAACAATCAAATACTTAAAATACAGTTCATTTGCTTCATGTTGCAAAAAAAAAAAGTGTTTATAATGAACTCAATTTGTTTTTTCTGCCTTCTGGGCAAACTAGCAGTTAAATGTTCAACAGCTGAGGCATTTTGGAAGGAATGCTATTTAGTAATAATAATGATAATTTCAAAACACCAATTTGCTTTGAGGCAAAAATAGCATGAAGACCCTCTCAGGAGGAGAACTGTTCTGTGCTGTGCTTCACTTACAGAAACCAACTTGTTCTTTACCACTCCTCACACAGAAACTTGTGCACTGTCTGTATTTGATTAACAAGACTGGAAGTGGGGAGTATATGGGAAAAGGTGGTGCGTGGAGAAAACAAAATCTGGGAATCTGAGACTTGTAGTGACTGTGTTTATAACTCTGGAAAAATTACATGCTGTCAATGTGGATTCAAAAGTTAAAAAGTGAGTCTGGAGTTGTCGTGGGAAGTCAGCTGGAAAATGTCAGTCCTGGGTTTCAGCACATGCTAGGAAAGGAGGAGGATAATGTCTCTGGTGTTTGCTAGCAGTGCCTGTGCTGGGGAAGCCAGGGCAGATGCAGAGGGATCCCTTCTCCCTGCAGGAGATTTCCCTGGGCTGCTGCAGCTCCAACCACCTGTGGTTGAAGGGTAGTGCCCTTCAGGTATGGAGTTGTCAAATTCTTTATGATAACAGTAATAAAAAAGGGTGTTTCTGTCTTCCTGAAGTGTATTCCCACGTGTTGAGCTTGTTGTGACTGGTTTCTCATTCATGTAAAAATCAGCTGCTGTCAGTGGCTTTATGGAGCCACTCCCAGGGTCACTGTCCAGGGCTCTCTCCTTCCAGAGTCACTGTCCAGGGCTGCCCCCTTCCAGTGTCACCGTCCAGGGCTGTCTCCCCTCTGTGGTACCAGCCCAGACCCTTGGTGGGCTGTCTGGGGCTGTCAGGGCTGCTGTCTGCACTGGCTCCCCTTTCTCTCCCCATAGCAAAGGGTTTATGGTCACTCTGGGTATGGTGCAGCCACGTAGTACATTTCTGGTGAGCTCCACCCCCCCTTCAGCACCTCCTTGTTTTGAAGGAAGTTTTGTCCCTAACTGGGGTTCCCCTGCCCTCCTTTCATCCTTTGCTTCTCACCTCCGTGGTTGAATCAGTCATTGCTGGGGAAAAGCCAGTCCAGTGTGCTGGCAGCAGTGATGTTGGGTCTCTTCCATTCCTTCTGCTCATATTCTTAGCTTAAACGAAGTTTTTCTTTGCTTAGTATCACACACGGGAGATTGTTTAGGTTATTTCAGCTTAAACATTTTGGACCTGTCAAAATTAGGTATTGAATTTTCTTTGGCAGAGATGGCCAAAGCAGTGTCCATATCTGGGCCTCTGTCTTTTGGGAGTGTTGCTGTTGATGGGGAGTGTAGGGCTGGGCCCTTGGCCTGTGAGTTCCTGTGCATGAATTCCTGTGTACCTTGTGGGACACACCCGTGTGTGACAGCAGTGACCACGAAGCACAGCTGCAGTTTGGAGCATGAATTCAGCATTCCCCATGGGCACTGGCAGTGTCTGTGTTAACAGGGAGCACTGAAATCTGGGGGATGTGCTCAGAGGTATTTCCTGTGTTGGTGTGTTTTTAGAAAGCTCTGCCACTGCATCCAGGAAAAAGTGACATTGCACCTTTCAGTGCCATTGCACTTCCTTGGGAATGCTCTGAAGCTTTCAGGCTGCTGATTAAAATGTGCTTTAATTGTTTAATAGAAAGACATCTCATTAGTTCTTGCTCAGTCTCCAGAAGTGTGTGCTTGTGGTGCTGTAGGAATCTGGGAGTTGTGTTCCCAAGGACAGTGCTCCCACACTGGAATGTTGGTGTTGCTCTCACAGGCACTTACCTGTGAGTCTGTACCTTGGTGTGCAGCCCAGAGTGTGGCACCTCTTTGTTCCTGCTGTCCAGCACTGCAGGGCCTGCTGGGCAGGAATGAAATGAGGAATCCTTGAAAATTCCAGGGAACAGGTGGAGCAAGAAGAGAAAGCTGTCAGTGATAATATGTTAGGAGCTTTTGGGGAAGGCTGACAGAAATGGCTGTGAGGTCTTGTGTCTGTGATGTGCCTCTGCTCCACAAAGAGAACAGAGCTCTCCACGTGTGTGGTGCTGTGGCCCCTTCCCCTCCCCTGCCCTGCTGTCCCTCCTGATCTGGCTCCTGTGTTTAGAGCTCCTGTAGAGCCAGGCCCTCCTTGGTGCTTTGCTTTCTAGGTTTTGTTTGTCCTGTATCTCTTTTTAATCACATTTCCCCACAAAAGGCATTAAAAACATCAATTGATTTGTTTTTTTAGGTGAAGAAGAACGGCCTGTCAGAAGCAATCAGCCAGGAAGAAAGGAAGAGACAGGAGGTACTCTGTGCTTTGGGGCTGGCTGCTCAGGGCTCACTGCACACCTGGGGCAGTGCTCTGCTTGTTGATAAGAGTTCATTGCTTGGCTTCTGCCCTCCAGTGAAGAGTCCTCTCTCCTCAGGGAGCACAAATGCACCAGTGTGTGCTGAGGTGCCAGTGTCCATGCCAGGGGCCCCTGGGGTGCTCCCTGCACCACCTCCAGCCTGGCAGCACCGGGCAGGGGCTGACATTAACCTGCAGCTCACAGAGAGGGGAGGTGGCACAGGAGTTTTTATAGCAGGGAGGAGCAAAGAGCAGCTTTTACAGAGCCCCTGGGCTGTGCCTAGCCCTGTGAGCAGTGCTGGGCACCCTGTGCCTGCTGGAAGCCAGCTGGTCCCTGTGCCCTGCAGCGGGGCAGGGCCTCCCTGCTGGCAGCAGCAGCACCAGGTGCTTGGCTGTTCTCTCTGATCCCTTTGCTCCTTGTGCCCTCTTCATCCCTTTCCTTTTCCCCTCTGCTCCTTGTGCCCTCTTCATCCCTTTCCTTTTCCCCTCTGCTCCTTGTGCCCTGTTCCTGTGCTGTGCCCTCCCTCCTCACTGCAGGGGCTCTGTCAGGGCAGTGAGAGCTGTAGCCTGGCCTAGGCAGCCTTGTCCCTGCAGCCCCTGCCAGGTGTGTCCTTGCACAGGGAGCCCTGCAGCTTTACCTGCCATGGCAATCTGCCCCAGGATCTCAATCCTCTTCAGGACATACCTCAGCCTCCTCCTGCTGGGAGGCTCTTGAGACAAGGCATATGTTTCAGTCATATCCTTTAGGAGCCTTAGGTCTGTGTTTCCTGGAGCCATACTTGCATCCTTTCAAAAAGAACAAGTTCTTTGGATGCCTTTTAAATGTGAAGTCTTTAATGTTACCAAAAATGTTTTCATGCCTGAGGGTTTTTATTTGAATTTTAGAGGCCAATTCTTTCAGTGGGAGCCTAAGTAAATATTTTTAAGCTGTAGTTACATTACCAATTCATGCTTTTGCTGTATTTCTTTTAAACTGCCTTTATCCTTTATTCTTTATCTGTTCTTTAAATTGCTTTTTAGAGCCTATTCAATTATTTTATAGTTATATTAGATACATTGTCACTGCAGAAAAATATATTTCTTTGTCTTCTGCCTTGATTAATGTCCAAGTCCTGTCTTCATACACATCCCATCTTTGAGGATCTGCCAGTGAGATGGATCTCAGTGCATATTTTGGCTAAAGAAAATGTGTCACAGACTGATTTGAACTAAAATGATTTTCAGTAGGTCTTTCCTTGCAAGCCTAAAATACCTGTGTATGTGTGTGCCAACTGCAGGGTGCAGCTGAGAGTGTCACTGTCCTTGGGGCTCACACGTGCCCTGACCCTGATCTGGTGCAGATGGACCCCAGGTGGCTCCAGGAGCACCCAGCGAGCACCAGGGAGCTGCCCCCAGCCCCTGGCTGTGTGTCAGGCACCCTTCTCTGGTTTTTATTCTCCAGAATGTCTTTGGGTCATGCTGAGGTGATGCTCTCTCCCTTCCTTGCACATCAGAAGCAAAGTGTCTGCCCCAGTCCTGCCTGTGCTGGTGGCTCTGCTCCCAGTCAGCCCCCAGCCTCACTCCTGTGCTCTTGGGGTCACATCTGCTGTTGAGTTGTCTTCAAACTCCTGGATTGCAGTTGATTGAAAACTCTGAATATAAAAGACTTTTCTTAAAAAGGACTTTTTTTTCTAGTATTAAATCACTTATTTCTAATTAATGATGCAACTGTTGTAGAGATGAATATTTAAGTCATAATCTCTAGCTTACATCCAAAACTTTGCTTTGCACCCCTGCTCAACGTTTTCTTTTTGTTTTTAAGGAGAAATGCCCAGTCACTATTAAGTCTCTTCTTTCCCCCCTCCACTTTGTAGGCAATATTTGAGGTGATATCTTCTGAGCACTCCTATTTGCTGAGCCTGGAGATTCTGATCCGGATGTTTAAAAATTCCAGGGAACTGAGCCTCACAATGACCAAAACAGAGAGCCACCACCTCTTCTCCAACATCACGGATGTTTATGAAGCAAGCAAAAAGTAAGTGTGGCATTTCTGTATTTAACAGAACTGTGCATCCCTAAACATAACAGCAGGTTTCCTTTTGGAAGCTGAGTTAACCATTTTAGTGGTGACCATTTCTCCAAACTCCTGCTGGTTTGAAGATGGAAAGTACAAGTGGCAGAGATATGCACAGGAGTGTGAGCAGGGCTGGCCTGGGATTTGTGTCTCTGACAATGGGGAGGGAAGGAAAGCACAGAGTGAATCGTGGTGGGAGTCAGCATCCCTCAAATCCAGCCAGTTCTGAGCTGAGTGCTGGCCAGGCATTCAGACCCAGTCCTTACAGGGCATCAAATAAAGCTGAGTCTGCCTTGCTGAGCTGTTAAATTTGGGCTGGAGTTTCAGACTTGCCCTGGAGAGCTGGCTGGTGCCAGGTGATGCAGAGGCTGCTGTCCCAAGGCCTGGCTGTGCTCTGGCACTGTCACCCCTGTGTGAGCACCGGGCCTGGCTCTGCTGCCAGGGGCAGGAGCTGCTCTGCTGCTGCTGCTGGGCACATTCCTGCAGTCTGCAGGCAGCAGCAGGGCAAACAGACACCACAGACAGTGCCTGGAGAGGAGGAAGTGGCAGATCTGACACGATAGAAATGCAGAGAAGTCTTGTTCCTGACTGGTAATTACTGCCAGTGGTATTTAATCCGGGACATGCATATGGATGTGCTCCCAGAGGACTTCACACTCTTTCAGAAAGTTGCTGAATGAGGCTTTGCTTCCTTGCAATTTGTTCTGCATTCACAGCAGCAGGTGGATTATGTGTTCCACATAACTAAAGCATCCAAATGTCTGTGTTGCTTTTCTTATCCCTGATTTGCAGTCTGAAGTGAGCACAGTGGCTGAAGGATGCTGTGGCCTCTGGAGGTACTGAGTGGTCTCAGCTGTGGCTCTGCACAGCTTCACATGGATCACTCTACCTGTGGAACAGAGAAATATTTGCTTTCTTTCAGAAGGGGGGCTGAAGGTTGAACAAGGATTCTGAATGTTTTTTTATTTTGTCCCCCCTTCTTTTGTCCCCGTTGTAGAAATTGTAAAGTTGTGAATTCTTTAGCAGTAAACCCTCATTTACCTTGGTGGAACTTGTGAAGTTCTGTGTTCCCAGTCATGGTAAAGTCATTTCTTGGCTTTTTTTCTCTGAGACACCACAAAGTCTGTGGAATTCGACATCTGTTGTGCAGCAGTTTGACTTTAGTCTTCTGAAGTTCATGCAGTAACAAGATCTTGTCTTTTGGAGGCTGATGTGCTGTGCCAAGTGCAAACCCAGTTCAGGAGGTATAGAGCAGGAGAACATTTGGGTTTGGTTGGGGACCCTTCCTTTCTCCCTCCCAGTCTCTTTGTCTCTTGCAGTTGAGGTTTTTAGCCAGAGGTTGGGGTTGTGTGGCCCCGGAGCCAGCCCAGTGTGTCAGGGAGGTGTCAGGGAGAGCAGCTTCTCCAAGGCTTTATTTGCAAGGAAAAGTTCCTTTTACAGGTACTCCTTAGGAAGTGTGAGGTGTGCAAGTAAAGGACAATGGGGGTGGGGAGGGCAGTACTCTTAGGGGAACTCTTACATCCCTTTTGATTAATAGTCTTCAAAGGAAGTGGGAGGGAGAGGGAAAAAAAAGAGTGGAAAAATACCACACTAGCCTAGAATTATAATCCTATTCTTTCTTGTCTGTGAAGTCTCATGGTTTAAGAACTTGGGTTTTTATGACTTGGGGTAAAATCAGAAGTCATAACTCCTTTTTAAATTTGAAGGAAAATATAATTTCTTTCCCAAGTTTTGCAAGACTGTTAAACTAAAACAAAACTTGGTGCTGCCTTTGAGCAACGTCATTTGTGTAAATAATGGGAGTGATTTTAAACCAGATACCAGCTTGATATCTCCAAACTGTTGCTTTCCATTTTCAAGGTGATTCAAAGCAGCAAAATCCACCCTTTTGTCATAAAATGGAGCATCTGTCCCATTCTGCTGTATTTTAATCAGCCTTTGCTTACTACAAAACCTGAGTATGAGTGTAGTTACCAGTGGTTTTGCTTGCTTGGACAAAAGTTTGGTGAGCTGAAGAACCTGAGCTGATAAAAATACTTCAGAAAAACCTTTAGTCAAAACTGCTTAAAGCCTCTGTCTAGGAACTTTGACTTGGAACGTGTTTAATGGAGACTCTCCAGCAGCACCAGGACAGGCCTGTAGTGCCTGACAGGGCCGTTCCTGGGGGAACAAAGCTGCCTTTGTTGGCAGCAGAATGCAGAGAGCAGAGACTGTCTCTGCTTTTGGGAGCTCCCTGGAACGTCTCTGGCAAAGGGGAGTGGAGATGAATGATCTGTGCAGCACATGCTGTGTGTGTTTATGGAAACCTCCTGGAAGGTGGCTGCAGGGAGCTGGAGTTCATGGCCCTGGTGTGATGTGCAGCTCAGAGGTGCTGCAGCCCAAACTCTCCCTGCCCCAGCCCCGGGCAGGAGCTGCTGGGCTGGGCTGGGGATGCCAGGGAGCAGCTGAGCCAGGAATGAGTCAGGAATGGTCTGAGACATCAGTGTCAGGGTCAGACAGGCAAGTGAGGGCACAGCTCCCCAGGAGCCTCTCTGGGGAAAGAGGAGTCCCAGGGAAATGAGGGAAGTGTCTCCAGGAACAGCTGGTCTGCAGGGTCAAACCTCCAAGTTTGTAGGAGAAAGGAGCTCTTTAGCATTTGTGCCTTCTCTGCCATTAGGCCAGCAAAGGGCAAATGCTTTTGTGATACCAGAGCAGCATTAGCAGAAAAAGATCCTCACAAAACCATTTGAACAGATTCTGTCTGGTTTTAAACTCTGTGTCTTAATCACAGAAACACAGAATACGAACACTCTGGTGGTGATGGGTTCATGGCTTTCCCATTTCCCTGTCCCAGTGTCCCTGGGTGCAGTTATTGGCTGAATGGACATTTGTTGTCCTGCAGGTCCCACCTCTGGCCAGGTGCTGTGGGCACCTTCCTGCTGTCTCTGGAATCTCTCTGGAACAGGAGATTTGGGCAGGGCTGCTGTGGCCTTTCCAGGGCCCTGGATTTCTGCCAGAGCACTTGAAATAGCTGGAGAGGCAGAGGCTCCCCAGTGGGATGGGCCCTGGGGCCAGGGCTGGCCCAGAGCTGGGTACAGAGGGAGCAAACAGGCTGCAGGGTCAGCTCCTCCTTTTGGGCTCTGCAGCTGCTCCCTGGAACTGCCCAGTTAAAGGTGTTTTATGGGCTGTGAGTTTGCAGGGTTAGGTGTTACATTTGTGTGTGGAGCTGTGTGTTGGTTTCCATTATTGAGGCTGTGGGAAC
Source organism: Phylloscopus whistleri (assembly GCA_017589585.1). NCBI lineage: Eukaryota > Metazoa > Chordata > Aves > Passeriformes > Phylloscopidae > Phylloscopus > Phylloscopus whistleri. The sequence continues at coordinate 756,181 of JADMLD010000285.1, forward strand.
TCACCAAACAAGCTGATTTCAGTTCTGCACTTTAATCACCCTCTCTCCAGCCATTTCTTGTGGTAAAAACTGATTTTGATTCAGTAGAAAAATTCTGTGGAAATAAGACTATTTTCCCCATTTTCCTGTTTTAAATTCCCCTCCCCTAAATAACAACCATGTTGCAGATGTTCAGGTTCTGTTCCTGATGAGAAGGGCCAGATTTGGAGAGGTTAATCAGAAATCTCTGTTTCTTCTAGCTGAAGTTATCTCAAGTTGGCAGTTGCTACTCCAGTGCCCCTGTGTCCAGGGGGAAGAAACTGAATTCTGCTTGCTGCCACTCCAGTGGTTTCTGTCCCTGGAGCTAAACCTGCATTTCTGCATTTGGCCCTTGGCCTTCAGCAGTGTTGCAGAGTGGATGGTTCTTTTAACAATGCAAGGGCAAGATGAGGGAAATCAAATTCTGTCCTATGATGCTGTTTGACTTTCTCTTAATTGGATCTAACTTTAACCAGAAAAGGCCTGGATTTAACAAAGAGATGTCTGAAGTAAATTCTTCTGACATTGAGCAAAAAAAGCTGCACACATCACAGCAAATTCCTTGTTGGTTAAATCGAATGAAATCATTCCATCCCTCAGTCCTGAGCTTTATGGCAGAATCTGTCCTAAAATTGTAAGTGAAAGGGTTTATGGTGTCTGGTTCACTGATTGTATCTAATAATTAGCAGATTAGATGTGGAAAACTACAACTTTGGATTCAAACTTTGATGCAGGATTTCCTGCGTATTGGGAGATGAGAGTTTGATATACTGCTCCTCTTTGTCCCTCTTTTCCCTTTTTTCTTTTCTTTTCTTTGTCTTCTGCTCTCTCAGATCTTTACAGTGACTCTGATGATGTCACTGATGAAGCACCAGATAAATTCTAAAGGTGGAAGCTGTGGCCCAGCAGGGTCCAACACCTTGTCAGTGTGCCATACCACAGCAGGAAATGTTGGATTTCCTCATTTCCTGAGCAAAGTGAATTGGCAGCAGTGGGAGTTCCCCCAGCCATAAACATGTCTGAGCAGAGAGAAACAAATCCCAGTGTGGGACAGGGCTCTGCTCTGGCTCCTGAGACACTGCAGACTCCACACTTACAGACTTTTTAATGTCATTTTATTATTTGTGTGCCCCTTGGGGCTGCTTCTGACACTAACCCCCAAATCCACAGCACAGGACAAGTCTGTGACAGCTCACAATGAGTTGTGCCTGGGAAGAGGCTGTGTGGGGGACAGGAGGGTGCTGGAGGGCTCTGCCTTCAGCAGTGGCAGGGCCATAACAAATCCTGCCCAGCACTGCAGGCAGAGCCCTGTTATCAGCCAGTCCACCTGCATTTACTGTGTCTGAACTTCACAAAGTCCAAAACCAGACCAAAATCCACTTGATTGTTGTGGCTCTGGCTGACCCAGTGAGAGCCTGGCAGCCACTCTGTGCAGCAGCTGCTTCTAAGCACACCTGGAGAGTGCCTGAATTTAGTTAAGCCCTGTTGCTGTTCATCCTGTTCTGCTCCTCTCACATGTTTGAGGTGTGTTTGCAAAGCAAACTGTGGAGAACATCACTTGAAAAACAGTGGCAGATTTGAAGAGCCACTGTTAGTGATGAAAAGATAATAAAGGAATAAAGGGCCAAAATTAAACAAAGCAAATTTCAAAATACTGGAGCTTATTGTGAGCTCATGTGTTTAAGTATTTCCTTAATATTTTGTTGCTATATGAGAATTTTTAATGAACTTGTTGACTCCAGGGCATTGAGGATTCTTGCAGTGAATGCTGATGTGCAAAGGCTGCAGCCAGGGCAGTTTTTCTTGTGTGAGGGGTGACCTGCAGAGCTGATCTGTGAGCTGTTCCACCCCAGAGAGTGGGGCATTGCAGTGAGCATCATGGACAGCAAGGTGCTTGGGGGACATTGGGAGTGCAGAAAGCAGTGGGAGGCTTCCAGTGGCCAAAGAGACTCAGACGTGGGACAGAGCACAGACAAGAGGGGAGTTGTCAGAACAAGCATGGTTAGGGGAAGCCAGCTCAGGATTTGGGGTTCTGTGCCTATTTTCAGTGTTTCCAGTCTGTGTTTGGTTCCAGTGGAGGATTGCAGGATGTGGAGCACCGTGCCCTGCTCCACATGGCTTTTTTTGTCCTTGGCCCAGCAGCCACACGTAGCTGTATTCCATGAGCACTTCTGGTGCTGTGCAGCCTTTAATTGCAAGAGGAAATGTGTTAATGTGTGTTTGAAGTAGTTTCATTTCTTTTCCAAGCCCATTTCTGGAAATTCTGGTCTGACCAGCTCAGCGATGCCGTTTGGTTGTGGCAGTGGGAGAGTGGGAAGTGCCTGTGCCAGCGCTGCTGCTGCACTGCCAGGGGCCAGCAGCACCTGGGCTGTGTCTGCCAGCACTGCCAGGGGCCAGCAGCACCTGGGCTGTGTCTGCCAGCACTGCCAGGGGCCAGCAGCACCTGGGCTGTGTCTGCCAGGGGCCAGCAGCACCTGGGCTGTGTCCTGCCAGGGGCCAGCAGTACCTGGGCCGTGTCTGCCAGGGGCCAGCAGTACCTGGGCTGTGTCTGCCAGCACTGCCAGGGGCCAGCAGCACCTGGGCTGTGTCTGCCAGCACTGCCAGGGGCCAGCAGCACCTGGGCTGTGTCTGCCAGCACTGCCTGGCCAAAGCAGGGACAGCCTCACCCTGGCACAGAGAGGCCAGCTGCCATCAGTGCTGTGACTGTGCCAGGTGAGCGTTGGGAGAGGAAGGTGCCATTTGCATGTAAAGGTGAGCAATTGATTTTAACCCCCCAGGTTCTTCGAAGAACTGGAGGCAAGGCACCAGAACAACATTCTCATCGATGACATCAGTGACATCGTGGCGAGGCACGCGGGCTCCACCTTCGACCCCTACGTGAAGTACTGCACCAACGAGGTGTACCAGCAGCGCACCCTGCAGAGACTGCTGTGAGCACGGCGGGGCTGGGCACGGCGGGGCTGAGCACGGCGGGGCCGAGCACGGCGGGGCCGAGCACGGCGGGGCTGAGCACGGCAGGGCTGGGCACGGCGGGGCTGGGCACGGCGGGGCTGAGCCCGTGCTCCCAGCCAGGCCGGGCTGGCCCTCACAGGCACTCCCCTTGAGGGGACTGGCACCTCTCTGGGAGCCGCACAGCCCCTCCTGCCAGAGGTCACGGCTCACTGTCATCACCTGTGTCACACTGTGACAGTGGCCCTGGGTGGCACCCCTGGGTCTGCCCTCGCAGTCAGGGGTGGCAGCTCCTGAGGTTTGATGTCAGTGCTGGGGCTGCTGGATCTGAGGGAATGAAGCTGAAGGCTGGGGTGGTCTGACTCCTACGAATCGCACTTCCTTTGTTATAAAACAATGGTTTATTTAAAATTTAGCAACTTGCACAATCTTTTGGTAAAACGTTCAGTTGATTTCTTTCATCCTCTTTCTTCCCAGAGCCACAAATCCAGCCTTTAAGGAGGTGCTGTCCCGGATCGAGTCCCACGAGGATTGCCGGAATTTGCCCATGATCTCCTTCCTCATCCTCCCCATGCAGAGGGTCACTCGTCTCCCCTTGCTGATGGATGTGAGAACACCCACTTCCCTCTTTCCTTGCTGCTTGTTCTTGCAGTGGTAACATCCTCTCGTGTTTGGTTCTGCTCCTCTCCGGTCTCTTCATTCCTGCTCCCCCATTCACAAGTGAAATACTTGGATGTTGTAATGGGAAAATTGTTCAGTGAAGGGTCAGAATGGTTCTGAAACTCAGGAGGAACCAGCGCAGGAATTGTATGTGGTGCTAGGATTGCAATGAACCCTGCAGCTGAAAAACAAGAGCTGCTGTTGTGTAGGTTGGTGAGGGCCCTTTGGCAGGGAATCCTCTTGGGAACCTGAAGGATGGTCTCCATTCCCAAGGGAGCTGTGGCACTGTGTCACTCTGGCACTCTGTGTGTGAGTGGCACTGAGCTGTCCCTCCCTGTGCAGTGACCCAGGACTCGGAGAGAGGGATGGAGGTGCCAGGGAGTTTGTCAGGCAGAATTCACACCAGGAGTTGGGGTATTGCAGTTAAGGGGCCGGGACTAAGTGAGGAACTGGACCACGAGCAGGAGTGCAGATTGTGATCAGGCTCAGATTCTGGCACTGGTAGGAGCAAGAAACAAAACTGATCATTTTGTTCTGAATATTTTTAAATTGAGCACTGATGAATTTGATCACCTGGACAGTTAGTTCATTCACAAACATTGAATTCTCTCTTCTCTGCAGTACATTGCTAGGTAAGGAATAATAATCCAGTATTCCTGCAGTGTGTCATTGCCTTCCCCTTCCTGGGTTATTCTTTCCTATGCCTCCTTCTCCTCTTTGGCTGAAACAATCTAAACAATCAAATCAACCATTTTATTTCCCACTCTTTCAGTTTTGTTTTTTGTTTGGAGATGGTTGTATAAAGCTTGTCTGGAGAGGTGCAAAGCAGCACTTTGTTCCCAGACCTTTCCAGGGAGGCATTCCTCAGTGTGACCAAGTGCCCAGTGTTCCCTCTTTGTCTCAGTCCACAGCTGTGATTCAGCTCCTGGATTTCAGTTAAGATGTGAAATCTCTGTGGGTTGCTGCCTGTGCTGCTTGGTCCTCTGAAGTTACTGATGTTTTGTTTCAGACTATTTGCCAGAAAACCCCCAAGGATTCAGCAAAATACGAGAACTGCAAGCAGGCTCTGAAAGAAGTCAGCAAGGTATGTTCTCAAGCTATTCCTGTGTACTTCCAGGGAAAAATGGATATTTTCCACACATAAATAGTGCAGGCAGGGAGAGCACTGAAGCAGAAAAGGTCTGCATTGTTGTATTTAAGGAAGGGCACTGGGGATTGGGTTTGTGCAGAATTGCTGCTTCCTACTTGGGCAAAGATCCCAAACTGGATGATACCGTGGTGGTTCTGGGTTTGTGTGTGGGAGCAGTGTGGGAAGTTAATCCAGCTGGGAGGAGGGGGTGTGTTTGGAGCTGATCATCAGCTTGGATCAGAGCAGTGCTCTGCTCAGCCAGAACTTGGGCTGAGCCTCTGTTCCCCCTGGAGAATCACAAATTGTGGGGGTCCTGTGCGATCACTGGGGTGAGGGGATCTGGGAGCGGTGCAGCCACAGGGCCAACCCTGGCCCTGCTCTCTGCCCTGGTCTCTGCCCTGGTCTCTGCCCTGCTCTCTGGTCTCTGCCCTGCTCTCTGCCCTGGTCTCTGCCCTGGTCACTGCCCTGGTCTCTGGTCTCTGCCCTGGTCACTGCCCTGGTCTCTGCTCTCTGCCCCGGTCACTGCCCCGGTCACTGCCCCGGTCTCTGCCCTGGTCTCTGCCCTGCTCTCTGCCCTGGTCTCTGCCCTGCTCTCTGCCTTGGTCACTGCCCTGGTCTCTGGTCTCTGCCCCGGTCACTGCCCTGCTCTCTGCCCTGCTCACTGCCCTGCTCTCTGCCCTGCTCTCTGCCCCGGTCACTGCCCTGCTCTCTGCCCTGCTCTCTGCCCCGGTCACTGCCCTGCTCTCTGCCCTGGTCTCTGGTCTCTGCCCTGGTCTCTGGTCTCTGCCCTGGTCTCTGGTCTCTGCCCTGGTCACTGCCCTGGTCACTGCCCTGGTCTCTGCCCTGCTCTCTGCCCTGGTCTCTGGTCTCTGCCCCGGTCACTGCCCCGGTCACTGCCCTGGTCTCTGCTCCCTGCCCTGCTCTCTGCCCTGCTCTCTGCCCCGGTCTCTGCCCTGCTCTCTGCCCTGCTCTCTGGTCTCTGCCCTGCTCTCTGCCCTGCTCTCTGCCCTGGTCACTGTGGCCGTGCCCCATGGGGGGTTTGTGCCCCCAGCAGAGCTTTCCAAGGGAGCAGCAGTTTGTGCTGGAGGCCACGGGCCCTGCCCAGCCCCTGTCTCGTTTGCAGCTCGTGCGTCTGTGCAATGAGGGCGCCCGCAAGATGGAGAGGACAGAGATGATGTACACCATTAACTCCCAGCTGGAATTCAAAATCAAGGTAGGAGGAGGATCAGACTCCTGACCCGTCGGGACACTGAACTCTGGAACTTTCCCAGCGTGGTCATGTCCCACAGTGATTCTTGCAAAGCAGTGATCTGTTGTGGCACAACAGAAATGAAAACTGTTGGTCAGGTATTTTAATTTTAATAGAAGATGATGCTACAGCACAAGGGATTTTGAACAAATACTGAGTGAAGAGTATTCTTTGCTGTAAAGATAAAGCTGCTGTGAAGATTTTGGCATTAGGAGAGAGGCCAAAGGCTGCTGCTCAGTGCTGAGATATGCTGATGTGCCTGATGGGAAAGGTGCCTGCGAAAACACTTCCAGGCCAGGGGGTGTTTGTCCCTCCCCTTAAGGGTGGGATATCACAATTTCTGTTAAAAACTTCCTGTACAATCAGTGTTTTGTGGGAAACAACAGCAGACCCAGTCATAGGTAGGGGAGGTTTCCTGGACTTTCCTCAAGTACATTTCTTGTCTCTATTCAATGTTTGCTACAGTGCTGTTTCTATAATTGATGTCTGATACCATTACACAATGAGGATTCTTTTGGGAGAAGATTGTTTCATTATCAGGCATGTAGTGAGTGGAGGTTGGTTCTTGGTTTTAAAAGCACAGCTCTTAAAAGGCTCTGGGTCAGGCTTGAGGCAAATGCTGCCTCCAAAAAAGACATTTTCAACTTGCCTAAGGTATTTTTATTCTCAAACTTTGTCTAAAATTTGAAAGTAATAATATTTGCTTATAGCAACAGCAACAACAAATACAACACTTCTGGGCAAGCAACACCAGAGCATTTCCTGATGGGTGGTAACAGACTCAAGTCTGCAGCAAGTCCAGCCCAGTGTCAGGGCTGAGCTGCTCTGGGGCTCCACTCACATCCCAGGAGTCCCTCAGGAGCTGGGCCTGCAGGGTCTGGAGTCCCTCACCTTCCCCCAGGATAGGACGTGCTGGCTGTCCCTCTGTGCTGTCCATCCCTGTGTGTCCCTCTCTATCCCTGTCTATCCCTGTGTGTCCCTGTCCATCCCTGTGTGTCCCTCTCTGTCCCTGTCCATCCCTGTGTGTCCCTCCCTGTCCATCCCTGTGTGTCCCTGTCCCTCTGTGTCCCTGTCCATCCCTCCCTGTCCCTGTCCCTCCCTCCGGTGCCTGGCAGCAGCAGCTTTGGGGGCTTTGTGTGAGATTTCCTGCAGCCCCTCGGGCCCCAGGGTGGGGAAGCCCTGCTCTGGTTAAATGCATTTTTCACTTCTGAGAGCCTCTTTTCTGCAGCAGGGACATGGTGCACGTGACTTGCTCCTTTGGAAAAATTTCAATTAAGGGAAAATTAAAATAAAACCAAGCTGCCTTTGGAAGAGAGTCAATTAGAAAAATGGGATGAACTCATTTGGAGTACAGATTAGAGGAATTTTTTGTTCATCCTCAAATAGAACTTTTAAAAGTATTTGTTGCTTGTAAACCAATCATCATGGGACTGTAATTCTGTTTTACAGCCATTATAAATTAGTTAAAATATTTCTGTTCTTGCCCAGCCTCACAGAGTTTTGGAGATTTGTTTATTATTTTGTTAGATGTAACTGTGGAGAACTTCATGGGAGCCCAAGGGAAGTGACTCAAATCTCGTGTTGCTTGTGTACATGGCGCAACTGTAGAATTAATTTTTTAATTCAGTTTCAGCAGGGTTTGTTCTTAAATTTTGCATCTTTTGCAGGAGAGAAGTTGTGGGGGGTTGTTTTAGGGAGTCAGTGTTTGTTCTTCCAGCAGTGAGGTGTCAGTCCCAGTGCTGGGTTTGGCTCAGCAGGTACAGGCAGGCTGCACTTGGCTCGACCAAGGGATTAAGGGATACAAAAAGCCAACTCATGCAGAATGGGGAAGGCAGCTGACAAACTGCATGAAGGAATGTTTTTTAAAAGCATGTGAAAGGTGCTTAAATGAGGGGAAAACAGGCAGTTGTGTTCATTAGCATCTGTCTGGGGGCAGCCTCAGAGGGACCAGGACAGTCCCACATCTCCCTCCATCCTCCTGGCCCAGAGAAACAAAAGCCCCTCCCGTGGGCTCTGTCTCCTGCAGCTGGGAATAATTTGGATTAAGAAAGGCAAGGCTTCACATCAGGCAGCTCAGATCCTCTGGGGTTTTGGTGCAGCTGCTGCAGGTGTTGGCCCTCACCTAGGGAGAAAGGGAGCTCCTGCTCCATCCAGGTGAGCTGGGTAAGGAGAGGAGCTGTAGGGTCCCTCATTAGCCGTTCTCAGTAAAGCCTGACAGGTCAGTGAGACTTGAGGAGCCCCAATGAGAACAGCACAGGCTTCCCCACGGGCAGAGGTGGGGAAGGCAGGAGGTTGTACCCACACCCCCGGGGCCAGGAAGGTTTGTACAGCCCTGCCAGCCTTTCCCAGGTGACATGGGCACAGGGAATGTCACCTCTGCTCCAAGGGCACAGGGAATGTCACCTCTGCTCCACAGGGAGCCGGGTACCGAGGACACTCCCATGTCCCCAGTGCTTCAGAGCCAGTCCCACCCTGCAGACACATTCCTGCAGTCAGGCTTTGCTCTGTGCCCCAGGAGGTCTCTCAGTCTGTTCCACCCCAGGGTGATCAGTCAGGTGTGTTCATGTCTGTTTTCAGTGAGCAGTGATGACAGGTGCCCGAGTGATCCCCAGGTATTTGCAGCTGCTGCCTGTGTGTTGTAGCAGTGATGGAGTCCCTTACACTTTGGTAACCTCTCTGTGTTTGTGATCTCTGAGCTTGGAGTTTTTCACAAATGGATTGTACTCCATTGTCTGTTTTTTAAAAGTTCTCTGATTTGGAAGGATTGCAATGTGATTTTGTTGCCTTGCAGCCGTTTCCATTGGTTTCCTCTTCACGGTGGTTGGTGAAAAGGGGAGAATTAACAGCATATGTAGAAGACACTGGACTTTTTTCCAAAAGAACCTCTAAGCAGCAGGTGTACTTCTTCCTCTTCAACGATGTCCTCATCATCACCAAGAAGAAGAGGTAAGAGCTTCACCAGTATAAAAGCGCTTTTGTGTTCAGTCCTTGAATCCCAGTGACTTTTAACATGATCCTGGCTGTGGAAGGAGTTCAGGGGTTATTTGAGCCTCTATCATGGGTTACAAATAACAAGTAACTGCTTGTTAAACAGGATTTACTTTTGGCAAACACAATTAAAATTCCAAATTGTCAGACAAATTAAAAAGATGATTCTAAATGCCCTAGCAAAGACAGAAGTATTGGGAATGTCCTTTCCCCTCCACGCTTCCCACAGTTCCAGGAGCATGAAGCTCCCTCTGCCCAAGTGCCAAAGCCTGGGCAGTGCTGCAGCTCTGGGTGAGCCCTGCTCCCACCCACAGTGTTGCCATGGCACCACAGCAGTGGACAGAAATGTTTGTTGCTAGTTGGGGTTGAATGTTTGTGGTTTTCCTTGAGCAGTTGAATCTCAGAAGATTGTCAACATTGCACTAAGCTGTCTCTCCCCACGTTGTGCTAAAAATGGCCATTTCTGAGGCTGCCCTCGGGGCTTCACCCAGAGTTCATCCCCAGGCCTGGCTCAGCAGCCACTGCCCGGCTCTGCCCCAGCTCCGTGTGCTGGAACTGCTCCGTCCCTGTGGCTCTGAGCTGCTGGAGATGCTGCAGAGGAGAAGCCAAAGGGCTCTCCAGTCACAGGGCTGCTCCCCAGGACTGGGCAGGAGGGACACGGTGACTTGGGATGTGCACAAGGCTTTGAAGAGGGATGAAAATCTGCTTTTCCCCACTGCCCAGCTTTTAATTTATTGGGAATGTTTCTTCTGCCAGTTGTCCTTGTAGCCCCTGCTGTGTGTAGACACAATCAGATTAAAAAAAAACCCATTAAAAATGACATAATAGTTGCTGTGTGGAGCTGGAGGTGCTGGAAGAACTGTCCCTACCGTGGTGTTAGATGTGTTGGTGACTGCAGCTGCCTCCACACAAACTGTGTGGGAAACTCAACCCTAACGGGTGTTCTCTCCCTTCTGGCCGTGCCCTGCAGTGAGGAGAGTTACAACGTCACCGAGTACTCGCTGCGGGAGCAGCTGCTGGTGCTGCCGTGTGACGGGGAGGAGCCCTGCCCCTCTCCCGGGAAGAACGCGGCAGGAATGCTCCACTCGGGCCGGAGTGCTGCGTCCCACCTCTTCAGGCTCGTGCTCCTCAGCAACCACGCCGGGGACAGGGTGGAGATGCTCCTGGGAGCAGAGACTCAGTGAGTACACTTACTGAAGGGATTTCTTCACCCGATTGTCTCCACGGGCTGCTCCTCCCGCCCTGCCCAGAGTAGTAAATAGTTATTTATTTCTTTATTACTTATTCTGGTGTATTAATTTAAATTGCTGGGTAAGGCCTCGAGTACCCAGCCTGCGGAGATGGGGCAGGTCCCTCACCCCGAGGGTCAGTGCTGCCAGGTGGGTGTCACCGGGGGGCTGTGCAGGCACAGCTCCAGGATGTGGCACAGGAGTGTCCCCAGGCACAGCCAGCGTGCTCTGGGCCCTGAGCAGGGCCCTGTGGTGGTGCTGATGGATGGTGGTGATGGCTGGATGGTGCAGCAGTGGCCCCAGAGCAGGAGGAGCCCTGCTCCTTGCTCTCCCAGGCACCCTGAGGAGTGTCCTGCCTTAGACACCAGCAGCAGCCAGTGCCTGCTCTGGGATGTACATGTGCCATCAGCTTCCACACGACCTCCTAGCACTGAAAGAGCTCGTTTGTTCTGGGGGAAGCTGGAGACAGGACAGAGACATGAAAGGGAGTGCTCCAGACATGTCCCTGCCTGGAAACATCGATAGTTTTAGGCTGGCTTTCAAAGTTTAGAATAACCATGAAAGGAACTGAAGATCATCAGTGCTTTCTATTAAAGATCTCATTATGAAGGCAGGAGATGATTCAGACTTGTTTGGAAACGTGATTTTATTGGGGAGAAAATGCAGGACATATTTAGTTGTCTGGGCTTTCTATGAAAAGACATTTTGTTCTGTAGACTTTTTACTGATTTGTTCTGTGCTGTTTGCACTATAAATAGCAGTCCAGCTGATCATCACTCAGAGCAAGAATATGAAAAGAATTCCTGTATTTTAAGTTACCTATTTTTATAGTCTTATCCTTTGAGAAGGATGGGAAGGGAATTTCCAAGGCCAAACAGTTCAGAGAGTTGAGCGTGCTTTTGGAATAGTTTTGTGCAGGTAAAACTGAACTGTTTTCTCTGACACAAAGACTTCCAGCAGGGTTTGATCCTGTTTTGCCACCTCCTGTGGTGTGGGGGTCCCAAGGATAGAAGTACCAGTGTTAGGTGAGAACTTTCTATCGGCCTGTGAAGCAGGCAGAGGATACAGAGGTGGTGATACAGGGGTCACTCACAGGTGTGAGGAGAGAGGTGCTGGCACTGGAAGAAGGGCAGGCAGTCTCAGTGCTGGCTGTTATCCAGGGCAGGAGTCAGGACACTGGGCTGTGCTTTGCAGGAGTGACAGAGCCCGCTGGATCACGGCGCTGGGCCAGGACAGCGACGGGCACCACACGGACAGGACCAGTAAGTGACAGTGCTGGGCTGCAGTGCTCTGCAGGGGAGCAGCAGTGCTCTGCAGGGGAGCAGCAGTGCTCTGCAGGGGAGCAGCACTGCCCGGGCTGGGGCCGGGGCTGGGCGGGCTGCAGCTACCCTGAGCGATGGGGGAGAGTGTAAAGTGGAAATTGCTAAAATAAATGGTGGGGTAATGAAAGCCCCTGCCCTGTGGATGGTTTAACTGAGCCTGGCTCACTCCTTCCCCAGCACTGGCTCAGGTGGAGACCATCAGAACGTACACAGCCAAGCAGGCCGATGAGCTCTCTCTCCAAGTCGCTGATGTTGTTTTGGTTTATCAAAAAGTGAATGATGGTGAGTGAGGATTTTGCTGCCAGTACCATTTGTCACCTCTGCAAGGGGATCCAGCTACAAAAACTTGTTTCCTATTAGCACAGGGCTGCAGTGAGTAAAAGTTCAGCTTCCAAGGAAAACGTGAGCATTTGGGTTCAGGTTTCTAAAGGAAGCAGCAGATACAACCAGCTGTAGAACGTGGCTGCTGGCCAGATTTGGCATGGGAGGTGTCCACAAGTAGGAAATTGAATTTGTCTAAAACCACAGAGCTCAGACATTCCAGTGAGTGCCAGGGTAGTCCAAGAGAAACATCCCCAGTCTGTTGTGCTTTCCTGCTACAGCTCTGGCACAGGGTGCTTGCTGAGGTTTGCACAGGATCAAGTATCCCAAGATCAAAGTGATTCTTGCCCAGACCTGCCCACAACTGCACTGATAGCACCAAGTGCTGGCTCAGGGATGCAGGACATTGTCAGAACTTGAGGGACTAAATTTTAACTTGTTCAATTACTTATGAAATCAGAGATCCTGTCCCTTGTGCTGCATTGCTCTCTTCAGGTTACAATGGTACTATAGCATTACTTCAAACTGTATTTGAGTGACAAAAAAGATGGTGACATTGTGCAATACTTTGCACGTACTATTTTTTCCTAGTCTGGCTGCATTAAAAACATCTGCCAAAGCTGCCCTAAACTGGTGCTTGATTTGCAGTCAAGGCAAATGCAGGCTGTATGTGGTGGCAGTGGCAGCAGGCAGGGGTGGGGACAGCTGCAGAGGTGTCACTGTTGTCCCTTCCTGCAGGCTGGTACGAGGGGGAGCGGCTGCGGGACGGCCAGAGGGGCTGGTTCCCCTCGGAGTGTGCCAAGGAGATCACCTGCAGGGCCACCCTGGACAAGAACATGGAGCGCATGGGGCGCCTGCTGGGGCTGGAAACCAACGTGTAGCCCTGTCCTCACCCACACCCTGGGGCTGCTCCGGCTGCACAGGGGCCAGCAGAGCCACAACCCTGCAGCAGCGCGCTGGAGACTCGCCATCCCTTCCTGCTGGCTCCCCCAGCAGCACCTTGCAGCAGTGCCTTGGGCACTCCTGTGCAGCTGCTGCCTCCTCACGCTCTGGCTCCAGCTGGTTTGCAGCAGCTGAACTCATTTTCAGCAGCAGAGCTCTGCAGAGCACTGGGCCCCCAGCCCCAGCCCTGGAGCTGGTGCTGGCCAGCAGTGCTGGGGTGTCCTGCTCCTGAGGAGCTGCAGCCCCAGACGCTGTTTTGGGACACTTCCCTCGTGTCAGCACCTGTGTGGCACCTGAGCGAGTGGCCAGCTCTGCCCCTTGTAAAGGCTGACCTACCTCTCCAGTGCAAAGCCAGGGCTGTCCCTGGCCTGGCACAGGCAGAGCTGGCACCACTCAGTGAGCAGTCTGCAGCTGTGCCTCCATGAGGCTGCTCACACTGGCTCCACGTTCTGCTGTGGGCAAAGGATTTCTGAGAGCCAGAAAAAGGTACCACACTGCAGAGTAGGTGCTGCTGCTCCATCCTAGCACAGCTGTTCCACTGCAGAGGAACTGCTGAAGTGGGGAGGGTTGTTTCTGGCTTCCTCAGGTGTCTGAGGTCTTGCACTTCACGTAGTGCTTCAGAGCAGCGCTGTGCTGAGAACACAAATGCACTCGAGGGTGAGCAGAGTTCAGGGCAGGTGTGTGGAGAGAGGTGTGAGAGTCTGTGTGATAAACCCCTCCCTTTTAAGGACCAGCTGCTGACTCAGCAGTGTGGAAATTGTCTCTAGAAACGAGGGGACAACTTGCAGTACCAAGGCTTTCTTCTTGTTGCCTTCCCCAGCCTCTGCAAAGGGGATGAATGCTGGTTTTTATCCTGCAAGATGCTGATTTCAGTGGTGAATGAATTGGGTGTTTGTGAAGATGTGTCACTCTAATAATTTAAACTACATTAGGAAGGCAGTAATTTTGTACAAAAATACTTACCTGGACAGTGTGACAGTGGTTATACAGCCTTGCAAATTAATTTATAAGTGGACTGATAAAATAGTGATGAGAGAAACTGTAAATTGAACAAAGACTTATTTAACATAGTAAAAATACTGCTACTGTTTTAACAAATTTTATTGTATACATGTGGATGTTTAACACATAACTGAATGTATAAATCCAGGCATTAATTTTATTCAGATTTTTTTAATACACTGTATATATTTTTCATACCTAGTTTTTCCAAAAATGCTGTAATGTTTTGTAAAGACATTTTTCATTTTTCCTATTGTTGGACACAGTTCTTCAGGAATTAAAAGACTTCTATGATTTTATAGGACAACAATCAATAAAATGCTTTTAAGTCTTTACTAAAAAAAGTTTTGATTTTTTTTTTAAATGCCATAAAGCTTCCAGTTAATTATGTCATTTTTGTCAGAGAACTTAAATCTCTTCAGTAAACATTGGCATTTTAGATTTTCCCATTCTGTAAAGATGAATAGCACCATCCTATGTCTTACCTCATCTGTCACAGATCCCATTTACCTGGTAGACTTTGAGCAATGGCCAGGGACAGCATCTCATTGCCGAGACACTATGAAGAGGGAGATGGGAAAAGGCTTCAGTTCCCTCTGCTTCTTGTGGTTTGGCACAGTGCAGCTGGAAGGGACCTACAGCCCCTCAGGGCTGACCCAGTGCTAAACCCTGTTCCTGAGTGTTCCTAAACACCCTGGTGTGGGGCACACCACCCCTGCAGGGTGCCTGTTCCAGGGTCAGCCCATTCCCCAGTGCTGCTCTGCTCCTGGTGCCCAGTCCCAGCCTCCTGTCCCTGAACCCAGGGAAGGGAGCTCAGCCACTCCCTTCTAGCCCCTCCACACTATTTTCATTAGCAAAAAGAGAAAAGTCATTCTGAACACTGACTCTCCATTAGCACTGCTCTTGCAAAGGACAGCATCTAAAAACTCAAGCCCTTCAGCAGCCCCTGTGCACTTTGGACACACAGACACACACTCTGCTTTTTAACTGCAGGGCTTTACACCACTACTCCTTTGTAATCAGAAGCCCAGCAGTGACAGAAGTTAGCTGGGAGATTGTTACTGTAAAATCAGCTTTTATTTTTGCAGAGCAGGGAATGTGTGTCCCCTCATCAGGAAGCAAGTTGCCAGTAGAAGGCTCTCAGTTGCCTAAATGAGATCTCCAAGTGAGGTGAGGTGCCTCTGTCTGTCTGGTGGCTCCACAGGGGCACCTGGTCAGAAATCCAGTGCCCACCTGCCTTGAACCTGGCCCAGCATCTCCACAGTCATGGAGCAGTGTTTGGTACTGTCTTTCTGCTGTATACCAGCCCTGCAACGTAACAAACACAACAGCTGTATCTGCTAAACTTTAACAAATGCTGTAATGCAGCATTGTTCTTGACTTCCACAGCAAAGAGTACATTTGTTTGCACTATGCAAAGCTAAGTTGTTGGAAATAAAAAGGTAAAAAAGCATGGCTTTAGTCACCCCACACATGCTCAGAAAGCACAGTCTGCTCAGCATCACCCTCACGTGCATACACCATGCATCAACAAAATCTATTCACAAAAGTTCTTGGGTTTCCCAGGTATATTTTGTTTCTAAAGTAACACATATAGGCAAAACAAGTGGATAGAACATCAGTGTTGGAAATAAACAGTAAATCTTGGCACCAAGGTTGAGGAACTCCAAAGCTTTATGAGCTGTGATCTGCCAATGATTTTCAACAGCTGGATCAAAACTTCATCATTTAGGCAAACTGGAGATAACATGAAGGTCAGGCAGAATTTACTACATCACTGAATTGTTACATTCCATAACCCAGTGGTGTAGAAGGTGCTAGAAACTAAGACAGAAGCAAACTTCATTAAGTACAACATGAACTTGACCACTCTTGGTCCCAGGCTGGCCATTTAAAAAACAAGTAACAAACCTTACATCAGCATTACCTCTTCAACATCTCAATAACCTGATGTGGTGGTTTAAGCCTGGTTTGCAGCTCATCCCCACAGTGGGATAGGGGAGAGACTCTAAGGGGCAAAGTGAGAGAAATCATGGGTTGGGAAAAAGATAGTTTAAAATAATAGCTGCATGTGCAAGCAAAGCAAACCAAGGAATTAATTCCCACTGCCTGAGGTCAGGTGGATGTTCAGCCAGCCCCAGGGCAGACGGGCTCGGTGCACAGAGGACAAATGGCCTCACCCCAAACATCCCCCCCTTCCCTGCTTTATCCTGACCATGGTGGCCTGGACAGGCCTGGGGCAGTGGGGTCAGCTGTCCTGGCTGTGGCCCAGCCCCTGCACACCCCTGGTCCCCTTGCTGGCAAGGCAAGAACCACCACAGACCCTGGGCTTGCTCAGCCATACCTGCAATATTCTATTTACATCACAAATCCAAACAAAGCATCACATTCGCCAGCAAGGAAAATTAACTCTAATCCAGCACCTCTAACATTTATGCTCATTTGCAAAGTCTGAAGAACACAGAAGTTTCTGGTACCTTTCTGCACAAAAGTCTGTTAGGCTGTGTGCTTTAAGCACTGTGAAAAAGTACAGCAGTATCGGTGTTGACACTTCCGTCATTTCCTAACATCTGTGACCCCTCTGAGCGTTTCTTCTGAGGGTGGCCCTTGTGCCACTGCTGACCCTGAGCCTCCACAATGGGGGGTTTGAGGGAACTCATCTTCAGCCAAAACTGCCATCTTACCCAGGCTCTATCGTTACCATTTCCTTTTGTCCTCCTTTTGTGTTATTAAGAAATTGGCCATCATTCCTTCTAAGTACTGCAAAAATCATGAAAAAGAATAATGCAGGTACCGTGTTCCAGCCTGTGTTTTCTTCATTACATTTAATGCAGCTACGCCAATAACAGTACTACGGCCAGCTTTTCCTCAATAAAGTACCAATTTGTGAGGCAGAGCAGCCCGCCCTGCCCGGCCCCACGCAGCCCGGGCCCAGCGCCGCCCTCAGGGCTGGCCGCCATTTTGTTCCCTCCTGCCCCAGCGACGCACTTTGTTTCCAGCACAGAAATTCCCTGCTACAAATTATTTCGTTCCCATTTCCACAGAGTTATCACTAAATTAGTCCCCTTTTCTCTCCCCTTTGAGTCCGGAGCTTACCTCCAGCGATGTTGTGGCTGCTGCTCCCTCGGAGCGGCTGCGGCCCGCGCTGAGCCGAGCCCCGGCGGGTCCCGCAGCCCTACAGCCCGGCTGGCCCCCAGAGAACGCTCCGGGCCTAGCTCCTCCCTCCCCGCAGCCGCTGGTGTCTCTTTTCCCCGTCCTCAGACTCCCTCCGGCAACCCCAACCCCCAGGACACGGTGATTCTCCTCCTCATTTAAAACACCTGAAGGTGAAACAGTCAATTGGTGGTGGGGAGGGAGGTTAAACGATGCGTTTTGTGCAGCTGGCAGTGGCAGTGAGGAGTTCGGCACCCTCCATCCCTTGTCAACCCAATGGAAAGCACAGCTAGCCAGGAACTTTTGACTTACAAGTTTCACCTGAGGCTGCTCTACTTCCTTCAGGATCAAGCACATAAATCCTCCTGAACGTGATGATAAGAATTATTTTTGCAAAGAAAAAAAGTCCAACAAAACACCAAAGAAGGGTGAAGAGTTATATTTCCAGGCTTTTTTCTCAAGGATAAACCTTAAAATCCTTAACAAGCTTTGTTGTTCAAATATTCTTCCATAGCCGGAGATCATTCAAAACAGAACAACATTCAAAATATTGAGAACAGTTGAAATAAGACTTGCAAAAAAAGGCTCTTAATGGAATACCCATACATGAACTTCTTAAAAAAACCCCAAAACTCGAATGCAATGAAACCGTAACACATAACCCAACATGACTTTTATCTAACCATGCTTTCTGTAATCTGCAATTTCAATCAGTAGTGATGATGGATGGGGACAGAAAGCAAAGGAAGATTAATTGAATGGGATGAAATGCAAAAAAGGAGAAGAATTTCTGAAGATTATTTCCTCCCACCGTACAAATTCAACATGTGTTTTCAAGTTGAGTTTAATTAAGCTGTAATTACCTTCTGTGGAAGTATTGGTGAGCAAACTGCTGCACAGCTAGAATAACACAGCAAGTATAATTACTCACCACACCCCGTTAAAAAGACCCAAACAATTTAGGTATTACTAAGCAGTATTTTAACAGGTTTCTTAAATATCTGTTACCTGATGGGTAAAAACCCCAAAGAAAACAGCTACAGCAGGACAACCTTACACCATCCAACAAGTGCCTTTCTCTCCCTCACAAAGCTACACCGAGCACAGAACACATGCACGTACACATACTGCCAACTAGCTCCGAAAAACTGCTCCTCAGGAGGAGGGATCACCAGCTTACCCTACAAAAGTTGTTCCTCTAGCTAAAGAAATGCTATAAAAAGAAGGTGACTGGGCTGGCAGGGGTGAAGTGTGTCAGCTGTAGCGCTCGCCCTGGAAGCGCGGTGCGAAGTTCCTGACGCCCTCGTTCTCCTGCGTGGTGATTAAGTCTATAATTGCTGTCAGCACTGCTGTATCCCTGCATTTAATATCATTCCAGTCCACGGGATGGGGGTTTTCTATTTTTTCTTGTAGAAGATCATCAAGTTCTTGTCTCAATTTCTGGAAAGTGTTGTAATAAAGAAAAAAGGAGAGATGAGCAGTTAGAGCTACACATAGCATCAACAGAGAGGTTCCAGTGCCTCAGGCCCTCTGTTCTCCTGACCTTCACACCTGCTCTTCTCCCATCAGTTCATTTCCACATTGCTATTTTCAGATCAAACACTGTCTCTCAAAACCCAATCTCTTTGATGAGAGACGACCATCTCTGGATGTGATGCCTCTAACAGCCAACCTAGCACTTAGCTGACTATTTCAGAATTAAAAACGACTGGTTTAAAATAAAAATAAATTTTTTAAAAAAGATTCAGGTATGATTTCTGGGATCTAATATTAAACAGTTCTATGGAACCCATTCCTGTTCATTGAGGAGCCCCACTCTCATGTTTCCTCATCTATGTGTATATTACCTGGACTGACCAAGTCATCCTACAGCTTCTGTGCAAGATTAGATCTCTTTTATTTCCTTTGTGTGTTTGAACTGCTGGCTGGGAGTGCATTTCAAACATCATCTCCCTGAGTGATGAATCAGTAGGCACACAGGAATATCAAATCCAGAAATCCCTAAGCAGAACCAGTGTTACACTGAGCCTTCCAGGTACATTATTTGAAAACAGTCACCTTGACCAAGTTTGCTATTTTTTCTGGAGACTGGAAAACGATCCACTCATCCACAGCGATGGTGTCCTGGTCCTTATCCTTCTGAATGGATATATCCCCTCCAAAGAACAACAGGCAGTATGGAGACACCTCTGTACAATCATACAGGTAAATCTGCACAACAACAGAATTGTCTGGTCACCCTCAAAATATCTCAAGTGCCACCAGTAATCCTTCATGAGATTGCTACAGGATTCCAGAAGATCCTTACTCAAGTTACTCACAAATTCTGAAGATGCATGAAGCAACTCGGTTCAAAAAAAGTTACATGAAATCAGATGGAACAAGGGCAAAAGTCCCAAGTCTTTCAGTCTTTCACACCGTGAAAGTGGTGAAATCAAACCAGATACTCCAGAACAATGAAAGGAAAAAATGTCAGCACATTGAGAAGTGTTAAGACTGGATTGAAAGAAAAAAAAAAATAAACTAAACTAAAAGAATTTACATCTGTATTGCCAGACCTTAATAACCCCAAATCCTCCAAAAAAACCCCAAGAACTAAACCACCTAAGTTCATTATTTGTGGTACAATACCCCAGTATCACAAAGGACATAATCTGATGATGGTACAAGGAATGGCCCATGACAGGAAGGCCCCAGAACAAAGGCTGTTCACATCCCCTCTGAACCCTGGTGCAGCCTCATTCAAAAAGGGAAAATAAACCAAATAAAGCCCTCAAGCACAGCCCCGACTCACGCTGCTGGTCCTCATCTTCAAATGGTACACGAGCCAGTTGTAATGGAACTCTGTTTCCTCCACATTCACTGATTTGGGATGGATATTAACTGATCCATCTGTCTTGGTGCAAACTTTCACCCTTCAAAGAGAAAACAACAAAAAGAGTCTGATAATACAAGAAGTGATAAATCAACAGACCAGGATCCCTGGGTCTCCCCAATTAACCAGAAGTGACAGTGTTTGAATTGCTGCCACAAAACCCCTTTAGAGCAGTGCTACTGAGATGCTGTAACATTATCCATGGCATGATAAGGTCACACAAATTATTTCAGGTGTTAGCAGGAATGCAGATGTTAAAACATCAACAATCACACCCTTCTCAGAGGAAGTAACACAAAACCATGACTCAAACTCTAAAGCGAGATTCATTCATGCACTCAGGCCACTGCTTCACCTTGCCAAAGTATGCCATGTAGAAAACACCTTGAATACAAACCCCCATTAAACCAAACACTCACATTTTTCTCTTTTTGCTGAAGCTGGGCCGGATCTTTGCCACTTTGGGATACAGGCCAGCACAGATGACTGCTTTGAGCAGCTTCTCATTACCTGCAGGAGACAGCAAAATAAGGGAGGCAGTTCTGCAAGCTGAGATTTTAGCTAGGATAAATTCTCCCTTTCCCTCCACAGTCACCTGAGTTGGTGTTAGATTTGGGATCCTTGGGGTTTCTGCTATTCACAAATCCAGCTGCAAGGAGATGCTCAGCAAACTGCCCTTTCATGTTATGCAGCATCTAGGAAACAACAAAAATTACCCCAAATTGATGCTGCACCCAAGGCTCCTCCTCTTCCCCACACACAGGATCCTGCTGGAACCTGGCAGGATGCTGTTACCTGCATGGTATTTGAGGACAGGAAATATTCCCAGCAATAGTCCTTCTCATTCCTGAAACCACAGTTCCGAGCCTGTTCCCAGCCCTGGAAATGGAAACCAGAGTTCCAAGGTGTTTGGAAGAGAACACACACTACAGACTTCAGGACAGCAAAAACTGGAGGTCAACAAACAACAGCCACAAGTCCCCTACCAGGGAGAAAGTAAATCCTTTCATCTCTCTGTGTATGTGCACACACCACAGTGCAGCAGAACACAACTTCACAATATGTTGAAAACCCCCACCTTCCTTTTTCCCTGGCAGGCAGTGATACCTGGCTGTGTTTGCCAGAGCACCCTCTGTTGTAAGTTACAATTCTGGGCAGTAACTTTGTTCTCCAGGCCATTTATTTCCTCCTCTCCTCACCCCAACACAACACAGCACAATGTCCAACACTTCTGAAGTTGGCTTCAGCCTCTTGTAGAGGCCAGAAGGACAAGAATGAACAATTTCAGCAAGGTAATTATAATACTATATCTCCTTTGTCTTTTTCAGACTTGTCCACCAGAAATCAGCTTACTGAGCATGGAGACAGGATTATGCAACACTAGAAGGGTGAAAATCAGTTTGGTTTGATGTTTCTGTTAGAAGCCAAACAAGAAAGCCTAGAGAGCATAAACTGATCAGCTTTTTCCTTAGGATCATTTATACTACTGAAATTAAAATTCTAGAAGAAAAAAACCACAAGAAAACATGCTTACAGTGAAAGCATTCACCACAGTCAGATGGTCACTCTTCGAGTTCTTCGAGAGCTCCTTTCTTCTTGCATCTGCAATTTTCTCTTTGCCCTAAAAATGAGAACCTATATAATACCCAGACTGACATAACAGTTCTCTTTTCCAAATTCAGGTACATCTGTACAGCAGTAATTTGTACGTGGCACATGAAAATTATAGTTATTTCCAATATTCCACAGGAAAAATGATAATTCATAGTATGCAAAGGCAATCTCACTAATAAAAATGTAATTACCATGACATTAATGGAAGTGCTCTTAAACTATAACACCTCACTAAGTCCCAGCATCCTCCTGAGATTCTTAAACTCCCACATGTAGTTGTCATCTGTGAGACTTTACCAGAGGGATGACAAAAGGGTCCTTGAAGCTGAGGCTGGCTGCAATGGTCAGCACGGGGTCCAGGCAGCAGAACAAGGCTCCAAACAGGATCATCTTCCCGATGTGCGGCTCCACGGGCAGCCGGGCCAGGTGGACACCCAGGGGAGTCAGCTCCTCCTGCCTGTCCAGAGCGTTCTGCCAGGACAAGGGCAGAAAGGAAAGAACAAACACGTCATGTGAAGTGGGGAGCATTGCCTTGAAAAGCCACAGTACACAGATATAACCCACCAATATCCAAAGCAGACGTTTCTATTTATGCCTACGACTCATTTGTACAAATATCCCCAGAGCAAGGGGTCAGCAGAACAGAGGTGCCACAAATCTCTCCTTCCCCAGCACCCAAGGGAACAGTGACATACAAGGTGCTCCTCCCACATGCCTCATTTGTCTCTAACTCCTCACTGACCCACCTGGAGCAGGAAGGCTGGGAGGCAGCAGGGGGTACGGAGGAGAAAGTTAAATCAACACCTGCAGGGAGCTTAAATGCAGGTCACGTGTCTGTTTGGAGTCATGTAAGAAGTCCCTCAGAAGCACTCTGCAGAGCCCAGAAGCATCATGCATTATGTGAAGTGGCCCCTCTGTGCAGTGAGGGTCCCTCCAGGCTCTGCACAAAGGGTAAGGGTTGCAATGCCCAGAGCTGTGCAGCCAGGCCCTCTTGGGAACACACACAGTGCCACAGCTCTGAACAGATCAATCCTGCACGTGAAGCAACACTGTACCAGCTCCATGAGGTGATTTATGGCCAACATCACAGCATCACGAGATGGGGGGTCCATCAGTTTGCTCAGAAAATAGGCAATTCCACCCAGCTTCAGGATCTGAAAGAAAAATCACAACAAAAGCCTGCAGCAACTGGAGAAAGATGGTTGCCTTAAATTGGTTAGCAGTAATCACACTCTTTGAAATAGTGTGAGTAATTCACAGCTCGAGTTACAATTTCTTTAGTTAAGAACTAAAGACAAAAAATGTATTAGTGGTGAAATTTGTAGCAGAAGGATCTATTCTTCATCCAGTTCACATACATGTGGCATTCCTTCTGCTTGCATAAGGAATTCAATGCAAACTGCCAAAAAGGGAAATTCACACCAGATCTAAAACTACTTTGTAGTAAAATTCTTTTAAGAATCCTATAAATTGACTCACTGGCATTCTCACTGAAGTTTCTCTGATTGAATGATACATGATATTTGGGGAACAGCACAGCCCAAATTTTTGTTAGTGGACTTCACCTTTTACTGACACCAGACAATTCCATTTCCCCTGGGTTTGATGCACCCAGATACAAATGTGCATTTTCACAAGTTGCTGCAATTGTTGGCTAAATACACTGCATAGAAATTTGGTTTAACCACCCCAGGCTCACAGTTGCATTGATTTAATCTCTCAACCCCTTATCCCAATGGAAAAGTAGGTGATAAATATATTTGAAGGTTCCTCCATTGACCTTGATTTGTAAGCAGAGTTCTTCCAAGGGTGTCCTCAGGATCTCTGGTAACTGATAATCATCCAGGAGGCTGGCACGCAGTCCGTTGTACAGATGGTAACAGTGGCCTGGCTGAACTCTGCAATGATTTAAAGAAACTATTCTTTTGGCTTTGGTGGTTTGTTGTGGGTTTTTTCCCCTATGAAACTGTGACATTATGGTTCTGTTTGCTTACAAAGAGCTTCCCAAAACTCCTCAAGGAATTAGAACTGAATTGTATTCAACTGTAAAACCCACTTCAATCTTCTGAAACACAGACCCATCAGCAGGAAAGAGGCAGAGAACACAGAAATTAATTTTTATGCCACTTCCACTTTATTCTATCAGCCTCATAAATTAGGTGTGAGGGCAGTGACAAAAATAAAATTAAAATAAAATGCAGGGCTTTCTTCTATAGGAGAGAAACTCTGGAGTTTAACACAGCCCAAGTCAATTCAGCTTCCTAGGAAGACAAGGAAATCATTCCTTGCCCAGGAACAGGAGCCAGCAGTGCCAGCACATGCAAATAATAGAGACCCTTCAGCACTGCTGGAAACTCAACATCCCCAAAGCTCCCTAAGCCCCCACTGTTCCTACCTTCCTGCTCGACCCTTCCTCTGCTTGGCATTGGCTTTGCTGACCCACTCTGCTGCCATGGTGCTGATGTTGTTCTGGGTGTCAAAGTGAGTCTCCTTTATCTTCCCCCCATCTATAACAAACACGACGTCATCGATTGTGATGCTGTGGGAAAAAAAGGGGAAAAAAAGCAACTTTTCATCTTTGCAAGTGTGACCTAGGATTGGGTTTGGCCTCCCTTTATTCCCTCTCAGAGTCAGCAACTAAAAAAAAATCCATCTTTGGAATTTCTTTAAGAACTGTTACTGAACAGGTCAAGAAAGAGCTGGTTTATTCTCCCTGGTCTGGCATAAGTCCCCACTTGGGTTCTGAAGAGAGGACAGCAGCTCAGATTATCCTGTACAAGTCATTCTAGCAATTGGTTAGTATTCCTGTAGTTTAATTGTTCAAAACAATGTAGTTGGTTGAATTGTTTAAAACAATTATAGGAAAGCTCTGTTTAGTCTATAAATATTTCTAAAGACGAATTGTTATAAATGAATGGCACAAACACAGAAATGTATTTTCAAGAACATCAAACAGATTTATACTTTATCCCTCCCATTTCTTTTGTTAAACTCACAACTGGCTTTGGGCAGGCAGGCACTTACCTGGTCTCTGCAATGTTGGTTGCAATCACGATTTTCCTCACTCCTGGTGGGGTCTTCTTGAACACCTGTAATTATCCAGGGCCCATTTATGTCTTTGCCAAAACCAAACATGTGCTTCATTTTTTTTTTTTAACTTTGTAGTTGTGAAATATTGCAATAAAAGAGAAGCATACCTGAGTCTGGTTAACGGTAGGCATCAGTGAATGCAAAGGTATGATAATAAACCTATCTGAAAGTTAAAAATCAGTAAAAGATACAGTGTAAGCACAGAAACTTCCAACTTTACAGGAAAATCTATTAAATCAACTATGCAGAACAGAGAATAGGCTGCAGGTCAGGCTACTGCTTCTAGCTCTGAGATCACAGATATTTGTATCATAACAGCAAATTCTAAAGTACAAAGGTATAAAGGCCTTTTTTATGATGCTATAAAATGATGAGTTCAAGAAAATATATGAAGTTATGTATAGTAATTTACATTTCCTTTTTAAATTCTGAAGTTATTTAATAACTGGTCAAGTTTAATACACAAACTGACAATCTTTCAATAAACTGGAATCCTGCATCTATGGAATGTACACAACCACACTGCAAGTCACATCTGAACAGTCAAGAGCCCAGCTAAGACAGGTGAGATGGAAATAGGAGAGATGGAAAAGGACAAGCTGAAGTGTGTCAGACAGGCACAGAGCACTTGAGAGTCTGTAAGAAAGCTTCTCAAATCACAGGATTTAAGGGAGCTGTCAGCAAAGCAGGGGAAGCTGCTCAAGGGTGAAGCACACACAGAATGAAGTTTAGTTTTGGATGGGAGCTCTCCCAGCTACAGGAAAGGACAAGAGGAAGAAGATGCAGGTCGGGTTGCATTTCAGATTGTCACTCCCACACCAAGAAAAATGAGTTGTTGTTAGCAGAGAAAAGATACCCCAGACACACAAGAATTGCTGAGTACTTTGGAGATGAGACAAGGGAAAAAATGAATCCACACAATCACAGCAAGCCCATGCACAAGGAGCCTGCCCCAGTGCCACTGCCAGAACTCCCACAGAGAGTTTGGGTTTTACCTGACTTAAACATGACTTGAGAGGTCAAGATCTCATGCAAAGTGCTGATGTTATCCCAGCCTGGCAGAAACACCAGAATTGCACCATCCTACAGGGAAAAGAGGTCAGAACACATCACACACTGCACAGAGAGCCAGCTCCTTGCACAGTGAAACATGGTGGGCATGTGAGATCTGAAACCTCACTGACCCAGTCTGGAACAGTCTATCAAGGAGGTTTTTTTTCTATAAAAGAGCTACCTGTGTGTATTTATCTGAATGTAAGAGTAATTCAAAGCTGTTCAATTACTTAGAAGAGCAAACAAAAATTTCTCTTCTTTCTGTGTGACCAGCCAAAGTCACTGCCAGCCCTGGCACCACCCCCAGCTCAGTCCCACTGTACCTCCTCTTCCAGCACAATGTGTCTGATCAGTGCTGCTATAAGGTCCAGGTCCACCTTGTCATCATCCATCATCTCCAGGGCATCGATTGTACTTGCTGAATACCTGCAGCAGGGAAAGCACAGACACTGGGCCCTAGGAACAAGCAAAGCCAGGGCTCCTGCTCCTGCTGCCTGGCTCTGAGTGAGCCACCCAGCCATGAACCCACCTCCAATCAGCTCAGTTCTTTGAGCAATTCCTGCACCTCCAAAGTACTCTCCACATTTAGTTCAGTGTGATTACTGTCAGTTCAGAACAATTGAAGAATTACCATGTCATGACTGAACTGGCTCTGAAGCACTTATGTGACCTCTCTGCTTCTCATCCATGAGCCAGGGACTGACAATTTGAATTTAGGTAATGAACTGCAATTTCATTTGAACAACTCAGAGGCAAAGGGAGCCAATCCTGCTGTCTCTAAAGCACTTCACTGGTTGCCAGCCAACTGCACAGACAATTCCATCATCATTTTCCACAGCAGCCACTACCCCACCGTTACTAAAGCCCAGCAACACAATACAGCACTAATTTATGGTTCCCACTTCAGAGCTGCCTGAAAACTGAAAGCAAAAGAGAAACTTGGGCCCAACCTGCCCTGCAGCTGCCTTAGGTAGCCTGGCCACTGCTGCCTGTAGATCTCCTCCTTCTCCTCCTTCTCTGGCCTGCTGACATGGCCCTGCATGAAGCCCTTCCTCCAGTGCTGCCGACGGTCTGTCTTCTCCGGGGTGTACCTTCACAGGAGGAGCAAACACAATTCCATTTGAAACTGAGGGAAATTAGAGCAGCTGCACAGTCTTCCAAACCATGGACAATATGCTGTGCTTTAGCTACACCATGTGTAAGAATCTTCAGTTTCTCTTCTGACAGAAATCTTACAAAAGCAGGGACCAACCCTAGTAAGCATGCAAACATATAGGGGGGAAAAAAAAGTGAACAGCAAGAAAGACTAGCTTGATTTAGAGACCTGAAAATTCACACAGCATCAGAGAAATAGTTCTCCCCCTCAAGCCAACATTCCCAGGTAGCTGTGTGCCATCTGTAAGTACTGTACAAGGCCCCCCTGAGAAGGTTTTCTGTTGAAAAATACAGGCAATTCCTCTTTATGCCAAGTTAATCTTTGAGCATACACACACTAAGCTAACCCCCAAATACTCTCTGAAATGATGTTCAGAAAAAACACTCACCTCAACTTCTCAATGACATCTTCGAGCAGATACTCCACCACTGGGAAAGTGAAGCCAGGGATGTGAATCATTGGGCAGTGGTCTGTGGAGGGAGGCAGAGCTCAGTTTTAAAACTACTGATGAAATACTGCACTGAAAGGATAGAGGCAATAAGCATTCCTCACTATTTCTGCAATAAAGCTGCTGTGTCTACAGGACATTTCCAATTGTCAGGGAAGATGTCACATTCACCTCCAAATAAGGCTGCTGAAGAAAAAAAAAGCACAGGCAGCAGCAGGCAGTATTCTGCACACCAGGATGTCCAACTGGTTCCAGCTACTGGAAAAAGCTGGGAGACTGAACAACTCAAAGTTCAACCTGCTTGCCCACTCACAGCAAGAATGCTAAAACATGGTAAATATTTACTAGGAAAACACTCTGTGGATTCTGTTTCCATAACATGTCTGAAAAGCAAAACCAGAAGCAATGGCATGTTGTAATGAGATAAAATTGAGAGAAACTGCATCTCCAGCAGCTGGCAGATACTTGTAAAACTGAAGTAATTTCTTCTTTTGATACAAATCAATTCTAGGATTTGAGAACTGCACTCTACTGTAGAAGCCTAAATTACTCAAGAGGAACATTTCTAAGAAGCATTTCACCTACCAAAGTACTCAGAAAACTTCTCTGCATTTAAAGTAGCACTCATCAGTATGACTTTCAGATCCAGTCGAACATTCAGAAGATCTTTAATAATGCTCATTAAAACATCTGATTGAAGATTTCTTTCATGGATTTCATCAAGAACTACATGACTGATGCTGGACAAGTGCCTAAAATAGAAGGGGAAGTTAAACTTTTGTTTTTAGAGAAAATAAAAAGCAGAGCCATGACTGTTTGGAACAGCTCAGGACTCATTTCCCAATTGCATTCAGTGTCTCATTGAACAGGAGTTCTTACTTATCTGACTGGAGCCACTGCAGGACAATTCCCGTGGTACAGTACAAAATTGAACCTTGTTTCCTTGGCAACCGACTGAAACACAAACAATAAGAACTCCTCAGTTCCCTTCTGTATTTAACAAAGAACTTTAAAACCTTGAACCCCAACTGCAGGTGCCATTGCAGACATGATGCTGCTGTGCCTCACTCACAGCACAAGGGCAGGAATATGGAATTAGGCCACTGTTGCATCATTTTGTGGGTGGGCAATGGACCAGGGAGAGACTCTGACATCCCAGGCACCCTTTGCCATCTCCTGCACACTGAGGTGCTGATCCCCACCCCCTGCAGCTCTGCAGGCTCAGCACAGAGGGCACTCACATGCTCACTGTGAGCAAAGAGAAATAGCAGAGATTCTATGAACTCCAGTTAAAATGCTGGGAGGGCTGAGCTTTCCTCTCTCACCAGCAGTTTTGCTTCAACAATAGGGTTCCATTATGTGCTGGTACCACTTCAGATCTTTAAATTATAGCCAACTACAAATGTAAAAGCTTTTTCTCTGCAAGCTCTTGTCACTGCACCTCTTACACGGTCCCAGAGAATTAGTCCATAAATATGTGTAGCAAACCACAGCTTTCCACAGAAACGTATGTTTGGAGCATTCTCTCTTTGGTATTTTCACTTTCCCCTGAAATTCACTGATTAGGGACATCAGTTTTATTTCTGCCCACAGCAGAACCCTTTACAAGAGCTGAAAACAGGACTTACTAGACAAAGTCTAACTTAGGCTGGTCACTGTCACATGGGGCTTAAAACACAGTAACTGTGCTCAAAGCTCTTCCTAAAATTCAAAAACCTCATTCCTTCCTCGCAGGAATTCCTTCAGGGGAAAACACCAGCAGGAAAGCAGTTCCTTCTTTTCAGAACTACTTTTCAGATTGTGTCCCTGGAACAACAACAGGCCCTTGCCAGGGAGCTGCTCACCTCTGCAGGCGGATCTGGTAGCCCGTGCTCCTGCCATTGCCACAGGCCTCTGCCCTTTCAGCAGCCACTCTCTCAGCCACCTGAGGGGACAAAGGAAACCAGGCTGCTCTGTGACTGAGCTGCTCACCAGGAGGAACACCTGGAGCTGAGATGGTTTGTAAATAACAAAGAAATGCCCCGAAAAGCACCTCTTCTCCTCCCCTGAGAACAGCAACCCAGGGACAAGACTTTAGAGGAGCTCACCCAGTGGGGCATTAGCAGCACATTCCCCTCCCAGCAGGGTGAGCTTTGCCCATCTGACACTGAGCTACCAAGGAGAGTAACTACTGAGCACCAGATTCTTTCCTGCTCATTAACACACCTCTAGAGGGCCTGCCACAACATCAGTTTTTATCTTAACTGGCATTTGCACTGCCCAAATCCATAAAAACCGCAGACATAAGCCATGACTAAAGTCAGGGCAGAAGGAGGCTGCAGTGCCAGCACTCCGTGGAAGGCCAAAGCCCGTGGATATCCAGTTAGTGCAGAGGAACAGAACTGTTGCTGGCAGCAGTGGGGCAAGGCCGTGCTGAGGGAGCAGGGGGGCACTCACGGAGATGGCGCTGATCCTGCGGGGCTGCGTGCACACGATGCGGCACGTGGAGGGTGGGAGGGAGGGAGGGAGGGAGGCAGGGGCACTCACGGAGATGGCGCTGATCCTGCGGGGCTGCGTGCGCACGATGCGGCACGTGGAGGGTGGGAGGGAGGGAGGGAGCAGGGGGGCACTCACGGAGATGGCGCTGATCCTGCGCGGCTGCGTGCACACGATGCGGCACGTGGAGGGTGGGAGGGAGGGAGGGAGCAGGGGGGCACTCACGGAGATGGCGCTGATCCTGCGCGGCTGCGTGCACACGATGTGGCACGTGGAGGGTGGGAGGGAGGGAGGGAGGCAGGGGCACTCACGGAGATGGCGCTGATCCTGCGGGGCTGCGTGCACACGATGCGGCACGTGGAGCCCAGGCCGCGCTCGATGTGATCGTCCAGGATGAACTGAGTCACCTGCGTGGTCTTCCCGCAGCCCGTCTCGCCGCTGATCACCGTCACACGGTGCGCGTTGATCAGCTGCACCAGCTCCTGCCACGGGCAGAGACAAAGCAGTGCACTGTGCTGCTGCTGCAAACAGACTGTGCAGCATTGGGAGAACCTCTGCTCCTGTGGGAGGAACCCTGAGCACCTTGATACTCCGAGCTGAAGAAACGCTCAGCTGCTTCTTGTAATGCCACAAAAAAAGTTTAAACCTCACAGAAGTCGTTTCTGCACATGTGCACTTCCCATGTGTAGGGTTTAAAGCATACCCAAGCTCAACACTAGCCTTAAATATTTTAGATCCTGTATGAAAACAACATAAAGGAACTAAAATGAAAGCCTGAAATACATCTTTAACCTTTCTGCTTCCTGCTTGGCTGCTGTAGATCTTTGGAGACTGAACACAAGAGTTTGCACTGCTGGGCTACAAGCCTGCACAAACTAAAGGTTCTCAGCACAATATTTAACATTTCTTGTACCAACAGGAACAGTTTCCCAGCCTCCTCCTCCCCACCCCAAGGACTGTTAAGGGGAGTATGGCTATTTTAAGAAACAAATGCTGACAGAAAGGACATGATGGCAAATAGAGGAACTGCAGGATGGAGCTCACTAATCACCCACCGAGCCTGCAAAGGCAAACATATCAGAATACTCCATTTCTACAGCATACAGGGGATATCAGCCTAAGAATTAACATTGATTAATAACAGCCCCTGACCTTGTAACAGTCACTGACCTTATCCTGTGACTGGGAAGCTAACGGCACTAAGGACCAGCAGTGCAGCCATTAAGTCTGTGGTTAAAGCTAAAGAGGCTTAATTGGCATTATATTCAATTCTAAACTCGCTAATTGTTCGACAAAGGGCACAATTTTATACACAGGAGAAAGCACAGCAATCTGAGTAACCAGGAACTTTTGGGAAGTTTACCTGGCAGAAAAAGAAGCTCTATTATTAAATGTGTGTAGCAGCCATGTACTCCCAGGAGAGCACTGCACTGAGCCCCGTACCACAATCAGTGAGCCTGGCACTGTCTGGAAAGAAATCTCCCCCCAGGGTCCAACCTGGGAGCCTTCTCCCCTCCCTGAAGGCCACCAAGGATTGCTGCCAGTCACAGGGCACAACTGCTTTCCCCTGCTTTGGAGCACAGCACCACAGAGCCTCTCTCTTTCCATACACACTCACCTCTCTCATGCTGTATGAGGGGAGCTTCTCTCGGAATCTCTGGGGAAAAAGAAAAAAATGTTTCTCCTTAAACACCTTTTCAGCACTGAAGCAACAGAATAGATTTCACCTCTAATCTGGGCTAATGTGCAAAATAATGACAAACTGCTCAGCAGCACTTGTATAAACACAGGCCCTTGTGAAATAACTTTCATTCCCTATGTGGTTTCAGCTTCATTCAATTTAGAGAAATTATTTCAGCCCAACAATTCAGTGCATGGTAAGGTGGGTATATACAGTGCAAGAGCAGGGCCTGGTATGGAAGAGAGAATCATGTTCAGGGTAAGACCATTTTCTATACGTTCAAAACAAAACCTCTGTTTTCAAGAGGCCATTCCTTCAGAGCCCAGTGTTGTGCTTTCAGTTTCAGACATAACTGCAGGGACACAATCCATAAAAAAGAAAGAGAAACCCACCCAACAAAACAACATGTCAGCTTCAAATTTCAGATTCTAAACATTTCTGAAGTTTGTCATTTCTCATTTTTAATCGCTGTTCTATCAATAGGTATGAATTTTATGAATTCTAAAGATAATTTTTAGCAAAAGTAACATCAGGACAACTTTCTAGTAAATTGCAAGATATTACATTTTCAGGTTAGCTTAGTTAAAAAAAAATCCAGTGAAAGGTTTTTAACTTAACACAGGGAAAAGTACCTGCATTTCAATATATCTGGGATCAGATCTCTTCTTCATTAAGTCTTCTTTAAGTTGCTCATCTAAATTAGCATCCTGCTCGGTTTTTTCACAGAGATATTCCACATCCAAATCCAGGGATGTTTTTTCCCAGGTTGGTTTCTGTCTTACAGGAGCTTTTTCAGCATCTGGTTTCACTTTGGCAGGCTGTTCTGGAGCAGGGCTGGAATCACAAAACAAGAACTTGAGATTCCCCCAGCTGTGCCTGGCCACATGCAGAGTGCAGGTAATCACATCCAGCAGTTCATGAGCCAATGCTCCATGGGAATAGAGAACCATGGAATGGGTTGGGTTGGAAGGACCTTAAAATCCATCCAGTGCCACCCCTGCCATGGCAGGGACACCTCCCACTGTCCCAGGCTGCCCCAAGCCCCGTCCAGGCTGGCCTGGGACACTGCCAGGGATGGAGCAGCCACAGCTGCTCTGGCTCTGTCACTACAGTGAAAGTCAGCAAACCACATAAAGTCTCAACCAACCAACCACCAAAAACCCGACATCAGGATCTAAAAAATAACCTGTTCCTTTGTACCAAAGGAAGCTACAAAGCAACAAAACATCATCAGAGAATCCCTGCTTGATCCACTGCCCCATAACTGGATCCCTCAGCAAAATGAGCCCCCATCCCCTCATTTCAGCACACTGGCCTATTCCTGCTGTTCCTGAAAATCCTTAACGAGTCCAGAACAGACCCTGCTTCAGACACTGCGCAAATATTCCCTGACTGCACAATAACTGAAAACAGAAGCCAAAAGCCACCTCGGGGAGAGTAATTCCAGAGGCCAAGGGACCTGAAAAATCTCATATATCTACTGTAGTAGGCCTTGAGATGAGTTGTTAGTGTTATGAGTTTAAGCAGAAATTCAACACACCAAACTCAGCAATAATGAGAATTTTACAGCAATGGCTACAACCATTTCAGTGTGACAATACATGTGGGGAAACTGAAGGATACATCTGTTGAGCCAAAACACTCAATAAAGGCAAATAACTTCTGACACATCTTCTGGCCAGCTTATGGAAAGTTTGTGCAATCCAAAATAAATAAAAAAACTGGTAATTATATCTCTTTACCCTTCTTCATCCCCGGACCACCAGGACATGGCTTCTTGCTCTTTGTCGTTCTTAGTCTGGACAGAATTCAGCAGCTGCACGATTTGCTCTTCCCTGCGCTCGTCCATGCGCACAACAGCTCTCTAGGGCGGAAAGCACAGCCTCCATCAGCGCGGACCCGGTACCCAGAAACGGAACTCTCACGCCGTTCTCCGCCTACCGAGGCTCTCCGGCATGGGCAGAGATCTGCGCTTTGCCCACGCGCGGTTCCGAGGTGCGGAGGCACAGACCCCCGTCCTCCCGGCCAGGGCTGAGCCCCGTCCCCGGAACGCGTCCCCGCGTCCCTCACCTGCTGCCGGTCGGCGTCCCGGTTCTTCTGGCCCTGCTTGCGGGCGTACCACAGCCCGATCTCGCGGCCCTTCAGGTGGCTGGGGTGCCGTCCCCTCCCGCCCGGCCCGCCCGCGGAGGAGGAGGCGGCGGAGGCAGAGCCGCCATCGCCGCCACGGCCTCGGCCGCGGCCGCGGCCCCAGTCGCGGCGCTGCTCGTAGCTCATGGCCGCGGGTGCCGGCGCGGAGCCGCCGGCAGAGCCCGGCCCGGCGCGGCTCAATCGGCCCGGCACGGCCCCGCCTCATCCGCCGGCTGCGCCCGCCTCATCCTCCGCCGCACTTCCGCCCGCCCGCCCCGCAGCGCGCCCGGAGCGGGTTCGAGTCCCGGCCCCACCAAACTCGGCCCGCGGAGGCCGCGGGTTCGAGTCCTCACACTGACCCAGAGGGTGCGGGTTCGAGTCTCACACTGACAGAGAGGATCCCGGTTCGAGTCCTCACACTGACCCAGAGGGTGCGGGTTCGAGTCCTCACACTGACCCAGAGGTGCGGGTTCGAGTCCTCACACTGACCCAGAGGTGCGGGTTCGAGTCTCACACTGACCCAGAGGGTGCGGGTTCGAGTCTCACACTGACCCAGAAGGTCCCGGTTCGAGTCTGACACTGACCCAGAGGGTGCGGGTTCGAGTCCCACACTGACCCAGAGGGTGCCGGTTCGAGTCTGACACTGACGCAGAGGGTGCGGGTTCTAGTCTGACACTGACGCAGAGGGTGCGGGTTCTAGTCTGACACTGACGCAGAGGGTGCGGGTTCGAGTCCCACACTGACCCAGAGGGTGCGGGTTCGAGTCCCACACTGACCCAGAGGGTGCCGGTTCGAGTCTGACACTGACGCAGAGGGTGCGGGTTCGAGTCTGACACTGCCCCTCCCTGGAGGGTCCCGTTTCGAGTCTCACACTGACCCAGAGGGTGCGGGTTCGAGTCCCCGACCGGCCGGTGTGTTGCAGAACGAGGAATTTGTATAGTTTTCCTAATGTTTGATCTTCGTATACTTTCAGGCCTAATCAACAAGAAGACAGATTTAATCCGTGAAACAAAGAGCAGCCAATGAGCTTGAAGTGATGTCCAGGTGTTAGAAAAGTATTTCTAGTATTTTGTCGATTTAGATATTGACAAGGACTGCGAGTGAATCAAAACTGCTGTAACTTCCCACCTGTGGAGCTGCTCCCTCATTTCCACAGGTTCCTGCAGGCACGCCTCCCAGTGCCAACAAACACCAAAGCTGGGGTTTAAGACTTTATTTGATTCCCTTTAGACACGCGTGTTCCTCAAATAAATAGGTATATAAATAAATAACTTAAAATCCACTATGGAAAGCTGTAAAGCACTTGGGTATTTGTTATCCCCTTGATACAGCATTAACAGTTTGAATTGATTCAACAGTGCACCCAAATAAAATTGGTATGAAAGGAAAAAACCGGCTGATACTGTATTTGCTCGGGTAACCTGAGCCGAGGGGAGCGCTGTCTGTCAGAGCAGTTAAACACCTTTTAGCTGCTGTTGCCCTGCTCCTCCCGCTCTCTGTAGGCTTTGTTCAGCAGCTGGATCTCCTCCTGGTACCCAGCCCCGGCCGAGTGCTGCTTTTGGCTGTTCTGCCGATGAGCCTCCACGGTGTCCGGGATGGAGATGCTGAAGTCGCTGCCGGGGCTGTGCGAGGGGATGAGCAGGGAGTAGGAGGCGCTTTCCCCCAGCTCACAGCACACAAACCTGTTCTCCTTGCGGGAGTAGCGCAGGGAGGGCGACCGTGCCTGCGTGGAGGACTGGCTGATGTTGCTGACGATGGACACGGTGTCCAGGGCCTCTTCGTTGGCACAGATCTCCAGCACCTCCAGGTGAATCTTAACGCTGGTGTCAGCAAAGGCGTCCCGCGGCTCGCCCGGGCTGGGCTCGTGCCCGACGCTTTTGGAGCGGTACACCTCGATTTTCTTGGCCGCGGGGGTTATCGTGTGCCCCTCGGAGCTGACCTCGTAGGTGGACAGGGAGAGCGTTTTGCCGCTGGGGGCCTGCAGGGACACGGTGCCCTGGAAGGCGCAGAGGGGCACGGCCAGGGCTGCGCGCTGCGGGGAGCAAGCACACGGTGTTAGTGCTGAGCACCGCACACAAATCCATCACCCATCCGCCGGGTATGCCCCGCTTGTTAACTCCTTTTATTGCCTGCTCCTCGCAGAATTTCAGACACCTGGTGGCTATGAAAGAGGAGCAAGAAGGGTTTTGTGTTATTATACACCTTAGGGTATGAAGTCCCAAGTGGCTGTGACTCACTATGAAATCTACAGAATATGAAAACCAGAGTTTAAATAAAAGCTGATTCCTTCAGTGCGAGGGTATGTCCTGTTCAATCAAACTCTCTGATTTGTCAGACTGAACCTGGAGGGAGAATGAGCAATCTCCACTTGCTGGAATGAAACTCCAGGTCTGGAGAATGAGACATTTCCCAATCACTTAGAGCCTCTTCCTGAAAGTCTTCTCGAGTTTTCTCTTGAGAAATCAGTATTTACTGTTAAAGTGAAAAAGATCCATCAAGTTTCCTATGTCACTGCCCATCCAGTCACTAACCAGGGAGACACTGAATGCTGTCATTTCCCACTGGAACAGTTCCAGTGGAAATGTTCAATTCCAGACACTTTTACCTGTTTCTAAAGTACAGAATCCATTTGTCCCTGGAAACCACAGTGCTGTGCTCTGGGGAGCACTGTGGATGCAAGTGCTGGGACTAAACCCATGATTATGGGGCCCAAGGGAGGGATAAATGGATTTATCCTGGGTTTAGGTACAGCCAGGTCACACTGATTGTTACTGGAATTACTTTCAGTATAAATTAATATTAATGAGAACAGAAAGTGACCTTTATCTTGTCCTTGATACCATTATTAAATAACCATTTCTGCTTCTCATGACACATCCATGGCAATAAATAGGAATCCAGCAGCAAACCAGATTCTGCTGGTACATCCTGTGAAATATTTTGCCTCCCACTGCCACAGTTCCCTGCAGTTCAGCTCTTCACCTTCAGCTCCTGGCCACTGTTTGTGGAGAGCATTTCCCACCTCAGGGCATCCCCCCATGCAGCCCCTGCCCACAATGCCTGGAGAATGTTCTGGCTGTTGGAATCTGGGACAGGGATTTCACCAGAGAGCTCCATGTATCAGCAAAGACAAAAAAATCCCAGTGAAATAAATCACAAACGTCCTTGTTCCTTAAGGAAAGCTGATGCATTCTGAGCAGAGAAATCTCTGCAAAATTGATCAAGCAAATCCCCTCATTATTTAATTATACATCCAGAGTTCACAGAAGACAGGAAGCAGCTGTGGTTGCCATGAGGCAAAACCTTCCCCACCATCCCTGTGGGTCAGGACCAGGTTCCCTGTCGTGGTCCCACTGCCTGAGCAGGGTCTGGGCTGGATCCAGCAGGGAGGTTATTGTTCATAGGAAAGACAGCAGATGGAACAGGCTCTGACAGACAGATTTCCATTTGGAAATGGTCAGAGCAGTGGCTGGGGCTGAGTGGGACACTGGGATGCCATCCAACTGGTTCTACAGCGTCTGGTGACAGACTCAAGCACAGGGCACGTTGTAGACTGTCCCTCACAAGTGCTGGTTCCACGGGCCCTGGAGCAGGCCAGCAGTGTGCCAGCAGTGTCAGCAGTGTCAGCAGTGTGCCAGCAGTGTGCCAGCAGTGCCAGCAGTGTGCCAGCAGTGTGCCAGCAGTGTGTCAGTGAAGCACAGATGGGCTGCAGGCTGCTCCTCCTCCCTGGGACAGGTCTGCACAGGGGCAGCACCGAGGGCACACACAGGTTGTGCCACGTCCGTGTTGCTCCCACTGGGCCATGCTGCCTTCCCAAACAGAAAACCAGCAATCTAGAACAGCTCTGAGGTGTTTGCATTCCTAATTACTCTGGTCAAACACAGCTTGAGATGAAAAGGGCTATTTTTAGAATGTTTCCAGTAAGGATCCCAGCGTTTTCTTTCCAGAGACAGTGAGTTTTCTGTTTGTTTTAAAACAGAGGCTTAGTCTCCTACTTCCCTAAATATGCAAATTAGCTGTAGTGAAATTAATTACTGCAATGATTTGCCTTTTCTGAGGCTGACTGCAGTAAATGCAGAGCCAAGGGGGTGTGACAGGAAGAGACAAGCTCACCTCAGATGGCCTGAGCCCAGCACTTGCCATTGGCCTGCCCGATGCAGACAGACCTGGATTTGTATCAGGCGGTACCAGGAGGTGCTGCAGAGCATCCAAGGTGAGGACACCTTGCAGGGAAGGGCTGCAGGAGCTCTGTCCAGCCTTGTCCCCCCAGGCAAATGTTTCTACTCTCACTATTCCTCTGCAGCTCCAGAGAGAGCCAAAGGCAGCAGAACTGCAGCAGGGAGCCAGCAAACATCACACAGAGCACACCTGCCTTGGGAGCAAAGTGAGAAGATGTAGGTGAAATGTAACATTGCTTTTCCAGCCATGGGAATCTCTGTGGAAACCAGGAACAAGTTCCAACCACCTGAGCAGGAAGAGCCCCGACGGGAACAGCTCAGCACATCAGCAGGGGTGCAGGTGGTACAGATTCCCAGAGCCAGTGGGAAGCAATGAGAACCTTCAAGGCCATTCCTAACAGCTTCTGTGCTGTGCCTGGTGCTTAAGGGAATGTTCACAACTTTCCTGCAGAGAGTGAGATGCTGTGTGTTTCTCACATTAAAATACTCCTGCCTGTGCTGGCTCCTCCTCAGTGAAGTCACTTGCACAGCCTGCCCTCTCTTTCCTGGCAGGGCACAGAAATAGGTCCTGTGCAGACTCTCTTCAAAGAGCTTCCTTGAGGCAACCCACAGATGAGGCAGAGAAAAACAATCAGCGAGCCTGGAACAAACTGCCAGCCTGGGAGATTTCTGTTGCCTGAGGGCACTGAAGCATAGACAAAATAAGACATGACATATTTACACTCAATCTCTTTAGGAAGGGAGATCCACGGGTATTTTATGAGATGTTAAAGGTATTTTTCAAAAATGCAGTCGAGCAGGAGTTAGCAACGACAAGAACAATTTTCTCTCTCCCTCTCCATTACAGCCATCCTATCATGTATTCAATAAACCCTGCTGCCTCATTCTCTCATGCCACTTTTATTCCAGAGAAAACACTTTGATGGAGCAACTCCACTCACAGAACAGACACTGAAGAGACAAGCAGCTCCACAGTCATTACTGTCACCCCAAGGAAGTGCCACTCTCCAAGCTCACAGCTTCCAGAGGAAACCAAAGGCATCCCAAGGCCTGCCTGGCACCCTGCTCTTCACACAGCTCAAACTCACAGATCAGGGTGACAGACTCAATCACATCCATGGGGATGGCTGCTCTCCCTCCTGCTGTCACTTCTTACAGCTTCTCCTCCTGAAGAGAAAATCAGCAGCACTCCAAGAAGAGCCCCTGTATTTATGGACTCTCAGAAGAGCCCCTGTACCTCCTGCAGGAGGATGTGGCCAGTCAATGCCAGGGGGAGCCTCCTTCTTTAACACACGTGGGAAATGCAGAGTGATGAGAACAGAGTGACTTTCCTTAGACTTGGGACTTGCAGACAGGATGAATAAAAGAGATGGTTTTCAGCTTGATAATGTGTGGCCCAAATTGATCTTTCATCCAACATAAACCTGAGCATTGCATTAAAGGCACTTTCACTAAGCTTGCAGGGGTTTCACACGCTGCCCTTTCCCAGCTGCAAAGCAAATGTCAGCTGTGAAGCTCTGGCAGCTCCTGCTGAATGTCAGAACCAGGCAGAGCTGTGACTCCAAAGCCTGGAACTTTTACCCCATAGGAGCTTTAGTGTCTGCACTGGGTTGTAGCTGGGAAGGTGTCAGAAGTGGATGAGTTGTGATTCTTTGTAATGCAGGAAGAGAAGAGTATGTGCAGAAGTGCCATACCGGGCCCCAGGGCACACAGAACACCCCCAGGCAGTCACTGCCAGCTGCTCACAGAGCTGCTCATACCAGCTGCAGTCCCGGGGCTGCGGCTGAACTGGCACCAGGGGACATGGGAGAGGATTTATTTTTTTTTTAACATCATCTGGAAACTCCTGCAAGGAGAGCCACAGTTATGAGTTTGATACAGTGATTTTGTTAACCAAGCTGTACATGGCACATGAGGCCCCGGCAAGAACTGGTAGATTAAAACCAGGCTGAGTCATCACTTCCTCTTGCCCCTAAATGCAGGAATTCATCTCTGCACCCTGCAACAGAGTGAGCATTGGTGTTTTTATGAAAGGGATGATCAGTCATATTTGAAATATCAGCCAAATTCCTACTGTGACTCAGATGATAAACTTGTGTTTACCAGCTGGAGAGAGATTCCTGTATTTTATTACAAAATGCATCTTCTCCATCTCCTGTGTATGTGCAAGGGCCGAGCACGAGCTGATCTAGCTCTGAAGTCACCCTGCTTGGAAGGTGGATTAGGTGACTTCCAGAGATCCCTTCCAACCTGAAGCCTTCCAGAGTTCCTGTCTCACAGACCTCATGGGAGCTCTTACCCCACTCCCACCTACTGCAATGCCCAAGGGCCACTGAATTCCACAGTGGAATTCCCTGGAAAATGTCATCTTTTGGAGAGAAACTTCCTATTCATTGAGATAAAGTAACATAATTCATGCTTACTTCTTACCATATACAAATCAGGTGCACACAAAATAAGAAAACCCCATGTTTAAGA
Organism: Phylloscopus whistleri; assembly: GCA_017589585.1. Lineage (NCBI taxonomy): Eukaryota > Metazoa > Chordata > Aves > Passeriformes > Phylloscopidae > Phylloscopus > Phylloscopus whistleri. The sequence goes on from JADMLD010000285.1 coordinate 796,318, forward strand.
AGACAAGTGAGAAATTATTGCAGGATCAGCCCCTGCAAATGGGTCTGTGGTTACTAAACATGATACAATGCCATGTATGGGTTTTACTAAAATATAGGACTGATAGAAGTCTCAATGTCAGTAAAAATCATTCCTATTTCATAAGGAAACTCTTTTTAACAGCAAAGAATAAACTCCTACTTTACCTGCCGAGGGTTCCTCTCGGATTTACTGCGGCACCACTCCCAGTCCGAGAGTTCTGGTGTGTGGCTCTCCTCGTGGAGCAGCCTCCACTCTGGCCCTTCAGGGAGCACTGGTGGGTCACAGTGTGTGCCCTGCTGGCCCTGGCAGGGCCCTGGCCCAGCAGGAGGGGGGCACGGGGGCCCTGTCCCAGAGCCCCCAGGGGTGCCCCAGGAGCCGCGTCCCAGTGCCACGGGCGGCACCCCGGTGTCACTGCCCCTGGCGGGCTCCTCGCAGTCACAGCTCGCCAGGTCGGGGTAGGACGTGGAGTTACCATCACTGCTGTGGTGGGGAGGCTTCTCCTGGGATACCCTGTACATTCCATAGCCCCGCTGGAAGGACAGCTTGAACTCAAACCCGCTGCGCTTGGCTAAGCAGGAAGGAAAGAAACTGTGTAAGGAGCTGAGACCAAAAAGAAGAATGAGATTACAAACACAATGCAAATGATGTGCTAAACATGGAATACATTATCCAGCTCCTGCTGGAAATAGGCAATTTTCCCTCCATAAAAAAAATGAATTGTTGAGAAGAAAGACTTCTGAGAAGGAACTGCCTTCTAGATGAACTGCAGTCGTTCTCTCTGGGAAAGTGGCTAAAAGGGCAGCAGGGGCAGCACAAGCCATTCTGCACCTGGATAATGTGTTTAAAGCAAGTGAAAGCCATGCACTGAGGATGGCTTTTCTCTAAGATTCCTTAGTTCTTTCTCCTTGAACAACAAGAGAATGTCTGGAATTCATCAACTGATGGTAGAGGATTTTCACTCCAGAGAATGAAAACTCCCACATCCTCAGAAATATTTCGCCCTCAACATTTGCAGCTGAGTCCAGATGATCCCTGTGAGTCCCTTCCACCTGACCCACTCTGTTCCTCCAGCTGTTTTTACATAAAGCCCAAGGAAAACCAGGGCTCTAGAAGATGCCAAGAAGGTTACCAGGGAAGGTCTCTGTTACACCAAGGCAACCCTTCCACCCTTACCTTTGGCACCTTGTGAGGACACTGCGTAGGAGCTCCTCCTGCAGTTGATGATGCAGCCGCAGGGCAGGTGGAGCCAGTGCTGTGACAGGACAAACAGGGGGGTGACTGTGGCAGCCAGCAGGGTCAGCAGGAAGCTCAGTGTCTCAGACGAAAGGCTCTGCAGCCCAGTGAGGTACTGGACAGCCATCTGGATCTGAAAGGCAGAGCGTTTAGCACACTAAATCACTTTGGGCACATGAGATGCTTCCAGGAACAAAGAGAACATCTCTCTATGAATATGACACCACTGTAGGACACAGATTGTCATTAGTGTTTGCTGAGGACAACAGTTCTGCCTCTAACAGACAGCAGAGGAAACACGCTGGCTGCTCTCCTCTGCTGCTACATTTCTCAGAAAAGCCCTCACTGAAGCTGAGCATAGATGCTGAGCACACTGAACAGCTCCCAGTGCCAGCCAGTCCCACGTGGTACCGAGGAGCCCCAGGCTCACACAGGCAAGGGCAGGGGTAAGTGCCCCAGAGCCTGTTCCCTGCTCCCAACAGATCCCTTTCCCAGGTTCCTGTTCCCAAACACACACACATGCACACGACAGCACTCCCTCCCCCAGCACTACAGTGTTTACAAAGGTACAACCAAACTGCACACTCCTACCAAACTCCAAAGGCTGTGTCTCAGAGGACAGGGCAGAGGGGCCCTTAGCTCCACTGCCAGCCCCAGAACGCTGAGCAAACCCTGTCCCACAGCTGGCAGTACCAAAGGGAACCTTACTGCCCTGGTATTCATGTGACACAAGAGATGTGATGAGAGAGTGTCAGTGATGAACCAGGCTCTGCCAAAGCCACTGGGCACCAGTTAAACTCATGCAGTGACACAGACCTGCTGGAGAGGACTTCTGCTGGCACAACTACACTACAAGGAACAACTGCAATGGCCACTCTTCTTCTGTTTTAATCCATGGCCCACAGGTGACATCCCACTGAAATGTAAGTGAGCATTGGAAAGTGAAGCCATCGAGAATTTACCATCATTGGGAGCCAGAGAAGGACTTTGGTCAGTGCCAGGATCAGCGAGAATCGTTTCTGGGCAAAGCCCACCGTGAAGCTCCTGCTCTGTGCGCTGCTCTCAGCCACGCCCTTCCCAAAAACTGCCTCCGAGTTCGGGAGAGGCTCCAGGGCTTTATCCCCGGGGTCCAGCAGTGCCAGCGGAGGCGCAGCAGCACCGCAGCCCCACGGTGCCCCGGGGGAGATGGAGCCTGCAGAGCCCTGCTGGGTGTGCAGCAGCTGCGGCTCACCTGAGCACAGCAGCCGCAGCCAGAGGGGCACGGCCAGCACCGCCAGCAGGGAGAAGCACAGCGAGTACACGACCAACACAAACAGGACGTAGGAACTGCCACAGTCGGCGAAGCAGCCCCAGGACGTGGGGATGTACCTGCCCCAGCCACAGAGAGGCAAAATGCACAGCAGCAAACTGACAGTCCAGACGGTGAGGATGGCCCATACCACGCTCACACGGCGCTTGGAGGAGCTGCAGCTCAGGGTGCCGGTGGTGTTGAGGGTGTAGAAGTTGTAAGAAACTATAAGAGACCCTTTCAGGTTGCTAGAAATGCCCTGGAATAAATACATAAACGCTGAGGTGGTGCACAGAGGCTGGGGGAGGACTTGGCTTGACCACTGCATGAACATGAAAATAATCACTGGCACGATGCTGATCAGATCATCTGCTGCCAAAGAGGTCACAATCATGGAAACCGTGGTTTTGTTCTGCAGTTTCAGCAGGGAAACTAGTGAATAAATGCTGCCCAGAAGGGCTGGAAGTGCAATGGCAAAAGTCAAGCAGAACAGAAGGACATTCCAAGTTCTCTGCTCACTGGGTTTGTCCGTAATGCTGTGATTCTCAGTGAAGAAGCTGGTCCCATTGAGTGACAAATTACCAGGAGTTACCGACATTATCCTGGGCACTTTTTCCTTTGCCTTCTCACTGATTCTGCAAGTTTTCACCAGCTGAAACCAGAACTGTCAGCTCCACATCACAAGTTTCTTTGTTTTCCTAGACTCTCTTTTGTGGCATCTGATGAAGAAATATTCAGGTGGCAGCACCCCTAATGACCACAACTCCTGCTCTCAAAAAGCCAGGCAACAATGAAGCAGCAAAGGTGCTGGAAAAAAAGAGGAATTCTTCAGAACGGTTCCCGTGCAGGCAGATGGTGAAGTGTGGCTGCCGAGGTGTCCGCATGCCATTCCCGCTGAGGATGGCAGGCGCTGCCCCGCTCAGGAGCGCGGCTGGAGGCGGGCAGGGCACGGGCTGTGCTCCGGCTGCGGTGGCTCGGGCAGACACATCGCAGGAGAGGCTGCTGGGCTCCCCGTGCGCGGCCGGAGCTGCAGGAGGGAGGGGCGGGTGCCGGCAGGATGGCAGGCGGGGAGGCAGGATGCTGCCAGCCCCGGCTCCCTCCCGGCTGGATCGGCAGCCCGGAGCAGTGTCCCCGCCAAGCCACACCTCCGAGCCGGCCCCGGAACCCAATGCAAACCCTGCGAGCTGATGTCAGCCGAGGATGTCATTGCCCGAGTCCCGAGCTGCTCCGGGGCTGGCACACAGGCTGCGGGGCTCGCCTTCCCTGCGGGGCTGCGGGGCTGCGGGGCTGCGGGGCTGCGGGACGGGCTCTGCCCTGCAGCGCTGCCGCGGGCACACGGGTGCTCCGGGCACGCTCGGGCCGCCTCTGGGGAACAGCAGCGAGCCGTGTCAGCAGCCCGCTGGCATCTGCCCCCTGCTCAGCCTGGGGGCTGAAAACTTTCATTCCTCGCACGACCCCAACCCGAGCCCCATCAGGGGCTCCAGACGGCTCTGCTGTACCCGCAGCCACCGGCGGCACAGAGCAACACCAACTTCCTGCAGGTTCCCTCAGGATCTCCCTCCTCACACGTTTCCCTGCCCCTGCTTCCTTTCTTCCTCTGCATCTCTGCAGCTTTCTGACACTGCGGGCAGAGCAGCCCACCCTGTGCCTCCTGTTTGTGTTTGGAAGGAAATGTTCATCAGTGTTCTTGGGAAGAAAGGCACTTTTGTTGCCTTGCCCATTCAAGGCAGGTGACTTACTCAGTTTGTCTTCTCACACAGTGTATCTGTGATCTGAACTGCACCTTGCCACTCTCTGTGGCAGCTTTTATCACAATTACAATATGGGGAAGATTTCCTCCAGTTATCACTGCCCCCCATGTCCCAAACTTCCTGAAAAAGCAGGCTAGAATGGAATAACAGAGCTGTGCCAAGAAGGCCCAGGTCATGATGGTGCAGAGGCCTGGAGACAGGAGGAGGCACCTTGGTGTGTGTCCTTGGCAGGCAGGGAGCTGGAGATTCCTTAGGGCCTGTTCTTCCCTTCCCTGCCATCAGCCCCCTGGGAGCACCAGAGCTGGCCTTCGCTGTGCATGGATTTATTCCTTATCCTGCTGGGAGTTCTCCTGCTCAGCAATGGTCCCAAAGAGAGGATCCATTGAGCTGGGGCCTCTCCTCTGGCCTCACTTCACACGGAGCCCAGCAGGCTGGGAGAGGAACTCGGGGAGCAGCACCAGGGGAGTGATTTGGGGTTTGCTGTGTCACTGTAGCAGAATAGGACACCTGTACCACAGTGTCAGTGAGGTCACACCTCACTGTAGCAGAGTAGGACACCTGTAACAATGTCAGTGAGGTCACACCCACACTGAGCACAGCCAGCCATGCCACACTGCTCAGCAGCCACTCCTGCTTTGGAGGCTCCCAAATGTCTGTGGCGTGTTGGAGAAAAAGCCAACGTTGTGCAGGCTGTAACACCACACCACTGTGGGAAACTGCACAGGGAGGGTTAAACGTAGAATCCAAACTGCTGAAGGAACTGTTATCCCTTTCTGAAGGGAGGGAATAATAAAAGAAGATGGCAGATGCGTGGAGTGACCCAGCTGTGACCCCATCTGGAAGCAGCAGAAAATCAGCTGTGTGTATGGAACTTTCTCCAATAATGATAAAATGAATGGCTGCAAGAGCCATGTGTAAAACTGCACATTTCCCTGCCTGCTGTGTATTCCCATGAGCTCTGCTGTGGGTTTGTCTCAGCCCTTCATTGCTCCATCTTTACTTCCCCACCACCTTCTCTCCTGCTCAGCAGAGTGAACAGATTGGGAAATTCAGCCCCAGGAGCTGTGATCAAATCGAGTTTTAATGACAGGTTGAAAGTTCTGGAACCAAATTCTGCCTCTAGAGCAGCAGGAACTTGTGTAAGAACAGTGCTGGCTAGCACTGCTCTTACCTACACCCTGCATTTGATGGGAACCTTCAGCCCGGGGTTCTGCCAGCAGCCGTGGTTCCTGGGAATCTGTGCCTTGGGAAGTGCCCTGGCAGGGTCAGTGTCTCCACTCTGCAGGGCACAGAGTCCCTCGTGTGTCTGAGGAAGGGATGCTCAGGGGATGAGCACCTGACAAGACAAAGCTCTGCCCTGGGGCTGCACCCTGCTTAGGAGCTTTCAGATTGGGAACATGTGGAATATTGAAAGATCCATCCAGAAGGGAAGTGCAGAGCTATGCCACTGACATCAAGCATTTATTAATGATTCCAGTCAAGAGAAAGGACTCATGAATATTTTAATGTGAGGGGAAACCTCCCAAACACGATCAAGCCACACTTAGCAAACAGCCTTTCAACTGCAGGGACAGTTCCAGCCTCTCTGATCTGCTGTCTCTGAGACTCAGATTGTGACAGAGACTGCAGAAGCCAGGCTCAGTGCCAGCACAAGCTGGACAGAGTGTGTCAGCAGGATACCAGGGACTATGGAAAGCCTTGCCAGAAACATCTTTCTTCATCAGCCTAGATGGAAACCATGGCTCACTGCCTCAGAGATGAAGGTTTCAGAGAAAGATAAAGAAATAACGCTTGAGAAAAAGCCTGAGTATTTTCAAACACTGAATCTTTTCAGTTCACGTGTTCATCTTATTCCCTGGGGCTGATGACAAACTGGACTCCGTGTTCACAGGGCAGTGGAGGCTCCATCAGTGTCACTGTTGGTCAAACAGCCACCACTGGGGACCCCCAGTCCCCCCGCCCTGGGCACACCCAGTTCCCCAGGGGAGCCCCAGGCCCCTCACCTGAGCATTCCCTGGGGGCAAAGAGGGACCCAGGTGCTTCTGCCCCGCAGATTCCAGAGGCAGGGAGCAGCAGCTGCCCTGGGAGCAGAGTGGGCTGTGTTCCTCACCACAGCATGGCTGCTGCTCTGTTTGATTTTATCCAGCATTTCCCACACACCCTGACAGGTGTGGCTCCCATTATCTGCTTTCTGCAGACAGCCTGGTTGGTGCTGGGAGCTGAGGAGATGGAACGAGGATCAGCAGCTCCTTACACAGCCTTTGCTTTGCAGAACATGTACTTATGAAATATGCATGTGCTGAGAGGTGATTAGGATGCAATTCCTCATTTTGATTAAAATGCTGCTTCCTTTATGTTTACTGAGCTTCACAAAACAGCCTGATTTGTACGCTTACACAGAAATTTTTGTGGGTTTTTTTTTTTTTACAAACTAAATTTATCTTCACTGCTATATGTGCAAAAATGAATGCAAATATGCAATTTTCTTTAGCTTACAGTTATTAACCTGAGAGATAAACTGTTAAGTCCAAACCCAGAATGATGGCTTTTTTGGGAAGGTGTGGTGCTGGCATTATTTTTAATCACCTAGAACACTTTTTGCCTAGGATTACATGCCCAGATGCTGCCAGATGTATTGGAAAAGTAGGTTATTGTTAGACCCTGAGCCTAAGTTAGATAACCCCATTTTCAGTATCCCATCAAAAGCCTTTACTACTGGAGTTCCTGAAGTTGTTAGGATCTGCAAAAAATTTCATAGTCTAGAGAAAACTGAAACTCATTTGGAGTAAGCTGCATTAGATGGCAAAATGGGCCTTTCTTTCCCACAAATGGCAGAAAACCAGCCTTAGGGGACAGAAAATAGATTTGTTTCATAGGAAAAGGTGCAGTGATTTTGTTTTCCAGGCCATTTTACCAGTGCTTTTATTACAGGTTTTGTATTATTCACTCCTGTGCCAGCATTCCGCCAGGGCCTGACAACATCCAGCAGCACAGTGTTCTGAAATTGAGCTGGCTCCTGAATCAGATTCTGTTATTATTTTAATGTCTCATGTATCACTGCTGCTAAAAGACCTGCCAGAAGCTTTTTCACAGTGAAGATATCACTGGTCTTTGAGCCCCTAAGTGTCCTCTCTGCTATCCTGTTTTGAGACAATAACGTTCCTATTTCTTTGACAATGCCCAGCCTCCCTTCAGTCCTCAATCTCAATTAAAACAGAACAAAGATCTTAAGGCAATGTTCTGGTATCACTCACTGGGTATCTCTAACCTTCAGCAACAGCCACTGGGAAAACTGGGAGCTGGTCAAGTTTGGCACAGCTCCTTGTTCAGTGAGAACACATCTCTTAAACCCCCAAATCTGTTCAAACAGAAGGTGTTACTGAATGCTTCCAACAAAACAGCTGCCAGTGCCAGGATCTCCCCACCCCATTTTGCCTGCTGTTAAGAGAATTCATGGGAGTAACTGTGATTTCGTTCACCACTCTTCAGTGAAATATTAATGAGCTTTTTTTTATTCTCCTCTGCTTCTCAGAACTGTTCCACCCTTTGTCTCCTGCCAGATTTGAATGAGGATGACAGCAAAGGTCACCATGACAATGGTAACTGTGAACTGCTTAAGTACAGGATGGATTTAGCACTGAGCATTGCCAAGGCCACTTACAGATGTAGTAGCAATCCTAAATGCCTGCTTATCTTCCATCGAAAAAATCTCAATCAAACAGCAAATCATGATCAGAGCAGCAACTCCCTGTGGGGAACCTTGGGCACTTAAAGCAAGTGCAGCACTGCAGCCACGAGCAGACAATAAATATTGGCCTCTATAAATGTTAGGAAGACATTTAAGAGAAAAGACGTTGAAGTAGAAAAAGGAAACAAAATGACTAAGCCAAATTCCAGTGGAAATTATATCACAGTCCAGAAAAACTGGAGTCAGTGGCTTCCCAAAGGCACAGAAAATGGCACATGTTGTCCCAACACAACTGCAAGTTGCAAAACAAGCTGCAGGTGAAACAACAGAAGGAACATCTGCAGTGCAAACGAACAAAGCCTCGTCCTCACGCTCAGGGCTGACAGCAGAGCCCCTGGCTGCTGGCAGGGCAGTGACCCCTCCGAGTGCTCAGTGGCCACAGAGGCGGCAGCGGGACGGCCCCGGGCTGGCGGCGCTGGGAATTCAGCGCTCCCCCGAGAGCTGCGCTAAGGAGCTGCACTCGCTGAGGGAGCTGCAGCACAGCCCTGCTCCCCTCACCCTCACTCTGCTCCCCTCCACCTCCCTGCCCGGCATCACCTACGTCAGGAAAATTCAATTTTCCACAATGGGCTAAGAAAAACTGAAAGGAGGATCCTTCACTCATTTGCTGTGTTCCCAGGAGAAAACCCACCGTGCCTTTATAAACTGCATTCTCCAAGCTCAAGAATAAAATGACTGTCCTTACATCACGGATAGGAAAGAATGAAGTCATTTCCATGGAAATTTCCTTCTGTCCTCGCTGCTCACACGCTGGGTGGGAGCAGGCAAGGGCGTCTCTCCCTACATCACCACAGCAGCCTAAGGAGGGCTTGGATTAGGGTAGGAACGATAGGGGGAGAGATTTTTACTCCTTCTTGACTTCCTGCACACTCATTTTCCCATAATGGATGTTTTTTTCTGATCTGTTTCCAGATCAGATCCCCTCAGGGTGAGGCCAGCCAGTGGCAGAGCTGCCATGGGCAGTGAGGGCACTGTCACCAGGGCCAGACACTGCCAGCAGTGCCAGCGGCTGCATGCAGCCACAGCTTCTGTGTGGGATCCCCTGCCACGGGAAACTGCCGTCAGAAATCAGCATTGCCACCTCGGGCCACCGCAGGAAAAGTTCCAAAGACCTCCTGGCAGTCACCTCTGGCAGTCACACCCTCCTCTGAATGCAGAGAGACCTCAGAGCACCTTCCCAAGCAGGAAACCTTCCCCTGTCAGTCACAAACAGCAGAAAGGAGTACCCGGGCTTGTCTTCTGTACCATAACCCACTCAGAAAGCCCCAGAGCCCACTACAGCTCAAACTAGTGCTCAGAACAAGCTGATTGCTCTAAATGGGACATTGTAGAACATAATGAACTTTCATTATTCATTCTCACTCTGAAATCTGCCTGAACATCTGTGCTTGTTGGGATTTCAAGCGGGATCGTTCAAATAAAATTACAGAAGAATTTGCAGTGTGTGAGAGGAGGTTCTGGTATGATCAAAGGAGAAAATCAAAGCTTTACAGGGTCTCACATGACAACACTGAAGAATCTGAACTTTCATTCTGCTCACATGCACCTCATTTGTTGCTTTCATGACTGTTCAGGAATGCCCAGTTGATGGCTCCTCGTTCTCAGCCGTGTAAAACTTCCCTGAGTTCAGAAAGTGAGGCTGATGCCACATGTGCAGGACAGCCCTGCACTTCTCAGTAAAGGTTAAAACAGAACAACTAAAGAAACATTAATCTCCATCACATACAGTGACCTCTGCCAAAAGCTGGGATCAGGGAGGGCTGGGGAGACAGGACTGTGCTGCACTTCTGCCTTGTTCAGTCCTGATGTATCGAGTTTAGTCCTCCTTGACAATCCTGAGCAGCTTTTGTTCTATTTTTACCTCCTCAAACATAGGGTAATGTCCCTAAAAACAGAGTGAGAACATCAAAACAACTTCTGGAGCCAAAGTTCAGCCCCTGGAATCAAGGAACCCAATCTCTGACAAAGCTCCCAGGACATGCAGCAATGCCAGAAATCCCAGACCTGTGTCTTGCTCTGCTAAAGCCTGGAGCAATCACTGCAAAACCTGCATCCTGTCAGGAGATATCACACTGCTAAAAGATTCCAGGAAAGTGCAGCCAACATTCCTGCAGCCAAGGAAAGGTTTCCTCTCAGGAAAACAGTTGGAGATAGTCTTGAACTAATTATAACAGAATTTCAAAGAGGCCATGAGATTTCCAAAACAGGGAAATCCTTACCACTTAACTGAATTTATTTAGGAAATAATAAATAAACCCCCCAAAATTAAGGACAAAGCAGGTTGTAATTGGGAGTACAGAAGGATTTTCCCTATGAAATTGCAGCCCTGAACTCCTGTGGGTTGCCCTTAGTGCCTGATGTGTTCCCAGGCTCTGGCAGTGTGGAGCTCTTTCTTCCAGCAGAGGGAGAAGGGACACAGGTGAATGGACGTGCAGGAAAGTGGATCAGGTGTGACAAGAACCACCACAAACCATTCTCCCCGTTTGTTTGCATTCCTGTCCCAGTTTGGCTGATAAGCATCAGGTTATTGCAACATCTGTCCTTGTCTTTATGCATTGCCAGGACTCCTGGCACAGAATAGGGACCCATTTTCCAACTTGCATTTCTGGTTTGTTTTTTTTTCATCTCCCTTAATTACCTGTAAATTTATACTGGTGATACAACTTATCCACTCTGTATGTCTCTGTTCTTGCTCAGCTGCTTTGAGCAGAAAGCCTGGCACCAGAAATATGCAAGATAACTGCATGTACAAAGAAAAATAAATATATGTGAGTCACAAAAAACACATGCCTGCACTAAAAGAGCCAAGTTCTGCCTTCAGTCACCCCTTCAGAGGGGTGAAGAAATGCCAGCTAAGGTTGGGACACAGCACCACTGGATACGATGGAGTTCACATCCATTGCCATGATGAAGTGGTAAATTATGGATGTTCCATGAAGAAGCTTCACTCCAAAGGCCTGCAGGGCAGGCATGACTGAAAAATGCCAAGTGAGAATTGAGCTAAAACAGCTGCTCTGATCAGCTGGCTGCCCCAATGCCCTTCCCACACACAGACAAACCCAGGGACGTGGAATGCAGTGATTGTCACCTGGAGCTGGGGGAGCTGCTGATGGGGAAGCACAGAACCTCACGCCTCGGCAGGGAGAGGCAGCACAGGGATGGATGCAGATGGAGAAAGGGTGGCAGTGCTGGCAGCAGAGCCCCAGGCTGCACTCTGCAGCTCAGTCGGTAACTAATTCACTGCCAGGGCACGGCATGTTTCCTCTTGTTGCTGTACAGATCTCATTACAGTAACAAATCAGGTACACTCCTTTCCAGACTGAGCTGCAATCACCGCTGATTACCAGCCTATTAAACTCCATGGAATTACTTAAGTGCTTCCTCTGGAATTAGTGCAGTTATCAGCATGGCTAATGGCAAGTGGTTTCAGTCATTTTACCACACATTTCTCATGTTCCACTTTATATAACAAAATAAAAATGACACTTTGACACGGTGTGAAGTGGAATACCTTCTTTCTTAGTGTCTGCTCAGTTCAAGTATTTCCTCTGTGGATTTTCCGGAGCGGGTGTTTGATCATGATTTTCCTGCACATTTTCCTGCTCTTTAGCAGTGAATCAGCAGCTGGAATGCCACAGAAAGGGAGCAGCAATCACAGCAAAGACTAATGGCGCTTTAAAGGACTGCTAATAAATACACACAGTGTGAAAAACCTGCTTTGAACTTAAGAAACTGCATTAAGGACAGACCAGCTCCCGTGGGTTTTAGACACTGATTTTTTCCAGATATGCCACTAGTGTCCGCAACAGGACCCAGAAAACAGCTCGAAATGCATCACCGATTTTTGTTCTACTGCGGATCCAGTTGGGATTCCCGTGGAGGCGGTTTGTGCAGGTGCAGCAGCCGTGCGGGCTGTGCCGGGAGCGGTGCGGGGAGCTGCGGGCACTCCCTGCCCGCACGGACACCGGGGGCACTCACTGCCCGCACGGACACCGGGGGCACTCCCTGCCCGCACGGACACCGGGGGCACTCCCTGCCCGCACGGACACCGGGGGTTCTCCCTGCCCGCACGGACACCGGGGGCACTCACTGCCCGCACGGACACCGGGGGCTCTCCCTGCCCGCACGGACACCGGGGGCTCTCCCTGCCCGCACGGACACCGGGGGCTCTCACTGCCCGCACGGACACCGGGGGCAGTCCCTGCCCGCACGGACACCGGGGGCACTCAGTGCCCGCACGGACACCGGGGGCAGTCCCTGCCCGCACGGACACCGGGGGCACTCAGTGCCCGCACGGACACCGGGGGCTCTCCCTGCCCGCACGGACACCGGGGGCACTCAGTGCCCGCACGGACACCGGGGGCTCTCCCTGCCCGCACGGACACCGGGGGCACTCACTGCCCGCACGGACACCGGGGGCACTCAGTGCCCGCACGGACACCGGGGGCACTCACTGCCCGCACGGACACCGGGGGCACTCAGTGCCCGCACGGACACCGGGGGCTCTCCCTGCCCGCACGGACACCGGGGGCACTCACTGCCCGCACGGACACCGGGGGCTCTCACTGCCCGCACGGACACCGGGGGCACTCAGTGCCCGCACGGACACCGGGGGCTCTCACTGCCCGCACGGACACCGGGGGCACTCAGTGCCCGCACGGACACCGGGGGCACTCAGTGCCCGCACGGACACCGGGGGCTCTCACTGCCCGCACGGACACCGGGGGCACTCCCTGCCCGCACGGACACCGGGGGCACTCAGTGCCCGCACGGACACCGGGGGCTCTCACTGCCCGCACGGACACCGGGGGCTCTCCCTGCCCGCACGGACACCGGGGGCACTCAGTGCCCGCACGGACACCGGGGGCTCTCACTGCCCGCACGGACACCGGGGGCTCTCCCTGCCCGCACGGACACCGGGGGCTCTCACTGCCCGCACGGACACCGGGGGCTCCGGCTCTGCCGCAGCCCCGCTGCTGCTGCAGGCAGCGCCGCCACCGGGAAAGGTTTCCTGCAGCAGAGGGAGCTGCAGCCCCGCATTTACACTCCATTTACACTGCATTTACACTGCGTTTACACTGCGTTTACACCCTGCCAGCCCCGGCAAACAGGCAGGGCCAGCGGGACATCCCGGCACAGCCGGCAGGTGCCCGGGCCGGCTGAGTCGGGCCAAGGACAGCCCCATGTCCCTGACCCGAGAGAGGCTCCAGGCTGGTACAAGCCGGGGGTTTTACCGGCTTGTCAGTCGGGTCAGTCGGGCAGTGAGGCGGGGATACCCTCAGGGCAGTGCTGTGCCCGGTGCCAGGGGGGCACACCGCCGAAACGCAATCAGCCACTCACTGCCGAACATCGACAGTGACACCTTCCTATTTCTGCTCGCTTTCTGCAGCTCCTTCGGGGACAGATTTCTGCCTTCCCTCCCCTCTCGGGAAGCCTGGTGCAGCTCAGCCCCGTGCCCCGCACTGCAGGGGACAGTGACACCGGGCAGGAGTGGTCACTCACACACGGACACCAGCACAACACACGGAGCTGGAACTCGGCAGGGCTGCTGCTGCTTTACTAAAGCTGCTTTAAAGGGTGCACTTCCTTCGCCCTGTGAGATACTTCTGTGATCTCCAAACATGTGATTGAGTGGCAAAGGAAAGAACTTGTACCCCTCTTTCTGAACCCAGCTCCAGCTGCTCTCCTCTGGGTCACCCTGAGGAGTTTTGCCACCACCACGTGGGGTTTGCACCATCCCGTACACTCAGTATCTTCCCTGACACCTTGATAACATTCAGGCAGTACCTGAACTTTACCCCAAGTCTTCTGTACCTGAATATTCAAAGTAACAAAAATCAGACTTACACACGATTGGTATAGGGTGAACAAATGATCTAATTCCTCAGAGCCTCATTATACAAAGTTATGTAAAGGGAAAGTCCCCAAGAATGGAATGGGAAGATTAAGGGCTACACACATGCTGAAGAGCCTAATCAAAGACCTTTTTTCGTGTTCTTATAGGAAGGATGAGTAACTGGAAGACACAGTGCCTATACCTCCCCTTTCAGTCACTTCATCAGTAAAAATGTGACACTCAACCTGTTTTCTGCATGCACAGACGAGATCATTTACTGAGGTTCCAGCTCACCCCTGGCAATCAAGAGGAAAGGCTGAGTTCCTTCCTATGCCCTGTGTCTGAGGGGTGACACTGTGACACACCTATTGTGACACATTTACTGATTGCAGATTCTGTCAGTGATGGCTCTCGTGGTGTTTTCCCTTGCCTTGTTTCTGCAGCAGAGCCAGGCTGGGATGGGGTGACACTGCTGGGAACCTGCTCACTCAGGTGTGCTTGAAGTGCAGCACAGACCTACGCTTTCATCACTGAACCACCTTCTGTCTCCCTAACTCTGCCCACAGATCAATACTTCAGGGACCTCTGGAGTTAAAACATTTTATCTCCGTTCTGCTGCTGCTTGTGATTGGTCTGAGTGGGTTTGCAGGGCTGAGAGAGCAAAGTTTGGCTGGAGGAGTGTTTCTTTTTGTTCCACTGTGGCATTCCTACTGATCCCCCACAGCAAGAACAAAACAAAACCAATTTGTGAAGTCAATTCTTAAAAAATCCTCTCAGCCAAGTCAGAGATGCCTGTATTGTGCAAGGTCTGGAGGCAGCTGGGGGAGTTTAGCCATATAAAAAAGTGTTTGTTTAGAATGCACTCCCCTTTATTTCAGGAGAACAATGTCCTGAAGGATCTCTCTCCCCTCCCCAAGGGCTCTGAGCAGGGGAAGCAGCTTCTCCTGGCAGGTCCCAGTGCCCAGGGGATGGGTGTACATCCAAATCCAGGGGTCCCAGAGATGTCTCTGAGCCCTCTCGTGTCTTCCCAAGCACAACTGCCAGAAGCTCTTTGCTCCTCTTGGGGACCCAGGACAGAGGGTGTTTTGTGGCAAACTCAAGTATGATCAAGAACTGAAATAAGTCTGGATAGTAGAAGCGACTTCTTTAAAATCCACATTTCCTGTGTACTTTTTATTTGTTCCACAGCACATCATGGGTTTATACTGCATGGAAAGGACTCGGCAGAAGCAGTGACACAGACAAAGGCCTTCATAAGAAAGAAAAAAGCCTCTTCTGAAAATACCTCTGCCCTCTGGAGAGCTGGAGTACCTGCCACTGGAATCCAGTCAGCATTTTTCGTGTCTAATCTCCACGTGATGAGCTCGCATAGCCTTTCATGACTCAGTGTGTTTATTATTTTTAACAGGGAATATTACAGTCTCTCACCTACTTTTAGGCCACTGTGTTACCTTTTTTACATTTCATTACAGAAACAAGCAATCATTACTAATAAAACACTGGAAATTTCTGTATGAGCTTTAGCCTCGTCCTAAAAGAATGCTAAAGCATTCACAAGAGCTTGAAGCGATTTAGAAGGATGATAAAAAAGTCTGAGACTCTGCATCTTTGATCTCAAATGATATTCTAAGCTGTGTTATTAAATAAAGTCTAACTTAAATGTCAAATATATGAAATGCTTTAATTGGATCAAGGTTAATGTATAGATTGAAAGCATCTCCTAGAACTTTTCTTCTAAACTGTGCATTCTGTGCTAAGTAATTAAAGTTCACCCAAACTCTGAGGCAACAGATAACCCCTCCTCATTTGCAGTAACCACCACCCAGTGAAGTTCTCTGAATTCTTTGTAGAGCATCAGTGGTTCACGGGCACTTCCAGGGGGTCTGTGGAGTTGCTCTTGTCAAGTATTTCCCAGTTTTCAGCAGTGTTTGCTGTAAAAAGGCAATCCCTGAGAGCTTTCAGGAATTTTTGGGAACACTTCAGAGCTCCCTACTTGTCTGCTCCAAGTCCTTCTCTCTTGTGTGTTTCTCACGTGGGAATTTATTTACACTAAAATTTGCTGTTTCAGGAGAAGTAGCACAGCACAGAATTGCATCCCCCCGTGCAGATGGGAGCAGCTGGAGCTGAAACCAGCACAGGAGACTCAGGAAAGCTGCTGAGCATAAATCCTGCAGGCAGAAATAAAGAGCGCAGGCAGAATGTGGGGGAGAGGAGCTGCACACCCCTCATTCCAGGCAGGAGCCAGCTTATTGAACTCCTTCTCACCAAGGGCATTGAGTGCCACTCAGTATTACTCTGCCTCCAGAAAGTGGAAATGGTGAAAAGCAGGAAAGTGACACTTAGGAGAAAACGATGTCCCAAAGCCCTTTCCCACTGCTGTCACAACAGGAGGGGCTGCAGGATGAAGGCTGCAGGAGGTTAGGTCAGCATCATCAGACACTGGAGGGAGTTTTCCCAGAAGGACAGTCTTGGAAAAAAGCAACTCAGGCGAATTTCCATGTGGGAATCAATTCAGACATAAATGCTCTGGCTGGACAGTATCATCCAGCTCCCTGCATTCATTCCCACAGCCCCTACGGACACCTGCAGGAGGCCCTAAAGGCCAGGTGACATCATTGTAATCCCTCTCTTCCACACACATTTGCTGCACCAGCCAGAAAGTAAGACTTAGTTCTCTTTCTGACCTCTCCAAAGCCAGATTCTACCTGTCTCTCATCTGAGTTTCCAGCCCTGGTGTGTGAAGAATAAAAGCAATGTCAGCCACATGGTCAATATTCCCTGAAATCCCTGTGCACTGTTCCAGAGTGTCTCAGAAGTTCCAGGGACTTGTGCAGCTCAGCTCAGACAGAACAGATCTCTATCTGTGGTGCATGCACACCACAGGAATTTTTATGATAGATTACCTCTCTTTTTTCTCACAGAATTCCATGGGAGTCTACTGAATCAGACATGAACAAGGGCTGAATTAAAACCTCAGGACCTGGTTCACTGGACACTTAGGATGCAGAAGTAGCATCCCAGAGTTAATTCCAGAGTGAAAAAAATGAAGTTTTCAGTGGAAGCTCACAGGACTGACTTACTGGAGCAGGTTTTCTCACCTTCCTGATATTTCTAGAACTCTGTCTTTCAAGCCTGGCTATAACACAGCTCACCCGGAAAACTGTCCTCAGGTTCTGGTCATCTTTCACAGAACAGAATTTACTCTGTTTGCCCCTTCTCTGTAACTGCATGGACACACCAGCTGGGATATTACAAGTTCAAATAGCAACCTCTGTGTACAGCAACATTATTGAAGATCTGTGGTTCTGTATCTTTATCATCCCTGGCTACCAGATCTTCCAGGCATTAATTCATTCCTGGCTGTAAGGAAGAGAAAGCTCTGTAATCCTTTTACTATAATTTAAGAATCCATCATTTCTTTAGCACTGCCCCACTGCTGTTGCCAACTAACACTTCTAAGTGGGAATATTGCCATTTGGAACAGCTGGATGTGCATTTCTGTACACGTGATAGGGAAGACAAGAATTGTGAGGGATCTTTCTTCCCCCCCATGACCATCTTGGCTACCTGAGTTTATTCTCCCCTGGGAATGAGAGCAGTGCTAGTCAGCCTTCCTCATTTTGAGCTGTCCATTGACAAAGACTGGAAAATTGCTGATGACAATCATGTGTTATTTTCTGTTCTCTCAGATTCTGACAAGCTTCAAATGGAGCAGAGACGAGGCTTGATGCCCTCAGCCAGCCCCACCCAACACCACAGACAGTTCATGCCTCTGGGCTGCTTTCTCATGGGAATCCAGCCCAGTCCACCCCACCTAGAAATACACACAAACCTGCACTGCACTGTGCCCTTCTGGCTCCCCTCCTGTGCACACAGGCCTTGCAAAGGAAACCCTCTTGTTCCCATGGACAAGGTTGGAGCTGCCCCACACTGACCCTGTGCACCCAGCAGCTCTGTGGGGAAAGAGCCAGGAGCAGTGCAGGGCTCCCTCACATCCATCCATCCATCCATCCATCCATCCATCCATCCATCCATCCATCCATCCATCCATCCATCCATCCATCCCTCCACCCATCCATCCACCCATCCATAGCAGGAGCAGTGCAGGGCTCCCTCACATCCATCCACCCATCCATCCATCCATCCATCCATCCATCCATCCATCCATCCATCCATCCATCCATCCACCCACCCACCCATCCATCCACCCATCCATCCATCCATCCATCCATCCATCCATCCACCCACCCACCCATCCATCCACCCATCCATCCATCCATCCATCCATCCATCCATCCATCCATCCATCCATCCATCCCTCCATCCTTCCACCCATCCCTCCATCCCTCCCCAGCAGGAGCAGCCCTGCACGAGGGGCAGGCTCAGCAGAAGGGCACTCCAGCTGCAGCCTGAGCCATCTGTGTGTGGCACTGCCTTGGATGAAGTATGCCATGCTGCTGCAAAGCAATTCTCCTTCAGACAGGGATTCCTTCAGGAATGTGTACACACGTGGGAGCTGGAGCAGGAGAATGTGCATGAGTTGAAAACAGCATGACCTGACTTCACTTTGATTCCCAGCTGGTGACAGCGTGCCAGGAGTGGCTGTCCCTGGGCAGAGCAGGCAGGGCTGCCACTCTGACAGTGCCAGGGTGGACCTGGCATGGGCACAGCTCCCCTGGGTGCTCACAAACCCCACGTGTCACTGCACAGGCTGCTCAAGGTTTCACTCACACATTAAGCAAGGCAATTTCAGCTCCTTCTGATCTTAACCTGTTTGAGGAGGTGTTGAGTACAAGCTAAACAAGGATTTAAGGGCTCTAAGCAGAGATTCCACCCAGACTCACAGTTCCAGCTGAGGCATGAGGACTGAACTGGGAGGAAAACACTCACCAAAGCTGTTCAGGTGTAAGCACAGTTCAAGTCTCCAGGGCTGGGAAATCAACCTTTCTTTAGCATCAGCTTCTCTCCACTGCTTTCTAGAAGTTTGGGTATCATTAATTTGCAGTGAGCCTTGCTTAAGCAAATGCTTCTCCACCAACTCTTCTTTTAAATATTTCTGATAATGGGATGCAGATACTTACACCTGTGAATTACAGAGGTAATTTGCACCCACTTAGAGCTCCGTTTGGGGAGGTATAAAAATACCCCAATAACAGGAATCTGGTCCATTCCTTATAACCATTATTAGAAATGAAACTAGAAATTATTTTAGCTTCAGTAATAACAGGAAAATCAGGCAGAAATGTGCCTTTGAACATTCCGTGACAACCTCGTCTGCCACTAAATGTTCCTGCATTGTTCCTGCAGAAGTTCTCCTTGCTCTTTCACCCTCCTGCTCCCTTCAGCCACCCCTTCACAGGAATGGAATGATACTGGGAAAAGCAAAGTGCCCCAGAATTGTTCCAAGACATCTCAATACTCAGGGTCACTGAAGTGTTTCACGTATGTGCTCAGTGACAGGGGCTGCATCCCTGCACTCCTGATCCCCAGGGATGTCAGGGACATTCTGCACGTTCCCCTGCCCAGGGAGCCTGGCTGCTCACTGGCCCACAGGCAGGGAGTGTTAGGGATCCAGGGAGAAAGCATTCAAAGGAAAGGGACCAAACAACAGACTCCAGCACAAAAAGGCATTTGTGTCCATCCCACCTGGGGACATTCTGTGTGTAAATCCTTTCTGATACAAATGCTGCATAAACAAACATCATTTAAACCCTGTAAGTGAGAAAGCTCAAACTTTTCATAAAGAACTGCACAGAGAACAAAAGATTTCTTTTTTTTCCTGGGGATTTTTCCACATATGCTGGAACAACACTGAGATATTTTGGGAATGCTGCTCCCCCTGTAAAATTGACTCTAGATTCTCCATGACAGGTAATTGTGGCAGGTAACAGAGCAGATGACCTGAGACTGTCCAAACAGATTCAAGTGAGCAGGAAAATGAAGGGGTTTGAAGGCAAGCCATTTGGATCATCCCTCCCTGCAGTTACAGCTGTCATACTCCACATGACAGCTACAACTTCAATTTCTTTCAGCTTGATTTGATCCTTGTGTGACAGTCCATCAAATTCAGGAGTCAATCTCACAACTGTATCCTAACTTTCCCTAAAATTCACAGAAATCACACTGCTTCTAGTTCTTTTGAAAGAAATGGCCTGAAATTAAAACTCTCCCCAGCCTTTGATAATTATTTTCAGTGAGAGTGCAGCACCTCCCTAAGCAAATGTGCAGCTGAACACCTCGACAGTGCAAGAGCAGGGCCTGCACAGAACCCACCAGGGGCTCAGGGAACCCTTCCAGTGTAAGACTGGAGCAAAGTCTCCCCTGCAGGAGGGTGCAGACAATGTTATCCCAGCCCTGGGCTGCTTGGCAGGGCAGTTCTGGCACCCTGAGCCCCTGTGCTGGGTGCTGAGCCCAGCAGGCCTGGCAGGGCTGGAATACCAGTGTGGGGCAGCCACGAGTGTCACATCCAACAGTGAAACTCCCTGGTGAGCACTCACAAGGAACACGCTTCACCTTCCCAGCGTTGGGAACACATCTCTGATTTGGAAGTGCACTGTTGTGTGCAGGATTGGTTTAGTGATTCCATCCCAATCTCCCTCCAGAAAATGGGCAAGGAGTGCAGAGAGGCCACACAACTTCCAGCCCAATCCTGCTGTCACCAGCACCTCTGCCAGCTCAGGGACACCCACGTGTCCCAAAGTCCAGCACAGATACCTGGATCAAACAGATTCACAGGACAAGGACAACCAAGAAAACTTCTCCCTTAGCACTCCTCATGAAGAGCCTCCATCCCAAGGACCCACAGGTTCAGTGTGGGGCAGCTTACACATCCTGGGAGAAGACCTGAGCTGTCTCCTGGGAAGAGCTCCAGGCTCAGCTGCCTCCTGGTGGGAAGCAGCTGAACTCCCCACACAGAACTATCCCAGGCACCCCGAGTAATTTCCTCTGTTTCCCGTGCCCAGCTCTGTCCTCCTGCCCAGCAAAGGCTGCTGGGGTTTCCAGAGGGTGTCCTGGCAGAGCCCCCATCCCTGCACCTCCTGCAGGGACACACTGAGCCCCTAAGGAACACCCTGACACCCGGGCGAGCTCCTGGCACCAGGATCAGGCTTCTCCCTCATCTGGGGCACGGCTGGTGAATAAATCCTTCCTACGTACCTTGTGCAGGCTGGGGCTGTCAGTCATGGCACAATAGCACTGCCTCGACTTAATCACAGCCTTTCCATCAGTGCTGCTGCTTTGGGGCTCCCACAGACCCACCCCTTTTCCTGGGGCTCCAGCCTCACCCCTCCTGGCATTTCTGCCTTCACTTGGTTACATCTGACGTTCCAAAATTAATCACAAACCAAGCAGGTCCATTCATCTTCCTGGACCCTGCCAAGTGTAACACAAAGGCACTAAAGGAATCAAACTTAATTTTAACCCAATGCAAACAAGTCTAAATTAAGAATTTTGATTATTTAAAAGCAGATGGGACAGTGAGGCATTACATGACCACTGCTACAATGCCTGATTTATAAAAAGGAAAACACTATTTCATCAAAATCCATTCTTCATAGTAATGAATATATGAGATAACTAAGGCCCATTAAACCAAGTTATTCTCTTAAAATATCCCATTGCAGTGACAGAATCTAGTGTAAATACAGTCTCTTACTGTAGGATAAAAAAATATACCTAATTTAAATTTTTTCTTTGTTCAGGGGTACATCAAATGCACCAACTTCATGAGCCACAATTCCATATGGTGGAAGTTGGAAGTATTATGCAAATCAGGATTAATTCTCTTGGCAATAGCAGAGGAGCCCCATTTCACTCCAGGGTGCCACTGCCTGGTCAGAGGTGTGCTGGGACAACCTGAGTCACACAGGGCAATGAAACATTCAGAGCCTCCCTTCCCAGCCTGGCTGTGGCTCCTCATTCACTCAGCAGCAATGTTCTCCCAGGATTCTCCTAGAGAAGGAAATGGGTTAAACTGATGAGGTATTTTTAATGTGTGTTGACAAAGGTCCAGAGTGAATGTACAGTTACATTAGTTAAATTGGGACTGCTCTGCTCAGCCCCAGTAGGAATGTCTTCCTCTTGCATTATTTAAAGCTTCTGGGTTTTTTTAACATTTCATTATGTAGAAAGAAGAAATACATCAGATGCAAATCCACTGGGAAAATATTCCTGCATTTTCTGTAAAATCACATTGAAGAAGCCATGGAAATTTGTTTTATTTTCACGTTATCTTTACACTTAATTTGTACTCAGTCCTTTTCCTTTTCTGTCCCTAATTCCACTGCAAAGAAAGAGGAAGGGAGAAGTACATTTTTGTACTCAGCTTGAACAGAGTACCCCTGCACGGTGAGGATAAGGATCAGTGACACCATTTCAATCCCCGTGGTTTCAGTCCCCAGTGACAAACAGAGAACAGCCTGGAAGAAAAAAACTGAGATCCTCCTCAGTGATAAATTGTCTGTTGTCACCTAAGAGGACAACGTCACGTGGATTGTGTAGCTGGTAGAGGAAGGCAATAAAGTAATGCCCTATCAGGTCTCTGAGTTAGTAACCTGAGTTCCTTTGGGTGCCACCAGGATGGCAAGGGTAGGCAAGGGAAGACTTCACAACCCCAAACTCTCCTCTACAGCAAATCCCCCTGCACTGTCATTCCTGGAATCCTTCCACAGAGAATTTCCTTCCTTTCCTTTTCCTTTGAGGGCAGAATTCAGTGCTGAGTGATTTGATCAGACTGTGATTGCTTTTGTACGTGTGAGCAATCTGTGTTCACTCCCACTCAGACCTGCTTGGCATGTTGGCTAAGCTGCACGTGGTGCCTCGTTTTCTCCTCAATTCTAAAATATTCAGGTGTCATTTCTGGTGAACAACAGCACTGTGGGGACTTTTTAGGGAGGCTCCAATCCATATGGCAACTGGGCTTCAAATTATGTATAGGTGCAAGTTCCCTGGTGAAAGAATTCATCAGTCTTGTATTACAAACAGCCCAAACATAAACAGATTTTACTGTTATTGCTTTAGATAAAATCTTTCACCCCTTCCAAGGTTTTATATCATTTCACACTTATAGGAAAAAGTCCCAAAAGCTTTTCAAATGGGATTCAGCCACAGCTGCTCTATCATAAATCTAGAGAATTAAAACGTGCAGTGAGACAGTTTGGCTAAACAACATCTTAATTTCCTTCACGTGAAGCAGCTTGTATAAACAGGAACAGCAGCAGGGATGGGAGCTTGCTCAGGACATGCAAATGGAGAGAAAGGGAGAGCAAAGCACAAGGAAAAGCAGCACTGGAGGAGAATGAAGGAGATCACGGAGGAGCCAAGAAGAGTTAACAAAGTCTTTGGAGTCAGCACGGGAGGGAAGGAGAGAGGGAGGGAAGGGGAACATTCACCTCAGCCATACGTGGAGAGATCACCAGTTCCTGATTAGGAAAAGCCCCCCTGGAGCCACTGGAGATCCCACTGGCAGTGGGAAGACAGAGCAGCATAACCTGGCATCACCTGTGGGACTCTGGGAAGAATTTAGATTTTGCAATCTGAGAACAAATTTAGAAATTACCTTGCAGTCTTCCCAGATCAATCACTCCATGATTTAACAATTCTCTCCCTGAATCCTGATGGAATTCCTCCATTTCTGACTGGATCCATGCAGGCATGCTGCCAGCCCAGGGTGGGTACTGGGTGTAAGTGACTGCTCAATGTACTGCAGATTTTAGCAGCCACACCAAAGAGCTTTCCATGACCAGCAAATTCAGGATTAATAGCAACCCCAAATGTAACATGTACACACGGCATGCAAACTGTTCCTCACTCTTGTACAACCAGCTAGGCTGGCAGCTGGCCATTCTTATACAAATACTGAGTACCAGAAGAAAGAAAAAGAATCAAGAATCATAGAGGTCTTACTTCTCACTCAATTAATCAGAGCCATATAACAAAGATACTGTGGTTCATTACAGGGAAAAAACCCCGTTATTC
Source organism: Phylloscopus whistleri (assembly GCA_017589585.1). Classification (NCBI taxonomy): domain Eukaryota; kingdom Metazoa; phylum Chordata; class Aves; order Passeriformes; family Phylloscopidae; genus Phylloscopus; species Phylloscopus whistleri. The sequence goes on from JADMLD010000285.1 coordinate 820,170, forward strand.
CTGATGGAAAACACGTTTTCTCCTGATACCAGCAACCAGATGGCAGCTAAACAATGAACTGTCCAAGAAACTGGGAGGAGTTTTCCTTCCTCCAGCTAACATGGACATTAGGTTTGCACTGCCAAGGTGTTTAATCCTACCCCCAGGGCTGGGAGGGAGCAGCTCTACTCTCAGCTGGACCCCATTCCTAACAGCAACAGTTCTTTGTGACCCAGCAGTGAGACTGGAGCTGTTCCACAGCCACCCAGCCTGGGAGGCCTTGGGACGCTGGGCTCTCCAGCTGCACTCACTCTTCCAAGGGACAGTTTCTTGGAGCTTTCAGAGAGTCAGTTTTATTTTAGCATCTGCACCAAGTTCTTCCCTGTCAGATCAAATACAGTGATTGTATCAGCCTGTGCAGGTACAATTCCAGGATTGTTCCTGCCCTCAGTTTTAGATCTGGCATTTATATCCCAGCACTGCCATAACTGGAGCATGTGGCTGGAGGCTGAGAAGTCAATGGTGTGTTTTCCTTCTCTACAATGTCTCAAAGGCTTGGGAACAGAATGTCTCCCTCCTGCTGAAACACACTCCACTCATCAGCACCACTTTATGGGCCTCTACCTTCCTCTGTCAGTTCATAAAAGTGCCTGCCAAGTTGTGCTTTTGGGATGGGGCTGGAGCAGCCCCGGGGGATGGCCCTGCTTTCCCTGAGGCAGAGCTCAGCCAGGGCACAGCAGTGAGTGTTGGCAGTAACTTGGGAATCCACAGCCCACACAGGAGCCACCCTTGTCTGCCAGTACTGACAAACACTGGGAACAGCTGGGGGCAATAAAGACTGCCAGAGCCCACGGTGAGCATGGCCACAGCACCACCTCTCTGTGCCTGTGCCACCAGAAATAATGGCATATGCAGGTTTGCACTAACCCCTTCCTTCTCCAAACTCCTGCTGTTCCACAGCCAAGTCCCACCAGAGTCATTTCCAAGCTGGTCAAGGGCAGCAGGAAAGGCCATGGAGACCTTGAGTCTGAGCTTTGGTTCAGCTGCAGGGTGAGCAGAAAAGTGTGAGCCTGCTGAAAGCTGCAGTGTGGTGTGGCACCATGCTGGGGGGCAGGAACTGCAATAGCAGCACCAGTAACAGAGCTGAGAGCACAGAGAAATGGCCTCACTTTGACCCCAGAATTACTGTGCAGCACAGCCAGGGTTAACGTGACCCCCAGCCAGGATGATCTGTGTCTCTGCCTTTTCTCCCAGGTAAGGCACTCAGTGTCTGCAGGTCAGGTTCCCTCTTTCTCACAGAGCTCTTTTGGAGCCCTCTCACCTGGCTGAGGTGTCACCACTCCAGCTGCAGTTCCCTTCACTGCTGTCTCCACTGCTCAGTGCAGACCAGGCTCAGGGGGCTGGGAGCAGCTTCCAGGCTGTGCCCCAGACACCAGCTGGGACCAGCTCTGCCGCTGCTTTAAGACAAGCCACGAAAGCACAAACACCTCTGCTGGTTCTGAGCCCCAGTGCCCTCCAACAGCGGCGTGGGGATCCCTGGGAGCCCTGAGTGCCCTGGGAATGAGTGCCTCCCTGCTGACACTCCCAGGGAAGCTGCCTCAGGAGCACCATCCCTGCTCCAACACCTCTCACCTGCCCTCGCTACGCTTTTCTCTCCTGATTGCTCTCCGAAGGGCTGCAAGCTGACCTGGTGAGATTTTTGGCAGCCTGAGCTCAGCCTGGCTACCAAGGCCCTGTGGATTTGTGGAACCAAGTCTCTATTGCACCTTTGGGCTTTGCTGCTGTCCCAGGGCATAAATACAGTCTCATTCCTGACTTTTCCCACTGTCTCTGCTACTTCCCCACAGCAACCACAAACTGCAGAGCCAATTCCTAAGAAAGGCTGCTTTAAGATAAAACAAAATAAAAGACTCCCTCCTTTTACAGCAGAAGCACGAAGCCCCAAGCAAAAACATGCACACAATTAAATTGATTTGTGCATGGAAATGTGGTGAGCACATGAAAATGCAGCATATTTCTGTGCTGCCTTGGGCTTCTGACTTTATGGAAATTCACTCCAATATATTAAACCCTGTTTGTCCTTTGAAAAACAAACTCCCATTATTAACTAAAATGCCCAAACTGAATAAATATGATTGTCTCATTCTAGCTGGATTGCCTATTTAAAATAAAAACAACCCAAACTAACAGTTCATATCCATTTTATTAATATAAATGTCTTTTCGGCAGAAAAAAGGAAAGAGACAATGGCAGAGTCTCTTATGTTGACATGCACATTAATCAGCAAGTCACCAAGCAAAGTTCATGATCCAGACAGGATTCTGCTTTCCAGACCAAACCGAGCACGAAAGAGTGACCCATATTAGTGAGAAAATCTCACTCCTGGGCTGAATTAAATCCAAGATGCCTATTAGTAGGTTGGTTCTTAAAATGAACAAAGTACACTTTCTGATGGAACAAGATATTTCAAAATGAGAATCTGGGAAAGTCTCTTTCCTCAGGGGTCAGTCCCTGTAACTTCACACAATTGTGCCTCAGGGCTGTATTTTGTGGGCACATTGGTTCTACCAGACCAACAATTGCTGTTTCAAAAAAGAGTAATAAAACACTCAAAACTGAAGGAGTGGGGGGACTAAGACAAACAAAATCCTGCAACCCTCAGGATTTCTGAAGCATTGGCTCATGGTTCATTCTCCCGCCCCTCCTGGCTCCAAGGGAGTTTTGTCTCTGACCTTGGCAGGTTCTGGACACTCAGGACTACAAACCCTGGAAGGTTCCCTCACAGAACCCCTCAGTCCACTGCTTGCTTTAGTTATGAAGGATTTACCAAAACACACCCTTCTGTAGAAATGTTGCATCTGGATAACGGGTGCTGATTCTATTTTATACCTCATCCACCTGGCCAGTTTCTTTTCAATTTCCGTGTATAATCAGGTGTAAGAAAACACCTGTTTTACCAGTTCAGGCAGTGGCATGGCAGAATGTGACCCACATCACGGACTTGCTGAGAGACTTGTAGCACTGATGTGTGTCCCTGTGTAAGGAGACTGCAGGGATCAAAGCCTTTTCCTGCTGTGATGGTGTTTACTGAGACCAAACCACAGACAGCAGGTGAATTACCAGATCATCAGAATTAACTCCTGACAAATAGTGATGAGATTCAAATCGAACACTGTTAAACATAAATTAGAGCAGAGTGAAATATTGAATTAGCAGCAAGATTCTAGGGGTTATTTAATACACTCAGTGGAAGTCATAAGTTGTGATATAATATTTAATTGAAATACATTTCTGCCAGCTGGACACAGCAAAAAGTTGTCAATGTTTTGTTTGAAAGGGATAAAGTGTGTGCTTGGTGATAGCTCAAGGAAATGAATACCTGCATGTCAGAGTTGTGAACATGAAAGATGAAACTTTGTCACCAGTACCTACCCCAGACCCATCAGGGCAAGTGTTGATCCATCCCAGGCCCATCAGGGCAGGTGTTCAGAGGTTCTGCCCCACTGGGGCTTTGCTGGCCTCTGCAGCTCAGAACAAGACATGCAGCCAGAGAGTTCCTTCCAGCTGGAAACGTTCCTCAGTCTCTCCCAGCTCAGCCCAGGACAGAACAGCTGTGTGGTCCACAGATGGCCACCAGTGACATCCTGGTGTGTTCATGGTCAGGTGATAAAACCAATCCAGCTCCCATGGAGCTCACCCTCCTCACAGGGAAGAAGAGTGAAAAACACCACAGTGAGCCGACATTTCAGTGCCAATTCAATGACACTGCTGGCAGTGGGAGGTGCTCAGGACACCTTCCAGCACGGATGCTCGGGGTGCTGAAGCACCGTCCCGGCTCCTGAGGGGAGCAGCCAAAGAGAGCAGCAGTGCTGGATGGAGCCAGCACCTCCCCTCACCCGGGGGGCACGGAGAGCTCGGAGAGCTCCGGGTGTGCATGAGCACAGAGCAGAGGTGCCCGGGCAGAGCCTTTGGTCCCTGTGTCCCTGCCGTCCCAGGGCAGCAGCTGCAGCTGCTCTCTGCTGCACGGGGAGGGAATAAGGTTTCCTTATTGCTCAACAAAAGCTGCTCTGTTGGGACGCTGTGGTTGGGGTTTGTGGTGCTCCTGCTGCCAAACACCTGCATTTATTCAGACACAAGTGCAGAAGAATCAGAGTTTGTGATTTGTGTTTCTGTTGTCAGACACCACCCCTAACAAGGCATCCAATGCAGACTGCCTGGAAACTCTGCCCCGACACCATGCTTTGGTGTCTTCACACCCCGGACACCAAGGGTGAGTAAGTGATAACAACAGCAGCCCCTTGAGCTCAGTGTTGGGCAATTCTGAATTAGCAAACGTACTGCAGAATGTTTGGGGGATAATCACACCCTTTATTCAGTTCTGCTTTTTCATTTGTATTTTTAATGTCAGTTCTGACTTACTTCCTTTTATCTGTATAGTGAGATTTTCCCTTGGTTCTATTTGAAGTGGTGTATTTTATTTATTTATTTTATTATTATTACAGATAACACAATCAATATCTGTCTTTTAAGAAGGACGACTTCATCTGAATTGCTGTATTTAGGCTGAAGTTATCTTATCAGCTGAGACTTTTCAGAGCTCAGAGCTGTGCCCTGTGCCTGCAGAGCAGCCAGGTGTAACTGCCAGCTTACTTATGCTGCCAGAAGATCTGCATATTCTCAAGGTCTTACACACCAAAACATTGTCTCCTTGGGCAGTGGAGACTGAGCCCACCAGGGAGTCCGGACCTTGAGCTTCTCTTTCCTGCAGAACTGCTGGGATGGCAGCTGTGCTGCAGCTCACCCTGTCCCTCAGCTCTGGAAATCCCACACGAGCTGTGCCACGGCACTGACACCCAACATGGAACACACAGAGCCAGGGGGATAAAGCTGATGCAAGAACAGCTCTTTCACCAGCCCTGGTGCCCTGGGCAGTGGCCACAGGCTGTGGCACAGTGGCACACGGATGTGTGGTACCTGCCAGGTGTGCCACAGCCACGGGGGCACTCACAGCAAGAAGCCACAGCACATAAACAGATACAACTGAGAGCTGGCAAGAGCTACTCCACTCCATCCCTGTTCCTACAGCATGTGAAATCAGAAGTGACTCCAGCAAGGAATGCAGCTGTGTTACATTAGCCCTAAAAGGATTCTCTCACAAAGGCACTGGCAGAGCCATTTCATTGCTGCCATGAACCAAATTCCTATGGGCAAGCCCAGGGCTCTTAATCTGGATTTATGGCTCTGCTACTAACTCCATAAACCATCTACAACCACTTGAGTGGCTGGACTCAAGTCAGCTGTGTGGGAAAGAATGTGAGTCTGTCAACTTCAATGAAAGCCTGTCCACCTTGCACTGATCCTGAACCTGACTCCAGAGAACTAACCAGAGTTGGACTTGGCACACACACACAGAGCAGATGGTGCAGTCCCAGCTGTACTTTGGCAAACTGGATGACTCAGCTATTTCTCTCCTGATTTTTTTCATCTCTTCAGAGTTCTCTTGGTTCTCTTCAGGAGCTGAGTTTACACATCCTTCCCACAGAACCTGCAGGCTGATCCTACCTTCACCTTACACCAGCATTTTATTTAGCTGGCACAGTCCACCACCCAGGAGCTCCCTGAGCAGTTTGCCCTTAAGAATCTCCTGCCTGAAAGATCAGGGTGCTGTGGATACCTGACAGCTTTTCTTCTCTCTGTGTTATCAGAACAAACCTAGCCCTGCTCCTTTCCAGAGGGCTCTGGGCTGCCAGCGCTGGCTATCACAACTGGAATTGTTCCCTGTGCACATTGTGCTGCACCAGGATTTTGGTTAACCTCTGTAAAACATAGTCAGTATTTCTTTCCGTCCCCCACCGTGTCCTAAAATAACACTTTTTATGCCCAATCCCTGTCATTCTGGGGAAAAGTGTGTATGGAAAATTATTATGTTGGGAACATGTATTTAAACAGCTGCCAAAAGGACACAATTTTAAAATAGTAAGAACAAAGCAGAGCACTGTGGGGTCTGGCCAGAAGAAATCTTCACTCCAAAGAGCTTATTTCATATACACAATAATTTCCCCAAATAAATAATGCCATAATGCTAATAAATGTTTATGGGATGAGACGGATCTCTTCTGAATGCCGACACAAAATTCAAATTAACTGACAAGAGGCATAATTTACCTTGAGTTCTCTTCATTAGGCACCACTGGCAGCTTCTCCTGAACTAGGAGGAATAACAATTAACTTCAGATGGAAATATGAAATCTAAATTACAGTTGCTAAACCTGAGAAGAGTAAGAAGATTCTATTATAATAAGATATATTCAAATTACATACACAGCACCTTTAATTTGGGAGAGTGGGCTCGTTAGGAATGACAGAAATGCGGATGGAGTATGAAGTCTAGTATTTCTTTATATTCCTCAAACAAGCAACACAAGACTGCACCTTATACTCTCTCAGCATTTATGTACAGAAAATCCTAACCAGCTTCTCCACTGTTAGATACAGGTACAGCTTATCACACATTCTGCTGGGTTTATTTCCACCCTAAACCTTCCAAAGATTACTGCAGGGGACACCAGGAGCTGTGCTTGAAACTCCAGGAGAGTAACAGCTTCTTCAGTTTCTCACCCTTCCCTCTGTTGGAGACTTCAAATACATAGGAGTGAACTCCTCAGTTTGGATTATTTGACTCCTTGTACCTCTTCCAGCTGCATGACACATCTCCTGTCCCAAAGCACCCCTCCTGCTTAAACATTTTTTAGGATTGTATTTAGAGATGAAGTTCTCACAACTGGACACGCTTTGGAGCCGTGCCTTCAATGGGCCTTTCCCCAGACAGGCTCTGAAGGCACCAAGGGGCCTGGGGCACTTCATGTCCCTCCTGCTGTGAAGTGACCTGGAATGTGACCACCCAGGGGTGCCCTGTAACTGGTGCTGTGTTGCTGTGGCAGTGCTCCATGTTCCAGAGCATCCCTTTCATCCCGGGCATTGTTCTCAGACTATTTCAAATCTCTTCCATGTACATTCAGACAATGACATGTCACTGTTCCCTCACACATGGGCAGCTCGCACTGAGTTAGGAGATCTCATTTCTGCAGCTCACACGGGAAGTGGAATGAAGGAAATAAAAATTCCTGGTAAGAACAGCAGCTGACTGATACACCACCAGGCCCTCATAAAACCCATTATTCTGCTACAGTTAAGGAGAGGAAAGGATTTATAAGACAGACTAGATTTTTTCCAAAAGCATGTACATAATTTATGAATTCAAGTTCTAATGGAAAGCAGGTGGGACCTGAACTATAAATGGCTGCAGCTCTAGAAAACTGAAATGCTCACTGCCCATGCCTTGGTAGGTAACGACAGAGCACTCTTCTTTAGAAAATACAAAATCCAGAATTGTTAATCTTTGTTTTGGCAGAGGATAATTCTAGCATGTAAAATTGCATCATCTTAAATACCACCTGGAAACAAATGGTGGAAGTATGTGCTGTGTTAGGAACTGCTGTAACATTTCAAACATTCTTGTCCTGCTTCTTTTCACTGTAAACCAGCAACGAGCCCAAGTGAGAACATCTGGGACCAACACAGAGCATGGCAGAAACACAGGCAGAGAGACTCAGAGGAGTTTCAGACACGTCACACTGACTAGGAGGCCAGTAGAGTGAAACCTTCCATGAGCAATGTTTTCACACCTAGAAATGCTGTTTGCAGTATTTCTGGGCACTCCAGGGACCCCAAGGGTATCTCTGCCCACCTCCCCCATCCTCAGTGTCTGGGGGCTCAGCTCGTCCCCTGTTTGCTGTCAATTGCTCCCCAATTCCACCAGGGTTACAGTGGGGCAAGGCTTTTCTGGCAAGAGGGAAAGATCAGCCTTTCAAAACAAAGCATAACTGTGACTCTATTTCCAAAAGCTCCCTCTGCTCCCATCCTTTATCTTCCTGGGGCTGCCACGCAGGAAGGCTGTTAATGTTTAAAAGGGGGATGTGCCAGGAGCTCCTTTTAACACCAGATTTTGAGAGTTATTCCCAAAGATTGTCTGATTCCCCCAGGGAAGCTGTGATTTCACAGCAGGGTGTTCATCAGTTTGCCATGGAAGCAGAGACACAGGCCCAGAGCAGATCAGAGTTTATCCAAAGGCAGAGGCAGCTACAGCTGTCACCAAAGCAGATGCTGTGACTGACATTTTCTGGGGGGGTTGAGCTGGAATAAACACATCCATTAACTTTTTTCTAGCAAAACTGGGGCATGGAAAGGCAGGGGTGTCACCTCCTCAGGTGCTTCTTTATTCAATCCCCTGGCACCCAAACCCTTTAAATTTAGCAAGTGGTCCAGCCAGGTAAACCTTAGAACTTCAGAAAAAACTTCTTCAGAACTTTTGAAATTTCAGAGCTTCTAAGTCTTCTGAGTTTGAGCTCAGAGAAAAGGAAAACCATCACTGACTGACCCTGCTCCCCAGCCCTACCACCAGTACAGAAATGTCACATTAGCCTGGATGTGAATTCCCTCTTCACTGTGCTCAAAGCTTTCTGTACATCTCAGCTCAAACAAACATAAAAAAAAACTTCAGGTGCATCTGATTTTATTAAGGCTGATGCAGAAAAAACCTTAATTATTATTATGTTGGAAAATCCTATTGTCTTCTCCACCACAAGATGAGAAGAAAATTAATAATAAAATATCACTTGTAAGTATCTTTATAATAACTAAAGCTGGGAACTCTGAATGCATCTTTAAAAAGCTGTGAACATCTTCATAGATACAAATTTCTAATCTCCTAAAATGCTGCAAGCAGAATGGTTAATTTTTAAATCCTCCAAAAATGTGGATTATTCCCTCTTATCTTCACTAAATCATATAAAAGATAATGAAAAGCTATTTTGTTTTAATCACTCTTAGCAAAATCATCTGAGAAATCTCCTCCTTTAATCTCCTCACAAGTGCCATCAAGACAACTGCATCAGCAAAGATTTTGTTACTGGCCAGGGGGAAGCAGCAGCCAAGTCACCACGATTATGGAATGTTTCAGTGCTTGTCTGACACTAGCAAGGGTTTTCCAGGGAGTACAAGCTCATCAGAAAAAAACCCCAACAATCACATTCCAGTCTTGTCTCACACACACTTAATTTTAATCTCATTTTGGCCAGTCATCTTATGAAAGATACACTACATTTTCATTTATCAGCCCAGCACTGTTAAAGGCTTCTTAAGAAACCAGTGTCTGCATCAGACACAGTATAAAAAATCAACCTGTGAGATAAAAGGTAAAATATCAACTAGGAAGATTATCCAGGATATCTGACATTAAGTTATCCAAGATGCAGCAGGGTGTTCCAGGAGTGTTTCAGAGCATAGGGTACACAAGACCTGGGAAGATGTAGGAATAAATATTTATAAACACTCCTGTGAATTTTGTTTTGCTCAGTCATCAGAGCAGAACATTATTTACATAGTAAAAGCAGAAGCTCCTATCTGTAAACAAAAACTATTAATCAGGGTGATAATATATGCTGAGGGCAAGGGATTTTTGTCTCAGGTAAAACCAATAAAACTCATAAACATGAGAGCAGCCAGACAGTGAAGAAGGAGGAATAGTGTCACACATCAGAGTGTGAACTGTGCCCAAAGCTAAGGAACAGCTGTAAATGATGCATAAGCAAAGAGTATTTACCTAAAACTGTCAAGAAAAGCCTGAATAAAATATAAGGTCAAAATAACCTGTCTGTGAGGAAATTGTAAACTGTAAATGGGAAGAGCTGAAATCTCACAGTGTAAGCGGTCAGTTGATGCTGCACTTGGAATGTAAAAAGGCACAGGATGGGGCTCCCTCAGTGCAGGTACCCCCGGGAAACACTGCTCCGGGAGCTCAGGTGAGCAGGAGGAGAGGCACAGATGTGGAAACTCCTCCTCTCTCACACCGGGAGCTCAGGTGAGCAGGAGGAGCTGAAGGCACAGATGTGGAAACTCCTCCTCTCCCACACCAGGAGCTCAGGTGAGCGGGAGGAGCTGAAGGCACAGATGTGGAAACTCCTCCTTTCTCACATCAGGAGCTCAGGTGAGCAGGAGCTGAAGGCACAGATGTGGAAACTCCTCCTCTCTCACACCAGGAGCTCAGGTGAGCGGGAGGAGCTGAAGGCACAGATGTGGAAACTCCTCCTCTCTCACACCAGGAGCTCAGGTGAGCGGGAGGAGCTGAAGGCACAGATGTGGAAACTCCTCCTCTCTCACGCCGGGAGCTCAGGTGAGCAGGGGGAGAAGCACAGATGTGGAAACTCCTCCTCTCTCACACCAGGAGCTCAGGTGAGCAGGAGGAGCTGAAGGCACAGATGTGGAAACTCCTCCTCTCTCACACCAGGAGCTCAGGTGAGCAGGAGGAGCTGAAGGCACAGATGTGGAAACTCCTCCTTTCTCACACCGGGAGCTCAGGTGAGCAGGAAGAGCTGAAGGCACAGATGTGGAAACTCCTCCTCTCTCACACCAGGAGCTCAGGTGAGCGGGAGCTGAAGGCACAGATGTGGAAACTCCTCCTCTCTCACACCAGGAGCTCAGGTGAGCAGGAGCTGAAGGCACAGATGTGGAAACTCCTCCTCTCACACCGGGAGCTCAGGTGAGCGGGAGGAGCTGAAGGCACAGATGTGGAAACTCCTCCTCTCTCACACCAGGAGCTCAGGTGAGCGGGAGGAGCTGAAGGCACAGATGTGGAAACTCCTCCTCTCTCACACCGGGAGCTCAGGTGAGCGGGAAGAGCAGGAGCTGAAGGCACAGATGTGGAAACTCCTCCTCTCCCACACCAGGAGCTCAGGTGAGCGGGAGGAGCTGAAGGCACAGATGTGGAAACTCCTCCTCTCTCACACCGGGAGCTCAGGTGAGCGGGAAGAGCAGGAGCTGAAGGCACAGATGTGGAAACTCCTCACTCTCACACCGGGAGCTCAGGTGAGCGGGAGGAGCTGAAGGCACAGATGTGGAAACTCCTCACTCTCACACCAGGAGCTCAGGTGAGCAGGAGCTGAAGGCACAGATGTGGAAACTCCTCCTCTCTCACACCGGGAGCTCAGGTGAGCGGGAGGAGCTGAAGGCACAGATGTGGAAACTCCTCACTCTCACACCAGGAGCTCAGGTGAGCAGGAGGAGCTGAAGGCACAGATGTGGAAACTCCTCCTCTCTCACACCGGGAGCTCAGGTGAGCAGGAGCTGAAGGCACAGATGTGGAAACTCCTCACTCTCACACCAGGAGCTCAGGTGAGCAGGAGCTGAAGGCACAGATGTGGAAACTCCTCCTCTCCCACACCAGGAGCTCAGGTGAGCGGGAGGAGCTGAAGGCACAGATGTGGAAACTCCTCCTCTCTCACACCGGGAGCTCAGGTGAGCGGGAAGAGCAGGAGCTGAAGGCACAGATGTGGAAACTCCTCACTCTCACACCGGGAGCTCAGGTGAGCGGGAAGAGCAGGAGCTGAAGGCACAGATGTGGAAACTCCTCCTCACTCTCACAGCTCACCACGGGGCACAGCCTGGGCCGATGGGCTCGGAGGCAGTGCCCTGCACTACGGGAAAGGTGGATTTTCCCCTGCTGGGGACCAAAGCGCAGACAAAGCCCAGGGAGGGCAGTGCCTGAGCTGGAGGATGGACGGCTCCCAGCAGGGAGTGCCACCAGCAGGGCTGTGCCTTCCAGCGGGACACGCTCCCCAAGGAGCTGCCCCCGACAGGATGCACAGGACACTCCCGAAGGCCAAAGGGGGATTTCTACAAGGGGAGACTTCAGAGCATTCACAGTGCTGTAAGGTCACATACCCAGGATAAAGAGAACAGAAGTGAGACAAGCTCAGTGCGCTGTGTGGGGCTGTGCAGTATTTTATAGCCGTTGTTTTGCACCATTCTCTCACCTAAATCAGGAACAGCGGTGACAGAAATAATTCTTTAAGGTATGAAAATAAGGAAAATAATTCTACTAGTTCTGAGCATTTCTGAATATTTTCCAGAGGAAGTCTTGCTAGACTGAAGGTCAAACTGTAACTATAACAGTAGTCAAAGGCAAGAAAAACTTAAAATTGTCTATGAAAACATGTGGAAATTACATCAATGCATGACGGTATTTCACAAGAATCCTCACAGAATAAATACTACTATTTCCAGTCCTCAGAAATGAAGAATGCATGTCACAACTTCCACACAGAGAAATTGAACCAAGTGTATTTCCTAGACCTTCGTGCACGGTAGGTAAGTGCTCTTATCTCCTACAAAAATAAACATCAGGATTTGCTCCTCCACAGGAGCTCTGCTTGCAGGCCCGCGTCCAGCATGATGTTCCCCATCAGTGAGGAAGCAGAGACCTAAGGCAGTTAAGCTGTTCCCTCCTGGCCACGCTGCTGAATTTGCCCGAGGCACTGCCGGGCTGTCTCTGAGGGGAGAGAAAAGCGCCGGGAGCTGCCGGGATCCCCGGGCTGCTCCACAGCTGGGCTGGAGCCTTCTGGCCAGGGGCTGGCCCTGCACACTTGGTACCACCTGCTCTGCATTCTTCAGCCCGTCTTATCTCTGCAGCAGCTCACGGCCTTTTCAAAAGCTAATCCACTGAAGAAAGAGGAAGGGACGCTTTGTGCTTGATGTTTAAACTGCAAATTTGTTTTCCAGAAGCTCTTCAGATTGATAGTTTGGATTATATTTTAAGAGCTCACAGTGTGACACATTGAACTGCTGCTGCTGTCACTCACAGAAACCCAAACTGTGCTTCGAGTCGGAGAGCAGGGGTATAAATCAGTGTAATGCCAAGGATATTCATGGACTTACTCTGCCCAGAGGTGACAGAGCTACTCTGTAAGAACAGCAATAAAAGTTCACTGTAGCTCTTGGTAGACATAAACCCCAAGCTACTAAGCCCAAGGAAGACTCCAGTACTTGTCTTTTATCCCACTCCTCCCAAGGTCAGCATTTTTAGAAGCACATGTTCTCAGTGCTCAGCATACCATCAGTGAAGTTATGATGTAACAGGTACAGAAACAGCTGAATTTATAGTCCTGTATTTAAACAAGACTTAAACTCACTGTACTTTCAGATCTTTTCACAGGAGCAAATCAATTTGACATGAGCAAGTGCCCTTGGATTGCTGCAGTCAGAAGAAATGGGTATGGACCCAAACCACTCTGAGATCCTGATATACATTACACATACAAAAAATCTTAATTTGAGTTTAGAGCCCAATTTCACAAGTCAAACCCGTTGCTGATCCAAAACCAGATTTGGAAAGGTCAAATTTCCAGAAAGTTCTACACTCCCTTTGCTGCACAGGGAAACAGAGCAGTTTTTATTGCCATGGTCTTTTTCCAGGGTAATTATTGAACAGAGAGAAGAAAGTTAATTATGGGTTTGGGTTTCTTTAACCTGGAAGAAAACCCAGCAATTTTGTGCTACTATGAGAAAACTGCCCAGTTGTTTTCTGCCTTTTCTTATCCTCCACACTGCCCAAGATATGGGGTAGGGGGAGGAAGGTATTTTAGGTTAGATGTAATTTTCCCTTCCTCTCTGGAAAGTAAACAACAGAAGTTTGTGCTTGTCTCAGTTATGAGTAGAAAATAAACCAGGACTTCATAAAAAATCACCTGGCATTTAACAGACACTGGTCTCCCCAAAACACACAGAAAATGTGATGCCACAGAACCTTATAAATGGCAAACAGGTAGGATGGAGGAAAGCAAAGACTTCATAATTTTTTAAACACAATTACATATTCCAAGATCAGAAAGCAGGAGTAGTCACAGATACCTCAGTACAATGCATACACAGAGGCTGGCTAATGTGTGTTTTAATATTCATGTCTTATCAAGTATGTTTATATAAATTCTCAGAGAAAACACACATCATATGCTCTAAGCCAGGCATGTGTTACCAAGATAATGTTGAACATCTATTTCTGCATTTCAAATTATAAAATCTTTGATATTTGTCCTTGTTCTTTACAAAACAAGTAGCTTTCTGCTTCTCATCCTCAGTTGTATGTGTATTTCGAGACATCCTTGTTCCCTGCCAAAATCAGTGGTGTCTTTAAAACTTCTTAAGGAATGTAATAGGTCTGGAAACTCTTAGTAGGCTACTAAATCCCCCTGTAAATCCTGGCAAATTCCCAGACTGCCCATTCTCACAGGGATACATGGCCTAATTACAAACCCATTAAACACTCTGAGTTCAAGGGTCTGCTTTAACCCTGCAATTATTTGATCCTCCTTTTACTGAAGTAAAAGCTTCAGTGAAACAGAGACAGGCAAAACCAGACAGAGCCAACAGGAGAGGCAGAAGCAGGATCAGAGAGCAGGCACACTGAAATCATGAGGCAAGTGAAGGGCAGTGGCAGATAAACAGGGAGGGAAAGAACCCTCTGGAAAGGGGGAAATTTTCAGCTCCAGGGGGAGAGACCCCTCACACTGCCAGGGCAAGGGGCATGGGGGTGCTGAGCTGACAATGCCTGGGCACCTCTCTGGCACTGAGGGAATGGCAGCAGCTCTCTGTGGCTTGGCAGGGAGCAGGGATCCCTGTGGAGCTGCACCTGGCACAGGTGTGCTCGTGCCTTGGCAGCAGAATGCAGAGCAGGCATTTGCTTTAATACACGAGCTTAACTGTGAGAGTGCTGGGAGGTGCAGCTGAACACACAAAGCACCAGCACCTACCCAAGGGGGGCCATTTCCCAGGGCACAGCCACGTCCTGGCTCTTGGTGTCACCCATGGAGTTTCCAGGAGCTTTGACACAGGCCCACGGGAAGGCAGCACAAGTTCTCACTGAGACAAACAATAGAGATTTGTTTTCCCATTTTCACATTCACCCATACAGCACATTTGCCCTTTCATATTTTAAGATAGAAAATCTAATGCAAACCATTAGGAAAACCCTTTGGTTTTCTCTCCTAGATCTCAGTGTGGCCTAAGAAGGATGGCTTGGATCAGGACAACTCTCCCAGTGTTCTGACAGTCCAAAGTCTGCACTTTTTCCTCCCCATTTTCCATACTGTACTTGTGCCATACGTGCCTTGTACTTTGTCATTTGAGACTAAAAAAGACCAGAAATAGACATTTAAGTCATGGACTTGATTCAAATGATCTCATGGACAGGGCTGTGGAGCCAGCTAATCTGTGACATTGAAACACAACCTATTTTTTTTTTGCTGACTATTTGCTTATGTCATTTGGGTGGTGAAAAGAAACTCTCATCCAGGGTGCCAGCAGCAAGAAAGAACAGAAAAATGGGATTTATTTGCCACTAGGCCAGGCACAGTGTCACTGCCCACCGCTTTGTCAAGTTATGGCCAGTTGTTTTCCAGAGACCTAGACACTGCTAACGAATATTTTTAACCTGCCATCCTTAATTTAAACATTTCTTTCCTCTCTTTTGAATTCCTCCTAGCCTTACCAATCTTCCTGACTGTAACTGTACTGCAGACTCCAGCAGACACAGCCTGTGGTGCCGAGTGTGTTTATCAGCCTTGCAGTCCATCAGGTACCAGACTGTGACACTGCAAACAATCACAGCCCTTGGCAGGGATAACCTGATTAGTGGCTGTACCAGGCTGGAGGTTCTTGCAGCCTGCTGAGAAAACACACGCTTCAGGACCTGTCCTCCAAAGAGTTCCTCTCTCTGCTGTGCTGGGATGAGCTGCAGGCCCCTGCCCTCAGCACCCCCTGCCAGGGCACACCAACACACGGGCACTGCGAGGTGCAGCATTCCCAAGGGGTCCAGCACGCCCTGGGGGGCTGTGGGGGTCCAGCCCCTCACCCCGCCTCAGGCAGCCCAGTGTTTTGGAATCCCAGCTGTCTCAGACTCCCAGTGCTTTGGAGCCTCTGTTGTGGCTGTGCAGAGCTGCAGAGCCCCGGTGCCACGGCCCCAGCACGTGGAGCCCCGGGGCAGAGTGTCTGGGAGCACAGCAGGGTGTTGACTCCTTGGATCCTGCGTGTCCACAGCAGTTCCTGCTCCAGTTTTTGCTGGAGAAAAGGCCTCTCTGTGCTTGTGCCCTTTTTTCCCCCCAAAGCTGTGGTTTTAAAGTAAACCAGGGAAGTGTGACTAAGCCTTCACAACTGTACTAGCACTGCACAGGAAACCTGTGGTTAAGGGGTCTCCATTCTCTCCTCTCTTTTTCTTCTGTGTTTGCACTATTATCAGTTTTCACTGTGCCATCTGCGTGTGGCACATACAGTTTTACATTGCCTGTATTTACCCAGTTCTTCCACAAAATCACCCACTGTTGTCCCAGTAACATTTAACACATGGTTCCTGGTACAGCAGCAGAGATTCAGGACCCCAAAGAGCCTGTTAGCCAGAGCTAACTGCAGCACTGTGGGTGGCTCTTAGGCAAGCTCAAATCCAGCCAAAACCAAGCCAAAGAAAAAAAAATACAGCTTTTCAGCCTTTTCAGCCAAGTGTTTTATCAGGCTTGCAAACACCTGCAAATGAGTTGCACTGCAAAGCCTGTCGCCTAACAAAGACAAAGCTTTGTAATACAATACAATTAGACCTGAATAATTTAGGCACTGAAACAAATATTTTGAGACCTAGACTGTTTGCTTTCCTGAATGAGAAATTAGCCAGGCTTGGATTCATTACAAACCTACTGAGAAACAAAACCAGAACCAAATGAGGAAATATGCAGTGTGGTAAGGCTTTACCACCTAAATTCTCCCAGTCCAACTGCACTGAACACGTGTAGGGCTAAGGAGGGGAGGCAGGAGGTTCCCCATTTTCCTCTCCTCTAGCAGAGAACATGATGGGGAAGGGATCAGCAGGGTTGAGGGGGTGGTCAAACTCACACAGACAGCATCCACATTGTTTGTTCCCTGCACCCTGGCTTTGCTGCTTTGAAAAGTGAGCTTTTCCAAAAGGAAATAAATACAAGTATCAATAATGTTGTTTCACAGTAGTGTAAATGACTCCTAATGTCACCCAGAGGTCATATTGGGAATGAAGTCTTGCTGTGGTCGTTTGGACCAACAGGAGGACACAATATTGAATGGGTCACTGGCTTTTCTTGACTCTGAGGAATTCCAGTTGAGCTATTGGGGTGCAGTTTGTTTTTCTGAAGGCTGGACAGTGAATCCATTTTTGTATGTAGTTCTGAACTGCTTGTGGGCCCAGATTTTGGAGCAGCTTCCTTCCCTAGCCAGATTTTTAAGGGATACTCTACTGCTAAGTATTGCTGTCTCTTCTTAAATCATCAGTGAGCAGAAATCTTTGTTTTTCAAGGACACGGATTTAACAAGTCTGCCCTTCCATATTAACTCCCTTTTTTTCTCTTGCTGACTCTAAATGGTATGTTGAGTGTTATTTGGGTCTATAAATTTACCGTGTATTTGTTTCAACCTGGTGGTTGTCCATCAGAAGTCCAGAGAAGTCTGTGAGCAGCAGTGCCAGACCCCTCCAAACTCGTGCCTAAAGGATGAAACTCTTCCTCCTGCTCCTTCTCACTGCAAGCAGTAAGATCAAAGCAGCACACCTCAGCAAAGTGCTAAGGAAAAACCATTACTCTTATCTCTAAATTCGAGGCTTCCATTGTTTCTTTCAATTGTGGGGTGAACTTTCTGTTGTTGGTTTGCCTTTTTGTTTCTTATCTTGCTGAAATCACAGTCCCAGCAGGGGAAGGTGAGTAAGAGGGAAGCAAACACTCGGTGTTTAACCGGAATCAATCCAAGGGTCACCTGCTCCTCGGGTCATCCTGGCACTGGGGCTTTGCCCTCGGGAATCTGCAGGGCAGGTCCATTAGCAGAATGAAGCTATAGGTCTGCCATCCCTAAAACGACAGGCTTGGAAAAGCCCTCTAAGACCATCCATTCCCCCAGCACTGGCAAGGCCACCAATGACCGTGTCCCCAAGTGCCACATCCACACAACCTTTAAATCCCTCCAGGTTTGGGGACTCCACCACTGCCCTGGGCAGCTGTGCCAGGGCTGGACAACCATTTCTGGGAAGAAATTCTCCCTAATATCCAAACTAAACCTCTCCTGGCAGAACTTGAGGCCATCTCCTCTTGTCCTATCACTTGTTATCTGGGAGAAGAAGAGACCCCACCTCACTCTTGTCTCCCACTGCAAACCTGGCTTCTCTGATTGCCCACAGCAGCACTGATAACATTATTCTTAAGAAGCAGATCACACTGTTGACCTGCTGGGAGTTCTCCCTAGGAAAGGCCCAAACAGGAATCTCAGTGCTTGACTCACAGATCACACCCCTCACAGCCTGTGTCACCAACGTCTGCCCTCTCTTTCCAAGCACGAGGTTCTACAGGAGTGGAAACTCTCTCACTGCCTGTCAGGTACGTCGGTTCTCTTTGGGCTATTTGCAGATTGCCAGACGAGTTTCTTCCTTTTCTTTCTCTTTGTGGTGAATTAGGCAGTTCTACTTTCTATTTTTGCTCACCTAAAATTTTTGAAACAAGTCCTTTTTTTGCCATTTTAGTTCAGTCTGTTTGCACATCACCCCGTGCTTCCCAAGCTTTGTTGCAGTAAGGCTGTGCAACAGGCACCTGCTTACAAAATCAGATGTGTTTTTAATGCCTCCTCCGTTCTTACACTGCTTGGTGAAATTTGCTGTTGTTTAAAGCATCAGGTAATGGCAGGAGTGACCTGCAGGAGCACATGGCTTGTCCCAGGAATCGGACTGGGACTCTGTAAGAATTACTTCAGGAAAGGGTGAAAATGAGATATTTACAATAAATTGAATACTGATCCTGGAAAGGATATAATCGGCATTTCCCCCACTCCTCTCTGTAAGAAAAATGCAGTATTTTTGTTCTCCTAGACCTTCTGAATTGTTTTTTCTTGCCCACTTTTGATACTTCTCTTGCTTTTCTGGTGAATAAAACCACCTTCTTCAGAGGTTCATTTTGCAAAAGTGCTTCATTGATACAGCTAATGCTCATCTTCCCCTCTTCATTGCCTCTGCCCTGCAGATCACTCACTGGGCAGTTCCATAAAGAAGTGGGGATTCAGTTTCCACCTTTCTTGGTAGAAGGAAGTCACCCCTCTCAAGCCGCAGACATTTTAGTGCGTGTAGCTGGTAATAAAAGATTTCAGAAATTCCTGCCATGTCTGCCTCAGAGGTAATAAACCTCTCAAGGAACGCAGCAGAAAGCAGTGTGGTGTCTGGTTTGAGTGAGAGGAATGACGGTAACTCATATTGCTGCTGCTGCTGTTTGTCAGTCTCTTAGTAAAAATGAAACTTAACTAAAATGAAACTTTGTAAGAATGAAGCGAATATCCTTTGATACTCAGTTGGCTGAGAAATCTTTTGACAGAGCTCAGAGCTGCCTCTCCGTGCAAGAAGTCACAGCTATCTCCCTCCCGAGGAGAAATCGCTCGGTGAACGAGGATGTAAGATCTTGCAGAGCGTATGTGACTGCATTAATTTGACAAAGGCGATGAGTGTGCATGGAAGCAGGCACCGAGCCGCAGACATGCGGCCGCTAACCTTCGCCGTGCACCCCCTCCCTCCTTCTCCTGAACCGCCTGGGGAGAAATGAGCGGGCGGCGCGGCGGGCAGGTGCAGGGGCCGCTCCATCGGACCCGGCTCCTCCGCCCCGCCCGGCCCCGCGCCGCCGCTCCTGCCCCCGCCGCTGCCCCGGCGCCGGGGGAGCCTTGGCGAGGTGCACGGCGCGCTTCCCAGGGGCGGGGGGGCTTGTTTGTTTGTTTCCTGCCCCATCCCATTTTTATGATCGCGAAGAGGAAGAAGCCTTCAGGTCAGCCGGAGAACTGCTGGTCCGGCGGCCGGCGGACAAGGGCTCCTTTGATCGGCGAGCGGCGGGCGCGGGCAGCGGGGAGCGCCCCGGGCTCTGATGTCCCGGCCATGCGGGCGCCCCGCGGCCCCGCCGCTGCCCGCGGGCGCTGAGCCCCGCCGGCGGCTGCCCGGCACAGCCCCGCCAGCCTGAGCCGAGCCCCAGCCCCAGCCCGAGCCTGAGCTCAAGCCCCGGGCTGCGCCGCCTCCCCCCGGGCCCCGCGAGCGCGGACCCGCCGGCTCGGGGCGTCCCCGCCGCCTCCGCCCGGCGCCGCCCGGGGATGTGCGAGGCGGCCCCCGCGGCCGGACCCCTGCGAGCGCCAGCGGGTGAGTGCGGGACGGGGCTGCGGGAGCGGGGCGGGACGGACGGGGCCCGCACGGCTCCCTGAGCCGGGAGCTGCCAGCCGGGAGCGGTGCTGCCTGAGCCGGGACGCTGGGTCTGGGGCCAGCTCACCCTCGGGGAGCCGCGGGCCGGGTTCGGCCGGGGTTCGCACACCGGGAGCAGCGCCCCGAGCCACCCTCGGGGTCCGGGGCCGGCCCGGGCAGCGGCTGCGGCAGAGCCGAGAGCCCTCTCCGCCCAGGGTGGCCCGGCCCGGCCCAAGGCGCCTCCCCGGGGGCCGGAGCCGCTCTCGGAGGGCGGCGGGGCTGAGCCGGGCTCCGGGGCTGAGCCGGCTCCAAGGATGTGCCGGGCTCCGGGGATGTGCCGGGCTCCGGGACTGTGCCCGGGCTCCGGGGCTGTGCCGGGCTCCGGGGCTGTGCCCGGCTCCAAGGATGTGCCCGGCTCCGGGGCTGTGCTGGGCTCCGGGGCTGTGCCGGCTCCAAGGATGTGCCGGCTCCGGGGCTGTGCCCGGGCTCCGGGGCTGTGCTGGGCTCCGGGGCTGTGCCCGGGCTCCGGGGCTGTGCCGGCTCCGGGGCTGTGCCCGGGCTCCGGGGCTGAGCCGGGCTCCAAGGATGTGCCGGGCTCCGGGGATGTGCCGGGCTCCGGGACTGTGCCCGGGCTCCGGGACTGTGCCCGGGCTCCGGGGCTGTGCCGGGCTCCAAGGATGTGCCGGGCTCCGGGGATGTGCCGGGCTCCGGGACTGTGCCCGGGCTCCGGGGCTGTGCCGGCTCCGGGGATGTGCCGGCTCCAAGGATGTGCCGGGCTCCGGGGCTGTGCCCGGTTCCGGGGCTGTGCCCGGCTCCGGGGCTGTGCCGGCTCCGGGGCTGTGCCTGCTCCGGGGCTGTGCCCGGTCTCTGGGGCTGTGCCCGGGCTGTGGGGATGTGCCCGGCTCCGTGCGGCGGTAGCGGTGCAGTCCCCGCAGGCTGCCCCGCGATGCCCCGTGGCACTGCCCGGACGGCACGGGACAGGCTGCACAAGTTAATGAAAAAATGGTAAAGTATTCCCGTGACGTGCAACATTTTCTGTGGAGGCGACGCTGGGAACCAAGTAAGCCTCAAACCGATTTCAACAAACCCATCCCAAACCCAAAAGCCAATGCATAAATTAACTCCCTGTGCTATCTAGATCAGGATCAGTCAAAACATCTTCAGCTCTGTGCTTCAGTAGGCAGAGCAGAGGGGATCACATAAGCACCAGGAGAAGTGCAAGAAAACCACAATACCGAGGTTCGCATCTGCTTAAATTATTCTACAGTTTCGCTGTGCTTGCAGTAGCACATAGAGCAGCTTCTACCTGGTGGTCGTTAATGCAGATGGGCTCAACTCTCTAAATAACTAGAAGTAAAAATTAGTCAGATGCCTTTAGACACGAGGAGCGCTTCTGCAGGAACAGAAAGATTAGCTCGCTTGGAAAAACTTAGATGACTGCAAAGAACATATTTGCACATGAAAGGTGCAGTGTTTCCTGCTGCTCTACGGAACTGTGTTTTCAGTGCTCAAAGTCACCGCCAGAGTCAGGAGATAAGCATCATTGCTTCAATGAGGCTCCAAGTACTCAGAGGATTCTGGAGGCTCGGCAGTATTTAGTCCATATAAATAACATTTTTTTGCTGCTTAATATGTCTGGGAGTCAGATGGGGATAATGGTTAATTTGCTTTTTTATTACCTATGAACTTCTAGCTCATGGTTAATGCAGGGCAGATTTCTCACTCCTTTGCATGTTTCAGTGGGATTTCAGTCCTGTGCCCCAGAGATCACTGGCTCATTTGACCAAAAATCCTGTTCTTCAGAGAAAAGCGTCAGCTCATGAGGCACGTGAAAGTAGTTGTGATGGTCCCTGTCCAGAAAGACAGAGGCTGGGCAGACCTCAGGATTCCAGCCTCCTGAGCCATGGAAGAGCTGCAGTTCTGGCATTGCCAGTCACCTCCTGCAGCTTGATGTCCCAGGAGCAGTGACAGGAGGGCAGATGAGACACGCAGAAATAAAATGTCCTCTTGTTTGTGTAGAGGAGCAGTGTGAGAATGTCCAGTGAGCTATCGAGAGGGGTGTTGGTAAACCCATGGAACACAAAATCTCTCTTTACTTACATCTGTAGTACCAGGTTATTGGACATCTTTAGTTTATTAATAAACATGCACTTTAGGGACCCGTTTTTGCAGCAGAGGAGTCGCATTCTAGGGGAGGTGGACATCAGAGGAAGGAAGAAATTATTGGAAACTAAGGCATGTGAATCAGGCAGAAAAGGGAGGTCCAGTGGAAAGGCAAAGACTGGAGATCTGAGACATTGCAACAGTTTGAGGAGAGTTTGAGTTGGGATGAACTAAAGTCAGCAATACAGCTAAGCCAATTAAAATAATGAAGTTCTGAGTCAGACCTGACTGGATGCAGAGCCTGAGAAGGGTCCCTCACTGACTTATGGAGAGAGGGAGAGGCTGTAAGGAAAGTTGACCGTTGTGTGAGGGGTCTGGTGAATGTAGTGTTCCCATTATTGATCCCAGTGAAATTCTCATATTCTTTCCCATTGAATGGAAAGGGTGTGTACTGCCTGTGGATGTAAAGAGCCCCAGGAAATGCTGGCAGGGATTTCATTGTGAAATACTGAGAAATACATTGCTGTGGGTGTAGGGATTGGAATCTCAGTTGATGGAGGAAAGCCTGGCCCTGGATAAGTAGGAGGAGATGAAGGGAGAGCACAGAGCTGCCACAAGCAGCACTGCAAAGGTGGCCCAGTTACCTCTGAAAAGCAACAGAGAGAGGATCCCCAACCCTACTGCAAGAGCTGCACGAGTAAGTGTGAGCTCGCTGCCAGGGCGTTGCGTGACTCCTGTTTCCAGTGCTCTAACCTCCAAAGACAGGCCTGCTCACAGTTCTTTAAAAATTGCTGTGAAGACTCACTGTCTTCAGTGTGAGTTTGACAGGCTCCCAGCAGAGCCTGATTTTTTTTTCTATTTTTAGAGCCAGCTGTAAAGCTGTAGTCAAGAACTGCTTACATAATATTTTAGAAGTGACAGCGAAGCACAATGGTATATTGTGACCTTTGGCATTAGATAAGTAATTGGCAGGTTAAGTTAATTTTTATTCAAGCAAAGAGACTTGCATTTTACTGCTTGTGAACTCCTGTACCTTCACACAAGATTAAACCTCACGGGTACGTTTTAAAAATAGGTTTTGGTTTGCTGGCCTTCCTTTTCTGTGTGGTGTGAAGGAAGCTCCTCCACGCAAAGGAACTCCAGTCTTCTGCTCTCCATCCATGACACAGTGTGTGGTACGTGTGTGTGTGTGTGTGTGTGTTTGCACGGGCAGGGCAGAGGGCAGGATTCTTCATTTCCTGACTGGCAGCCCGGTAGCACGACAAATAATTGGAAAGCTCACCTAGAAAACACCTTTGTTACTGTGCAGCTGAGGAGCTGGTTTCAAGCCTGTGACTCAGGGTGAGCGCTCAGTGAATCTTCCCTTTTCCATTCCAGACGCTGGGTTATGGGCAAGTCGGAAAGCCAGATGGATATAACTGAGATGAATACTCCCAAACCAAAGAAGAGACTGGGATGGAGCGGCCTGGAAGTGGGGCTGGCCGTGGTGGTGGTGCTGCTGGCCATCGTGGCCATCACCATGATCGCGCTGTACGCCACGTACGACGGTGAGTACGCGGGGCTGCCCCACGCACACACCCCGGGCACTGTGGGTCTTTGGGGGGAGCCTTGGGGTCTTGGCTGGAAGGTGAAGCTGCATCCACACTTCTCGTTGCTGGAAAAACTCAAACTGCGTCCTGCCAACTGGGACTCGGTAAATTCCTTCGTTCATGCCAAGTTGTGGTAAACACAAACCATCTGCTTGTTCTGACTTAGGAATACTTCTGTTTGTAATTAATGCTTCAGTAAGCAAAAATCCCAACAAATTACAACATTGCTGAGGAAAACCAAACTCCAGGCTTCCTTTGTGTTCCTGTGGATGTATGAAAATCCTATTTTTTCCTTGTTCAGGCTGTTGCAGCAAGGACTCTCAGTAAGTATAGTCATCCTGAGAGGTTTTGTGCTTCAGCAGCCAGAGCAAAATAATTTCATTCTGGGGGAAATAGCCTGATAATTTTTGGAAAAGATAATACAGAGAAGCTAAAATTTCCATCTAGGGTCAAGCTAGAATTTTTCCTTATATTGGGAATTAAGTGCTTTGTTTATTTTTGAAGTACTTAATAGTTTTGTTTAAGCTTTTTATTGAAGGGTAGTTCAATTATGGGATAGAAAAACGCCATTATGAGGAAAAAAAAGTTTTATTTCCGAAGTCTCAAAAGGAAGTATTTTCATGTTCCTGAATCCTGTATTTTTTTCAGAAGACTTCAGAGTGAATGTCTCAGAATTTTCATATAATTCCTTGAAAATCCTTTTGTCATTGTAAAGTACTGCTAAATTCAAACTGGCTTTGTAATTCTCTGCAGTCCTTGAGCTATTTTTCTCTAAATTGCTTCTTTGTCATAAAAACAGTATTTTGCCCACCTCCAATTGCTAGGACATTTTCCTCTGATGACTACAAAAATTCCACATGATGAGTGACTAGCACTGAATGACCCTAAAGGGTTGAAGATGATGATATTTTTAGAGCCTGATCCTATAAATATTGCCTTACTGAGTGTAAGGTGTCCATTCATATTATCTTACTGTACACTGCAAGTAAATTGACTGTCAATGGAAATATTTACAGTAGATTTTATTACACTGACATTGAGTAAAGAATTAAGAATATGATTGTGTTCTCTTTTAGATGGGGTTTGCAAGACGCCAGACTGCATCAAATCAGGTAAGAATGAAAATTTATATGTTTTAAGTTAATTTATGTGTTTTAAAACAAAATTACTACACAGAATTCTCCCATCTAACTGCAGACAAGTATTTTTTGGATAAGCTGACACACTCTGATAACTTCCCTGAGCTCAGGGGATGGAACAGGGGATTTTGATCTCTGTTTCTTAGCTAGGTAAGCACATTGTTTTGCTCCTGAATCTTCCCCAGGTCACTGGTTGCTTTGCCAGCTTATATTACTTTATTTGTGAGCTATTAAAATACCAACTGACAATCAGGAGTACCACAATAAGATTAATCATTACAAGTAATTGATATGAAGCTCTATATTCTCAGTGGCTGATAGGAACTGAGTAAACAAGTGACAGTAGGAACAAAGCCAAACACTGGTTTGTGACAGCAACACTGAGCACTAATGAAGAGTACAATGTGCATTACCTGTATTTGTGCAGGTATAAATTCATCTGGATTAGAGATACAATAACAACATAACCATAACATAATCACATTCCCTTGATTATTATATACCTGTGGTATCAGCCAAATAATGAATGGTTACCTTGGGGCTCGGGTGTGCAAATAACACTCTTGAGGAGAGCATTCTGCATGGCCATACTCAAGGTATGTACTTCACGTGCACCCTAAAGGAAAGACCACAGCTCCCACAGCTGAGCCCTTTCTGGTACTTTTGCAGTATTTAAGCTTTAAGGTCTGATAAAAGTTGGATAGCTAATATTGGCTGGCCTGGACCTTGGAGCAGGAGAGTTATGAGAGATGATTATTTCTGTGTGACACACGTGAGTAGGCACGGAGGATTACCCAGGTGCTGACTGCAAGCAGAGCAACCCCTGCACAGTTCAAGCCAGGTTTGATATTACACTGGTAATGATTTCTCTGATTTAAGCAAGATGTGGATTTCTCCTGGCTTTTCTTGTGAGGTTTTTCCCAAAGTGACAAGCCAGTGGATAGGGACCATCTTTTCTTGGTGTCAGAAGATGTTTCTGATCTACAGTTACTGTTTGGCAGGGCTGTGAATGAGCCAGCTGGGGTGTCCAGTCCCGGCTAGGGACATCTGTGCTGCTGGACTGACACATGCCAAGGTCATCCAAGGGACAGTGATGCCCTTCAGGTGCTGCCCCAGTCTGGCAGAGAGATTCACAGGGATACCCTTAAAACAGGAGATGTTAGGAAGAGTTACAACTTTCCTCTTTCACAGCAAATTGGTGGAGTTGGGACAGGAATAAACTGCAGCATTCAAAACACTCCCCTTCCCCTAAATGAAACAGGGCAAAAAAGGCAGAAACCAGTACCAGAGCTTCCACAGTCCCAGAGCACTTGGGGCTGCAGCAAGTGTCACACTTAGTGAAAACATGACTGAATTTCCCAGTCTCTGGCTGTTGGCATGATCCTGTGTCCCTTCAGATAGAAGTCACCCTGAAGCCATTGAGTTCAGAAGGGAAACCACCAACTAGGAGGCTTTGCATCTATTTCCACAGTGGGTTTATGCTGCTGAAGCAGTCTGAGGTTGAAAATGCACCTGTCCATGGCTATTTCCATCTTGCAGGCACTGGAACGTTGTAAAACCATCAGATGTTGGCCTAGATTGTAACACTCCTAAGCCAACAGAAAAATGGGGGCAGGCAAATCAACACAAACACCACAGACTGTCTCTCCATTTCCACCAGCAAGAGACATGGAAAATATTGAAAGTACTGGAAAAATAACTATAAATATTTGACTTGCCTGTGTGGAGGAATGAACACTTAAAATCACAAGCCTCATAATCTACTAAAAATAATGTCAGAAAAATGGGAAGAATATTCAGTATCCTGGGAAATTCAGAGGCATCCCTGGCTCTTGCCTGACTCCTAAGATCTCTCCTTTCTGTGAGACTGTTCTGGCACACTGCTGGTAGAAGCAGTCTGTGTGGAATAGGAATAGGTATAGGGGAAAGCCCAGAGGGTTTATGGACAGCAGCTGGGAAGCTGCCATCAAGGAATTGGATTTCACTGAGAATCCCTGTCATGACTGGTCAGTGACTGGGCCAGTCTTGGACAAGCCACTCCAGAGGGTCAAAGGCATAGCAAGAGGCAGAATCAGTTCTAGAGCAAAACGTGGAGCAGGTCTAAAAATGAGTGTAGCTTCTGGAAGGCATTAATGGAAAAACCTTTCCTGACAAGAACTGAAATAGTCCAACAAAGTCAGTATTTTATTGAAATAGACAGGATTCAGTTGAGTCTAAATCATACTTATTCACCAAAATTACATTACAGTGGATACTTACCCTCTGCCATGTCTTGTGCTTTTCAGTACGTTTGTACATTTCAGTACAAAGAAGGGTAAGTGAAGGAGAAACATCCTACATTTTATTTCGAACTGAGTGACCACTCTCAGGGAGCAGGAACATCTGTCAGTTTACCACCAGTAAACACAGCCAACTGGAAAGTATGGAAGTTGTGGTCAGCACAGGAACAGTAATTCCTTGTTCACCACTGAGAACTTTGTTTGGTCTAGAACGTTCGAGTGTGCTTGAGGCTGTTCTAAAGGAAGTACATTTATGAGTTCCCTGGAGAGCACCCAGGCGTGTGTGTGTGTGTTTCTGTAAAGAGCTTGAGCCTGTTCTAAACGAAGTACATTTATGAGTTCCCTGGGGAGCACCCAGGCGTGTGTGAGTGTGTTTCTGTAAGAGTCTCTGTGTGCACGCAGCCGCGCGGATCCTGGAGAACATGGACCCCAGCGCCCGGCCCTGCCAGGACTTCTACCAGTACGCCTGTGGGGGGTGGCTCAAGAGGAACGTCATCCCCGAGACCAGCTCCCGTTATAGCAACTTTGACATTTTGAGAGACGAACTAGAAGTTGTTTTAAAAGGTCAGTGGAGTTTGGGGACTAAAGAAAGTTTCTTCTTTGCCTTACGTGTTATCCCAAGAAGTTGCGGTTTTCTAGCAAAGCTTAAAATACTACCAGATATTTCAGGGGTTTGTGTTCGGTTCACGACAAATCTGCCCCAAACTGCTTGCAGAAGACTCTGGGAGTGTGCTGCTGTGTCTGACACTGGAGCAGAGCTAGACCTGCCCTTGCTGGTATCTGCAGATCAGACCAACTGCAGTCCCCACCCTGAGCCTGCCCCAGCAACAGCACCAGGCAGGGGATGGAGGAGGAGGAGGGGGAGGTCTGGCTGTGTCCACATCAGCTGGAATGCTGCTCTCTGGCAGCCCGTGTCCTGCATATCTTGTTCTGCCAGAAGTCCCAAAGAGCAGGCAAGCCATTTTGCTACCTGTCATACCAACAGTATCAAATTGTTCACCATCCCTTTTTCCAGGTGAAAATAACAGAGTCCAAGAAGCCAGTCTGTGCTCATGTAACACTCTCCAACCCACTCTGTCCAGCCTAAATTTCCTTTTTTTTTTTTACTTTGCCTGTCTCCTGGTTTTGCTAGCTGTGTCTTCACACAATAGCCTGGTTGCTTAAACCTGTCCCTGAGAAGTCAGAGCATTTGTCTTTCACCCGTGGTGACCTGCAGAGTCTCCAGTGACTCTGTTACATCCACACTAACACAGAGTGCAGCCGCTGCAGAGCCTTTCCCCTCAGCTGCTGAAGGCAAAGCCCTGGAGCTGGCAGTGGACACGGAGCCCTCCTGGCCCAGCCCTGCTCCCCAGAAGCTGCCAGGACAGAGCAGCAATGACCATGACTCGCTGTGTGTGTTTCAGATGTCCTGGACACCCCCAGCACCAACGACATCCCAGCAGTGCAGAAGGCAAAAACTCTCTACAGGTCCTGCATCAATGAAAGTAGGTGTCCCCTGAGCATACAGGACACCCCAACAGCACCCAAAGGGCCCCACCTCAGGCAGCTACACCTGTATCCTATCCTGTGCATCATTTTTCAGATATCCTTTGTGTAAACTAAATTGTATCTGTTCTACAGAGCCCAGTCAGAATGTCAGCAGGGAAATTGGCATTGTACCTCCTGCTTTACTACCTTAGGTATTTTAGGGAATTCTTCAGTTACTAATTTGTTGCAGATACATAAACTCAAATCCTTTCAGTTAAATGGGAATTAACTTCTTTTGTAGAAATTACCAGGGATGAGGTGAAAACTACCTGGCACACCAGGTTCTGCCACTAGAAGAACAAAGAGCAGTAAAACTGCTTGCAGTGCTTCCTAAATCATATTTTTATAGTTTCTGAAATAGTATGAATACTTATCAAAACTATTATTTCAAGCTATCTGCAGAGAGAAATAAAAGACAAGACAGTACTTCAATGTCATGGTCTCAAGGATCTGTATATGCTGTTTGTGACTGGGAAATTTTTACATTAAATGTTAAAGCACAGTCATACATCACAGCAAACTGCTGCTGTGGTGATGGGGGAAACAGCTCTCACTTCATTGTTCTGAACTCATTATAATATATATTATAATATATAACCTTTGTGGGGTTTAAAATGTCATGGTAACTCATTTTGTTTTTCCCAAAAGCTGCCATTGATAGGAGAGGTGGAAGGCCTCTAATTAGTTTACTGCCAAATGTGTCTGAGTGGCCTGTAGCAACAACTAACTGGGATGCTTCCTATGGTAAGATAACCTGTGTTTGTTTCCTTTTAGTTAAAATATCTAAATTACTTAATTTATTGCTTACCAAAAATAGAGACTGACTGCACCTTTCATTTGCTTAGGTACTGCTTGGACAGCTGAGGCAGCTATTGCACAGCTCAACTCCAGATATGGAAAAAAGGTCCTTATTAATTTTTTTGTTGGCACAGACGATAAAAATTCCACGGCACATATCATTCATGTAAGTCTGCCTGGGTGCCACGGCCTGGTTGATCATGAAGTGCAGCAAATAACTGGAAGCACAGACATAAATGTTAACAAGGAGGAACATCAGTGCTCTGAATTTGACCTGAGTACTTTGTAGAGGAGTTTGTGAATGAATGCAGTTTTCAGCTGAAACTCTGGGTTTCCCAGTTGCCTGTCTGTTCTCCAAGCTGACATCTTTGTTCTGTGCACTCATACACTGTTACTGTCAGTGAGATGGGAATGACAGACACAGAAAGGTCATCTCTGAAACCTGAACATGCAGACAAGGCAGGAGAAGGTCTGGTGACAGCTGGGATGCAGCAGTTAGAGGAGCAAAGGGCCAATCTCTCCTGTCAGTGGGTGGATGGAGCTGTGAGCACTTCATGTGCAGGGATTTCAGAGATGCAGGAGCTGCCTGGCTTGTCTCTGGGCTATTTTGTCATCTGTAGTTCACCTATTTTCACACTGGCTACCAGTGCCTTGCAGTGTTCAGCAACAGGAGAAAAAAAAAGATGGAAAAGAAAACCAGAAAGTTTAACGAGAATGTAAACAGTTAAAGGTGAGGTGGGCAACAGGATGAGAGAGGAACACCCCTGTGACCAGAAAATAATTTGGCCACGTGTAGTTACCAAAAGAACAGTACAATGCTCTGCCATTTCCCCTTAAGCACTTCTCAGTTTTTATTTGCATTTACAGATTGATCAGCCTGGGCTGGGCCTGCCTTCTCGGGACTACTACGAGTGCACTGGTGCATACCAAGAGGTGAGGGGGAGCTGACACACTGCTGATGGCAGCTCTCTGTTTTAGCCTGCATTTTCAAGGCAGACACTTGACTTTTTAAGACCTTCTGGAAGGAGACAAATGTGAAACAATTTAGCTTTGTTGTGGAGCCTCTGCCAGGCTTCACAGCTGGATCAAGAGCTATCCCCTGACTGTCAGAGTTGTATTTAGACAGAACACAAGTGGTCATGATCAGCCCTGTTCTGTCAGTGCAAAAAGGAGGCCACTTCTGAGCTGTGACCGACTGGCAGCAACTGGCAAATGCTGCAGGTGAACTACTTCTACCAGGAATAGGCTGGGAAAGAAAAACAGAACACTCAGGAGCAAAGAGACACTTTGCTGCATGAAAGATCTGAAAAGATCACAGTCTCCTACATCAACTGCTGAACACAAACACAGCAGCAAAAGGATGTGATGCCATAGAAATGGCTCTGATACCTGAAACCTCCTATGGTCTCCTTTAATTCTTGTTTACTCATTACTTCTACGGGTGTCATTAACCTGTTAGCACTGACACTGTATCCCTGTTGCTAATCTTGGATGTGCTTTAAGTCCTTGAGAGCTGATGGGTGTCTGTGCTGAAGTCACGGAGCTGAAACTGCTACCACAGTGACCTTTAATTAAGCACATTCCTTCTGTGTAATTAAATGGAGAAGCAATGAGAAAGTGTAGAGGCCATTTGAGGTTTGTAGATATTTTGCTGATGTGCCAACAGTTAATAGTGATTACATTTAATTACAGGTCACATGCTCATTAAGACAATCATTGCCATCTGAACTGCTCAGTTCCATGTGAGATGGCCTTTAGGAGCTGACTCACATTGCACAATCTGCTCCTTCCATGTGTTGTGTTAACTGCAGCACTGAGAGACAATTCCTGTCCTCTGACCTACCTGAGTTTCAGCTGTGCACTGCTGGAAAGCAGAGGAGGAAGTATTGTTGAAAAACAGCTTTATCAGTGGCAGGCAGGTTCCCAGTGTCCCAGTGTCCTTCCAAGCAGGGCTGCTCCAAGGGAGAGCTGTTCCTTCCCATCCCTGTCTCCAGCACAGCCTGCTCTTGCCTCTGGCTCCTGCTGGGTTATTGCACACCGGGAGCTGCACAGAGCAAACATCATCTCTGCCTCCTGCTCCTTCCAGCCCTCTGCCTCCAGCAGGACTTCCTGCCCCAGAGCTACAGCTGGAACCTGCCAATAAGATCATTTTAAAATCTTCTTCTCTTGTAAGATACAGGATGGCTCTGCTCAGACAGGAGTGATTCCCATGTCCTAAGTTTCCACTGAAATTGCTGAGACTATTTATACAGTCCAGACGAAATTAGCTGACTTAGTTCTTTGCTGTTTGCTGAAATTACCTGACTTGAGAGCTGCACTTAGAAGAAAAATAGTCACTGATTGGTACCTAAAAATCTGTTAACTTACTGGTTTGAGGCAATAGTTATACTGAATTTTATGATCGTTTTTACAGTGTTGGTATGCACTGTCTTTTGTGACTTGTAGTTGTCAGTGGTTTCATGGGCTTTTCTCTTTCTGAAATGATCTCTTTTGCTCGTAACTGGCACTGGGAGTTCAGCCCTTTGGGCTGCTGTGAGCCCTGTCCCTGTCCCTGTCCCTGTCCCTGTCCCTGTCCCTGTCCCTGCTGGCAGCTCTGTGCCACAGCCCCAGGTGAGCCCAGCCTGGCAGGGAGGGATGCCCAGGAGGGGACAGGGACTGGCTGCACACTTGGAGCAGTCATTAAAGAGGTGTGTCCCCTGCCCTAGGAGCTGAATGTACCTAAATACTTCTATTAATAAAGCTGATGACATGCACACCTCATTAATCCTAGGTTTAATCACTGGTTTGGTAGGTTGCATAAACCAGATTTATTATTTGATAGCTGATCCAGCACTATGTATGTTTTTTATTTACATTGAAAAGGAATATTGAAAACAGCATTTCTGTTGGTAGAAAAATGAGTGTGACTTACTAATGAGGAATTAGAATTACAAATAATAATGGAATTACAATAAAACTGAGGTTCCATAAAATATAGTGACACCATAAGATACTTGGCAGTGTGACATTTCAGAGAATTTGCTGCTGTATTTACATCTTATCATCAGTGAACTCTTTAATGCTAAATTTCATATATATTGCCTATAGTGTACCTGACCTTGCATACAGCAATGTGAGTTCTAACTGTTCCATGAAGCACTGGAGGAGGTTCACAGCTTCCGGGAGTGCCTTTCCCACAAAGGCAATTCCCTTGTTTTATGTTCCTGGGAACACAGCTCTTTGGAAGTGGTATTTTTGGAAGTTGTAATTAAAGTGAGCTAGAAAAAACATGGGTGATGGTTTAAATATGGACATACAAAGGTCTCATTCTAAATAATGAAAACAGTGCAGTCGTTGGGAGTGTTCAGCTTTGAGCAGTGCTCCAGTTACCCAGCAGTGCCCCAGGAGGGAATGTTCACAGTTCATTTCCAGTTGTGATCCAACAGTATTTCTGATAAAACTGACCTCTTTAAATTAGGGATGAACAACTGTACTTCATACAAATGAAGATGAAATCTTGAAGATAATCAAGGTATGCTCTACTTTGAAGAGTTTTGTCTTTAAACTGTTCCTTTTTTTTTCCCCTGCAGGCATGTTCTGCCTATGTGGATTTCATGACCTCTGTAGCTAAACTAATCCTACAAGAAAGAAATATTTCTGTCAATGAGAGTGAGATTTCTGCACAAATGAGAAGAGTTATGAACCTGGAGAAAGAGATTGCCAATGTAAGAAAAACATCTTTAAACTATCCTTTAAAGAACTGACTTTTTCTGTAATACCTAAGAGAGCTGACTGTAAAGTGAATGGTTAACTTCCTTGCTGATGCTGTTTTGTGGGAGTAGAAATGTCTGGAGCCTGTTACACCTGAAGGAACAGGCAGTAATACAGCTGTGTCCTGGGAGGAGTATTTGAGGCAGATGTTTTCCAAACAACACTATGTTTTACCCTGATCTGTTCACAGAAGCCCTGCAAGAGCAGAGAGAGACAGACTTGGATTTAGAGTTTTGGGAGATGCTTTGGGGCCTCTCCTCCCTTTGTCCTGTTTCCCCGTGGGCTGTTTGGATCCCAGAGCAGCAGATTCCCAGCCCTTGGCCTGCTGTGAACACAAAGTCATGCTTGTGCTGCACAAGCTGCTCCACAATGCTGATTGTTCCAAGGGCATTTTTAACCAAACATTGTTCTCCCTTAAAAGAAAAGGACAAAGGAAAAATAATATCATGGATTTGACTTTGGAGAAATAGCAATGGTTTGAATGTGCATGGAGAAAACCAAAGGCATTCATGAGCAAACCACGGCTTATGATTATTAACCACTGCAGCAGGACCTGAAGCTGAGGGTGACCATGAAACAGGCTGAATACATATTTTATAGCTTTAGAGCTATTTTTAAAGTTACACTGACAGTAAGGTCACATACTTGGGAAAACCATTTATATAAGTTAAACCCATCTGATTTTGATTTTCTTCATTCTCGTGAGAAACACACCTTTGGGCTGAGATCAGAGATGGGCAATTATTATCAAAATTATTATCAAAAAGGGAATTCACTGAAGAAGTGTTTTAAAGAGGAGTATGATAGGAACCCACACCTGCAGTGTCCCTGCAGCAGTTGCTGCTGGTGGAGTTCAGCTGGTGCTGGGGAAGCTGCCACTGCCTGGGGTTTTTCATCCAAACCTCAGTATCAGCCTGAATGTGACTGAAGAGAGCTGGCATTGTGCTCTTGGGAATTTGTTAAGAAAAACACAGAAAAAAACCCACTGAATGCACAATAGAATAGGAAAGAGGAAGTGGAAGAGAAGGATAGAGATAAAAGGAGGCTTGGCATAACTGACTTTTAAAGCACTAAAAGGGTAAAATCTGCTGTTGTGGATGCAGATGTTGAAGTCAGCAGTGCAAACTGAGTTCTGCCAGTGCCCAGAGCAGCACAGAGCTGGGTGAGCTGGGGGCTGTTCCTCCCCAGCAGTACCATGGGTCACAAAGAACAGCCAGGGCAGCAGTGCACCCTCATCAGAACTGAAACTCCTGGGAACTGACTCAATATACTCAGTCATTTTCTCCTCATTAACTCTGACAGGCAACAACAAAATCTGAAGACAGAAATGATCCACTTCTGCTGTACAATAAAATGACCTTGGCACAACTCCAAAACAACTTCTCACTGGAAATCAACCATAAGGTGAGTGATCAATAGCCTGGTATTTTAACCTCTAATTTATCGCTGATGGGATTAAAAAATGAAGCCTGATTTTTTTTTCTCCTAAAGACATGGCATATTTGCAATTGAACAGGATCCCTGCTGTGCAGTCTTACCCACTCTTCTGATGACACTGAACTGTATGCACATTCTGTACCCACCGCTTCTCCTAACCTGAAGGCACATCTTCCCTTCTGCCTCAACATAAAGGGATGGAAAAGCACAAAGGAAAAAAATATCCAGTGGAAGGTGTCTCTGCCCATGGCAGGGCATTGGAAATAGATGGTCTTTCAGATCCCTTCCAACCCAAACCATTCTGTGATTCCGTGATCCTGTGATCCTGTGATCCTGTGATCCTGTGATCCTGTGATCCTGTTCCTTATCCTCATGGGTTCAGGGCCCAGGACAAAAGTCCAGCCTGTGGCCACCAGCCGGTTCAGGGATGTTTAGTGGACTACTCAGCCCCACTCTGTTTATGCAGAGCTGCAGATTCAAGAACAAAAATCCAGTTTGTCCCACATGACATCTGTAAATGTTGCTCCCAAGGCAAGCAGAAAGGAGCCCAGGCTGTCAGGCCGATGAAACAGGACAATTCCCCACAGCCCTCCCACTGCAGCTCCCCTGGGATGTGTCAGCTCTGCTCTCACCCTGAGCCATGTGCTGTTTGTGCAGGGCAGCCTTTAACTCCTGGCCCCAGAGTGCAGCTGAAAACCAGCCCAGACTTTGCTAACACAGCTCTGTCTCCTCAGGAACATAATGTTGTACTGAACATGGGCAGTTTTTATTCTCATGACTTTTATTGAAGTTTCTGAGGCCAGTAAGGTGCAATGAAACACTGTTATTTCTGGCACTTTTTCATATTCACTGTGATTTTATTGACTTTAATTCTCTGACAGTTCCCTCCTGCCTGGTTTAATTGGTTTCATAATTCACTGTCTCCCACAGGTGTAGTTGGTTACCATTACAGTCATCCTGTCAGAAAACAACAACTCCTGTCACAGAATGGCATTGCCCTGGTTATTATTAGTTCCTGGGGGGTGCTGCAGATCAGCACTAATTTAAAGTTATTCCAAAACGCTCAAAAGACACTTGATGGGAGTTGGTAGCATTGTAATGTCTAAGGATAGAACAGCAATTATTCCCCAGATTAGCCTGAAGTTTGCTGCTTCTCTCTCAGACCTGTTCCTGAAAGCTTATCTGCTCTCCTCAGCAGCTTCCATTTGTCTGATGGAAGACATTACCTCTTCCAACAAACCTTTCCAAACACACAGGCAGGGAAAAATCACCAACACTTTTTAAAGTTATAGGCAGAACAGAAACATTAAAAATTAACAAAAAATTGTGTTAGTTTGAAGTCAAAGGAATTCTCTACCTTTTCTGCCGAATACCACCCTATGTTAACAACATTTTTACAGCCATAAATGATCCCAGGCCAGTTATTATGACAATGACCCCATTTAAAAGTAGTGCAAATATTAGGGAAACTAAAGGCAGAGCATTTGTGTCATGCAAAAGTATTTAAGCTGTTTATGATCGAGCCACAGCCTAATGCACATTGATTTTCCAGGTGTTCAACTGGTCAGAATTCATAAATGCTATCATGTCAACTGTCCAAATCAACGTTGACAACACGGAACACGTCATTGTTTACGACCCTGACTACCTTCTCAAGCTCAAGTCTATTCTTGTAAAATACTCTCCCAGGTAGGTGTGTCAAGTATTCTTGGTACTTGCATTTTCTTTCCAGAAAACTTAAACAGCCTCAAGTATCACCAGCTTATTACTGTTGCTTTATTAAACAGAGACCTTCAGAACTACATGACCTGGCGCTTTGTGATGGATCTTGTCAACAGCCTCAGCCGTGACTACAAGGACACGAGGAACGCTTTCCGTAAGGTGCAGAAATTCATCTCGCCCTAAGTTTTAATGATGGCTTTTGTGAGCCACAAAAGGTAGCTTTTTAACGTAGGTGTAGTTCATAAATATTTAATCTATTTTGGATTTTGCACACAAAAGACAGATGTGTTTGCTGAGCCTCTGCTGGAGTGTATCTATAATTTATGGGATTTATGCCTGATAGCTGAGTGGATTTGAAAGCACTGCTCTGGTACCTGGTCTCTTGTTCTTCTGAATCTAAATGAATCCCCATTTTGGGATCAGAACAGTCCCGTTTGTTTGCAAGGGATTACAGTTCTGACTGACTTGTTAGAAACTGTTCATCATCCACAGGAATACATTCCAAGGCAAACATGATGGCCCCAATGTCTTGGTTTTCAGTCCTGTTTGATCCTGCTGATAGCTTAGTGCTTTTAAGGAAATGCTGAGCAATTTCAGCAATTGGACATGGAAGTTCTGTATTTCCACAGCAGAACCTCCTCCTGTGTAAGAGTTTTTCTAACAATCCTCCCAGTGCCAGTGATTGCAGCTGAGTGCCCCAGGCAGGAGTATGAGCTGAGTGTGTGCACTGGGGTGGAGAAGGCAGCTCTGACAGCCCCTTTCCCTGCTGCTGTGTCCCACAGGCCCTGTATGGCACCACGTCCGAGAGCGCCGTGTGGCGCCGCTGCGCCAACTACGTCAACGGGAACATGGAGAGCGCCGTGGGCCGGCTCTACGTGGAGGAGACCTTTGCTGGGGACAGCAAGCACGTGGTAAAGCCCTCAGCCCCTCAGCCTGAGTGCCACCCAAGTGGCACTTCATCACCGCCCTGCGCTTCCTGACACAGCTCTGATTGCACTCTTCATTACAGTCTAATCAACCTGGGGTGGATTTTTAAGTTTTTATTAAAGTGTTAATAACGGTTATTACAAAGGTTTAAAACTGCAAGTTTTTCTCAGAGTACAGTGTGAAATGTGAGGATGGCAGGTGCACAGCTGGAGGGAGAGAGGCAGCTGCCTGCTCTCTGAGCCAGGTCCTTGGGGGGCTGTGCACGAGCCAATCCACACGGCCCAGGAGCAGCACTCGCTGGCACCAGCGGTCACTGCTGCTCTTTGAGGCTGACACGAATTCACATCCTGCCACCACTGGGCACAGGGGCAATTGGTTATTTCTGTTTGCCTTCAGCCACACAGAAAGTTCTTGAAAATGGACATGAAGTGAAGCCTTAGCTGACTGTGATCACCACTGGAACCCTGGCGTGAAACAACCCATTTTTGGGGTTGGCACAAACACAACGATCCCATTGATGCACAACATCCAGCGGGGCAATGTCTGTCAGGTTTTGGTAACCTGAATGACTGCACTGCAATGCCCACCATCTTACTCTGTGGGTTTGTAACATTCTGATATTTTTCCAGGTTGAAGAAATGATTGCAGATATACGTGATGTTTTTATAAAAACCTTAGATGAACTTCCCTGGATGGACGCAGAGACCAAAAAGAGAGCAGAACAAAAAGTAAGTTCTGTCTGGAATATTGGTAATGTGTAGTTCTATGAACATTGGTATTTCAATTGTTTGTCCTGATAAAAAACAAGCAGGGACTGCTATCACTATATTATAATACAAACACATTAATAGTTGTGCTTATATAGGCACAGCAGATTAGGATTCCATGGGAAGGGGCCTCTGGAGATAGGCACACAAAATAAGAACAATCTGTATGCAAGATTAAGACCTTTCAGGCAATCAGTGATTAAGGAGCTAGATAATGAATATCTACAGGAAAAGAATACTGAAAATGAGAAGGAATGATTTCTAGTGATTTGACTGACTATTAGGAGGAACAGGATAAAACCCATAACTTGTGGTTTCAAGATGAATAAAAGAGTAAACAAAACCAATATATAATTAACATCCTGTGGTTTCTGCAGTGGCTTCCATATTGCCTTCCTTATATAATTTATTATTTAAAACCATGGCTGGATTTGCTATGGATATCAAATTCTCTTGTCCCTAGGCGAGAGCAATTCGAGAGAGGATTGGTTATCCCGATGAGATCGTGACAGATGACAACAAGCTCAACAGCGAGTACCAGGAGGTAAGTTTGCACAATAGGCAGGAGAGTTAGAAAAGTGTCTTCAGAGAGGAAAATGAGCATTTATTTCTTTGCCCCAGCGAGCCCCGTGCACAGAGCAGGGGAAGGGAGGAGGTGTGACCAGGCAGCCTGGTAGGGCTGAGCCAGCGCAGGATGTGACAGGCAGCTGTGACAGGCTCTGATGGCATTCCAAGGACATGTCTGCATTCTGCAGGGATTATGTGAGGGCAAGCATGGAGCCAGTGGTGCTCAGTGCAGCATTCCATCTGGCACAGGCTGGCCCAGCACTGGGTGCAGTGCATGCACAGGCACAGAGCTGACTCGTGTGTTTTGTCTGAGGTGCAACTGCTTTACAAACTGGCAGCTACTGGTCTGCAGCAGGCAGCTCCAGAGGTTAAGGTCAACACAAACAATTGCTGAACTCCACTCAAAATATGTAT
Organism: Phylloscopus whistleri; assembly: GCA_017589585.1. Taxonomy (NCBI): domain Eukaryota; kingdom Metazoa; phylum Chordata; class Aves; order Passeriformes; family Phylloscopidae; genus Phylloscopus; species Phylloscopus whistleri. The sequence continues at coordinate 859,260 of JADMLD010000285.1, forward strand.
AGAAAGAGAAAATGAAGAGATCTGGAAAAAATACCCAGCTGCTAGCACAGATCCAGCTACAATATCAACTCTGTGATGTAGCAGAGTTCTGCAAACCAAGGGCTAACTGTAGATCCAGAAATACTCTTAGAAATGCGTTGCTTAGCTCATCACACTTAAGACTAGATTTTCCTGGTCCATGTGTCTTTTATCCCAAATCAGTAACACCACCACTAACTCCTCTCCCCCTTCTTTTTAGCTGAACTACAAAGAAGAAGAATACTTCGAAAATATTATTCAAAATTTAGTATTTACCCAGAAGAAAAGGTTGAAAAAGCTTAGAGAAAAGGTGGACAAAGAGGAGTAAGTAGTTAATAATACTATGTCTAGTCTTTTATCCAGTGTGCACAAGAAACCAAGTTCAGGTATTCTGTGATTCTGTTACACAGTTTCTAGGCTTATTCTAGCAATCATTAACTCTGCCATTAACAATTGAAATACTAACCTTTATTCTTCTGGTGTTACCAGGTGGATAAGCGGAGCTGCTGTTGTCAATGCTTTTTACTCAGCAAGTAGGAATCAGATAGGTAAGGTTTACCACTTTACTGATGCCCAAATTATCTATTCTTTATATATGTATGTACTTTTACAATCAGGAAGTGAAACGACCTTGATATTACAAATTTGAGTATAAAGGTTCCTAATGTCAGCCTACCCAAAACCATCCATGGAAATAGAAAACCTCGTCCATTCTGGCTAAAGATCAGAACCACATGGAGGCCCCGAGGTTTCACATGCTGTGAACCATCCCAGCTCCCTTCACAGTGCTGCAAGGCTTGCAAGAGTCAGGAAACATTTCACAACATTAATTATGCTCCTCGATATTTCTGTCACGTCCATTCTGCAAATAATGTTTAAATTTTAGTCATCCAAATGTCACAGACTGCAGTGTCCTTTCTAGGCCATCAGTGAGGTACTGTGATCCACCTGTAACTCCTGAAAACAAGTCAAAAAAAGGAAAAACCTTGTTCTGCAGGACTCTGCACAGAAATGAAGCGAGATTATTTCGTGATGTGAGCATTTAGCTCTTTACTGAACAGTTAAAACAAAAACTTCCAGAGGGCTTTGTTTTAAATAGCTTTGTTCAGTAATTTGTAGGAAAGGAATCATGATGTGGAAGACTGAAACTAGTGACTGGCAGTTAATGTGAGTCAGAAATTCTTACCTCATCCTTTAACTATGGCATGCACAGGATAATTAAAGCAGTCTGATCTTTAGAGTGATGTCTGAATTAGCTTAGAACTAGACTTTAGAAAACCCCTCTAAAGAGCAGCTCTGTGCATGTTGTGTCGGGCACTCGGAGCTCTGTTACTCCACGTGGGTAAGGTCTGAGCTGCACTGCTCCATCAGCAGTTCAGACCATGAGGAAGCCACCCAGGCTCCCAAGTGCAGCTGAGCTGCTGCTGGCAGGCAGCCCCCGGGTGTTCCCTCAGGAGCACCTGGCTCAGGCTGCACAGCCCGGAGTCCCCATCCCAGGGCAGAGCTTCCACAGCCAGCAGCTCCAGAGGTGGCTCCCCTGCCAGTCCTGCACACCTCGTGGCACTCCCACTGCTGTTACCAGCCATGCTTCCTGCTAACAGATAAAACAGGGGGACATTTCATTCCATAGCAAACTAGCCCTGCACTGGGACTGCTGTGACAGCAGCTTGCACAGACAGCAGAACTGCATTACTTCTAACCTGTTTATTATCTTCTGGTTTTCCCATGGTTCTTTCTCGTCCTGAAAGAAAGCCCTAGAACTGAACTGGATTTCTACTGAAATGCAAGAAGTATCAATCTTCTTTCTTTTGCTGTGTGAGAACTCTCACCCAATTCCTTCTGTCTGTTTAAGATGTGTAGAGTTACATCCACCTCCTTCCCAGGGAGAATTAATACTTCATATTGCAGCAGCAGCAGGGAGACAGGAGAAGGCCTTCATGAGATACTAAGTGGAACTGATTATTTTACAGTATTTTATTACTCTTCATTTATAAAACGATCAGAATTGCAACATGGTTTCTTTTTGGGTTATGAATTTGGAAATGAATTGTTTTGTAGAAGCCTAGAAAAATGAGCAGAGAAGTGGGTAAAAGGAACTGCTTTGTTCCAGTTCTTTTATTGACAGCTTGGCCTATTTTTATTGATTCTAGTGGGAGTTACTTGTATTTTCAAGGGAAGAATAAATTCCTGTCACTGAGATTGATTTGTGATGGAATGATCAAATAATTTATTCTTCTTGGGGGACACCCTCCCACTTCTCACAATGTTGTGAGGTTTCTTTACTGATGAGATAGAAGTCTGTGAATGCTAAGTGATGTGAATTGGAAAAAACTGCCTTTTCCTGCAGAGCAAAATAGTAACAAAGCAAAAGCTGGTCATGATTTTGGAAGTGTCTGAAGAGGGGAGTGGTCCTGCTGCTCTGTTCCTCCTGTCCTACAGCGTTCCCATGTGTCAGTCACTGGCTGCTGCTGGGAGACCCGAGGGAACAGGGTGCTTTTGGTTGAAGCCCGTAGAAATGCTCTGGCCCCACTGCAGCTGCAGGATAACGAGGCAGGGCCATAACTGCTGTGGTTTTCTTTGCAGTCTTCCCTGCGGGCATTCTGCAGCCCCCTTTCTTCAGTGCCTCCCAGCCCAAATCTCTGAATTACGGCGGCATAGGAATGGTCATCGGGCACGAGATCACACACGGCTTTGACGACAACGGTGAGGCTGAGCTGCGAGTGACAAAACACTCAGTGCACTCAATGCAAGGTGCTTTCCGTGCTTTAGTGCTCAATCCTCCCAGGGAGCACATCGTGAATTTCCATATGTAAGGTCAAGCCTGGATTTCTGAGGCTTGACAGTAAAAGCACAATCCAGAGTCTTCCTCGCTCCGCTCCTCCCTGCACCGAGCCCTCTTTTCTTGTATAAATAATTCTGTTTAACGAACTGTTACAGGCAGGAATTTTAATGAGAACGGAGACCTTGTGGACTGGTGGACTGAGGAATCAGCACGGAATTTCAAGGAGCTGTCGCAGTGCATGGTGTACCAGTACGGGAACTTCTCGTGGGACCTGGCAGGTGGACAGAACGTAGGTGCTGTTTGTGGAGCTCCCGTGCTGGTTTGATGAGACAGCACCGCTTGCAGGGCTACATGCAAGGCACAAGAAGTTACTGCTCTCAGTTCCACTGGCTGGCTTTCTGCAGCCTGACAATATATTCCATCACACAGCATAGGGAGAAGATAAAACTTCCCAAAACGTGTCCAAGTGTGGGAACTCAGAGAGAGGCCAGTAAAAATAGAGAAGAAAAATCCAACATATTTTTCTGCCCTTTTATTCACACATTAAATTCAATCAAAGGATGATTCTAGATTTTGCAGCTTTGACTATCATAAATCAGTATGTTGGACTAAAGGTTAAAATATGTTTTTAAAAAATAAAATTAGAGAGCTTCATCATCTTTGCTAATACTTGACTGACTTAGGAAGAGCTGCTAAACAGAGATCTTCTATGTATCTGGCTACCAAGAAGCTACTGAACTTGCCTACTATACAGAAAAATACCTTCTAGCAGGTTTGCTGATGTCTGTTAAGAGACAATTTCAGCAGTTTGGAGTTTGAATTTTAACTTGTTCTACAGACTACAGATTCTGTCCACTTCCTCTAACTGGAACTGTGATAAGAAACTGAGGATTTAAAGACAAGGAGAAAAGAGAAAGAATAAATGAGCAATGACTAAGTAGCAGAAAATCTGAGTAAGAGATATAGAGCCTAGAAAGTTGCTTGGAGGGGAAGAAAGAGGATTAGGAAAACAATAGTATCTCAAAACATGGATTTTGAGACAAGGGACATAAAGACTTCTCAGAGATTTTAACATAATCTTCTGCTAAACCTTCAGATTTTAAGGTAATTCTTGCCTTTAGAAACTGGAAAATGCACAAAGTTTGGTGTTACAGGTCCTGGATGAGCTTTTTTATCAGAAGCCAATACTTCTCCTTTCTATTTTACAGCTGAGTGGAATCAACACACTAGGAGAAAACATTGCTGATAATGGGGGTGTGAGACAAGCATACAAGGTAAGAAGTATCTGTTTTTCTATTTGAACTGAAACTGTCAGAGATTCAGAAAATCAGTTTCATAGCCTTGGAAGAAGAAACACAATTCCTGTGTTAGGGACCATCAAGGCCTGGATTAAAGCTACTGGCCAGCTGTGGTATTTCTCTCATCCTGTTAGTCATGTCAGGCTACAGACTACCTGTTCCTAGGGAACTCTTTTTCAATTTTTTTTTCCTTTGTGAACAAGGAATGTGTGTGTCTTGGTTTGACAAGACAGGTGTCTGCCAGGGAAACTGGGGTTTCCCTTAGAATAGAGAATGCAAACCCCCCACCCCTGCCAAATTATAAATTTTCAATTAAGGGCTCTCAGGCAAAGATTTGGGAATAGGAATAACAGTTCTTTACTAGGAATATCAATAATACAAATGTGGTAGGAAACAAAACTACCCCACCAAACCAGCAAACAAACAACAACAATTTGGGAAAGCCCTGACAGAATCAGAGCTGCAACCTGGCACCCTGTTAGTCAGGGTGTTGGAAGCAGTCCAGAAGTGAGTCCTGGGATGACAGACGTGGCTCTGTTGGAGCAGGGACGATCCTGTAGCCAAAAAAAGGGGTCCAGGAGTGATGAGGAGGAGTCCAGGGGTGATGAGGAGGGGTCCAGGGGTGAGGTGATGGTGAGATGGGGTCCGGCGATGATGAGATGGGGTCTGGCGAAGATGAGATGGGGTGCCGTCTTCCTCCCAGGAATCGGGGTGAAGCAAGAGAAGTCTGTCCCCGGCCGGCTCAGTTTTCCCGGCCGCAATTGTAGACTCCCCCCATCGGGCGGGGCATCCCACAATAGGACCATGCATGCAGATGGGGCTCTGGGGGGAGCGGGTATAGTCCGGGGGTATAGTCTGTTGATGGCCCATTACCCAAAAGGCACCCGCCCCTCCCCCCCGTCCCCCTCCTTCCAAAGTTACAAGAAATAAAGAACAATTCCCCAACTGCTTTCAGCAGATGAAAATAGAATACACATTTTTGATTCCATAACCCAGGACATTATCCACCCCTTATTCTATTATCATCTGCATCATACCTAAAGCAATGAACTACTATGCAAAATGAACCCCTACACTCAGTTCTTACTTAGGATTAGGTTTTCTTGGGGTACACAACTGGTTTTTCCATCTTTCTGCATTACCCACCAAGTGTAACCAGGTCCTTGAGCAAAAACAATCCCACGGATGGGTTCGCCTTTGCCTGAGGTGGGGTTAATCCAGACAGTCTTTCCTAAAATACCTCTCATGTGCACCACAGGGACTTTATCTCCATCTACTGTGTGCAAAGGGGTAGACTGGGCAGGACCAGCTCGATTGATGGAGCCTCGGGTGTTGACCATCCAGGTGGCTTTTGCTAAGTTCACTTCCCAGTTCTTAAAGGTCCCTCTGCCAAGTGCCTTCAGAGTGGTCTTAAGTAGTCCATTGCACCGTTCCACTTTCCCGGCAGCTGGTGCATGATAAGGGATGTGATAGATCCATTCAATGCCGTGTTCTTTAGCCCAGGTGTTTATAAGGCTGTTCTTGAAATGGGTCCCGTTGTCTGACTCGATTCTCTCAGGGGTGCCGTGTCTCCACAGGACTTGTCTTTCAAGGCCCAGGATGGTGTTCCGGGCGGTGGCATGAGGCACAGGATAGGTCTCCAGCCACCCAGTGGTGGCTTCCACCATGGTCAGCACGTAGCGCTTGCCTTGGCGGGTTTGGGGCAGGGTGATGTAATCAATCTGCCAGGCCTCCCCATACTTATATTTGGACCACCGTCCACCGTACCAGAGGGGCTTCACCCGCTTGGCCTGCTTGATGGCAGCACACGTCTCACAGTCATGGATAACCTGAGAGATACTGTCCATGGTTAGATCCACCCCTCGGTCTCGTGCCCACTTATAGGTGGCATCTCTGCCCTGATGACCTGAGGCATCATGGGCCCACCGAGCTAGGAACAACTCTCCCTTATGTTGCCAATCCAAGTCTATCTTAGACACTTCTATCTTCGCGGCCTGATCTACCTGTTCGTTGTTCCGGTGCTCCTCATTAGCCCGACTCTTGGGAACATGGGCATCCACATGACGGACTTTCACAGGTAGTTTCCCTACTCTGGTGGCGATGTCCTTCCACTCATCAGCAGCCCAGATTGGTTTTCCCCTACGCTGCCAGCTGACCTTTTTCCACCTTTCCAGCCAGCCCCACAGAGCATTAGCTACCATCCACGAATCGGTGTAGAGGTAGAGCTTTGGCCACTTCTCTCTTTCAGCGATGTCCAGGGCCAATTGAACAGCTTTGAGTTCGGCAAGCTGGCTTGACCCACCTTCTCCTTCAGTGGCTTGTGCAACCTGTCTTGTGGGGCTCCACACAGCTGCTTTCCACTTCCGGTTCATCCCTACGATGCGACAGGAACCGTCAGTGAAAAGAGCGTAGCGTGCTTCTTCTGCTGGCAGTTGGTTATATGGTGGAGCTTCTTCAGCCCGGGTTACCTGCTCTTGTTCTTCTTCCTCGGTGAGACTGAAGTTCTCAGCTTCCGGCCAGTTGGTGATCACTTCCAGAATCCCAGGGCGATTCGGGTTTCCAATACGGGCGCGCTGAGTGATGAGGGCAATCCATTTGCTCCAGGTGGCATCGGTGGCATGATGGGTGGAGGGAACCTTTCCTTTAAACATCCACCCCAGCACTGGTAGTCGGGGTGCCAGGAGGAGCTGTGCTTCAGTGCCAATCACCTCTGAGGCGGCTTGAACTCCTTCATAGGCAGCCAAGATCTCCTTCTCCGTGGGAGTGTAATTGGCTTCAGACCCTCTGTAGCTTCGGCTCCAGAATCCCAGTGGCCGGCCTCGAGTCTCACCAGGCACCTTCTGCCAAAGGCTCCAGGACAGACCATGGCTCCCAGCTGCGGAGTAAAGCACATTCTTTACCTCTGGTCCCGTCCTGACTGGGCCAAGGGCCACCGCATGAGCGATTTCCTGCTTGATCTGGGCAAAGGCGTGTTGCTGTTCTGGGCCCCAGTGGAAATCATTCTTTTTGCGGGTAACCAGGTACAGAGGGCTCACAATCTGACTGTACTCAGGGATGTGCATCCTCCAGAAACCTATGGCACCTAGGAAAGCTTGCGTTTCCTTCTTGCTGGTCGGTGGAGACATCGCGGTGATCTTATTAATGACCTCTGTGGGGATCTGACGCCGTCCATCTTGCCACTTCACTCCCAGGAACTGGATCTCTCGGGCAGGTCCCTTGACTTTACTCTTCTTAATGGCAAAGCCAGCTTCCAGGAGAATCTGGATGATCTTTTCTCCTTTCTCGAACACTTCCACTGCCGTGTTTCCCCACACAATGATGTCATCGATGTACTGTAGATGTTCCGGAGCCTCACCCTTCTCCAGTGCAGCCTGGATCAATCCATGGCAGATGGTGGGACTGTGCTTCCACCCCTGGGGCAGTCGGTTCCAGGTGTACTGAACGCCCCTCCAGGTGAAAGCAAACTGGGGCCTGCACTCTGCTGCCAAAGGAATGGAGAAGAAGGCATTGGCAATGTCAATAGTGGCATACCACTTTGCTGCCTTGGACTCCAGCTCATACTGGAGCTCCAGCATGTCCGGCACGGCAGCGCTCAGTGGTGGAGTCACTTCATTCAATGCACGATAGTCCACAGTCAATCTCCATTCCCCTTCAGACTTACGCACAGGCCAAATGGGACTGTTGAAGGGTGAGTGGGTTTTGCTGACCACCCCTTGGCTCTCCAGTTTACGAATCATCTCATGGATCGGAGTCACAGAGTCTCTGTCAGTACGGTATTGCCGACGGTGTACTGTTGCTGTGGCGATTGGCACCTGTTGTTCTTCAACTCTCAGCAGTCCCACAGCAGAGGGGTCGTCGGAGAGACCAGGCAGGGTATTTAGTTGTCTGATGTCTTCCGTCTCTACAGCAGCTACTCCAAAAGCCCAACGATATCCTTTTGGGTCTTTGAAATGTCCATTTTTGAGATAGTCTATGCCAAGGATGCACGGGGCCTCTGGGCCAGTCACAATGGGGTGTTTCTGCCACCCATTCCCAGTCAAACTCACTTCGGCCTCCAATACAGTCAGCTGCTGGGACCCCCCTGTCACTCCAGAAATAGAAATGGACTCTGCTCCCACATACCCCGACGGCATCAGGGTACATTGGGAGCCAGTGTCAACCAAAGCCGTGTATTTCTGTGGGTCAGATGTGCCAGGCCATCGGATCCACACAGTCCAATAGATCCGATTGTCCCTCTCCTCTACCTGGCTAGAGGCAGGGCCCCTCTAGCACTGGTTATTCCCTCCCTGAGCATACATACTAGAGGTTCCAGCATCCTGACTACTGACAGCCTGGGCATAGGAGGTTGAGGATACTTTCATTTTAGTGGCACCCCTTTGGTGAGTGTTCCTCTCCTTGAGCTCACGCACCCGGTCTGCCAGGACATAGGTGGGTTTCCCATCCCACACTCCCATGTCTTCCCCATGGTCACGCAGGTAAAACCACAGGTCAGCTCTCGGGGTGTACCCTCTCTCTCTGGCTGGGGGTCGTTGGGCTCTGACTCTGGGGCCTGTGACTCGCACCGGTGCCACATTGGAACTGCTCTTCCTCATCTCCTCCCTCACCTCCCTCATTTCCTCTTTGAGCTCTTTCACCACGGCAGAGATATGAGCCTGCAGCGGGCCATTGATCATGCTCTCATAATTCCTAAGCTTATTGGCAACAGCCCCCACTGTCACTCGGTTGTCCTCAGCATTAATGGTTGCAATAAATGTAGTATACTGAGATGGCCCCAGATTTGCCAGGTTCCATAACATCTGCGCTGTGCATCTAACCTTGTCAGGATCATTATCATGCTGTCCACTCCTCCCAAAAAGTACCTCTAGTACTGCCACTTCCCTCAGCTGTTGGATTCCCTCCTCCAGAGTTTTCCAGCGCATTCTATGGTGGTGCTCCTGCATTCTTTCTCTGTGGACAAATCTTTCTCTCACACTCGTTAAAAGCCGCTGCCAGAGGGAAAGAGGTCCAGGCTCCCTTACAAATACCTGATTTATACCTGAGTCCTGGGTCAAGGGTCCCAAATTCCTGGCCTCCCCACCATCTAGTTGGACACCTGTGCCCATAAGATCCCAAACCCGAAGTAGCCAGGCTGTGTAAGCCTCACGTCCCCGTCGTACAATATCTTTTTGCAGATTACGGAGACTTTCATACGACAGGGTCTCAGTGATGATCTGAACATGTGATTCCCTTGTGTCTTGTGAGGGCCCTCCCTTCTTATCTTTACTCTCTGGATTTGCTGTTTTCACTTTAGATTTCCTTGTTTCCACAGGGGCAACTGCTGCTGGCTGTGACTGCCCCTGTGTATCAGCTGGAACCTGGACAGTTGTAATGTCTGCGGGTTCTGTATCAGATTCTCTTTTGTCAGGGCAGGGCGAAGGTTTCTCACCAGCTGGGGAAATGTACTCTTTCAGCATCTGGTTCATCTCATGCATTTCTTTTATCAGAGCCTTCACCCAAACCGGGTGGTTTATGCCTGAGGCTGGCTGTGGGACAGGGGTGGGCTCTTGGGCAGCATCATTATTCTTTGGGGTAGTTATCAGAGTGCTTACCCAGGCCAGTCTCCCTTTATCTCTGAATACCAAATAGAATAGGCCTATAAGCAGCACCAACCACTGTATGACGTCATTAGCATTCAGAGGGAAATTTAACCCTTGAAAAGCTGGTGGAGTAGACCCAAAAAACTGAGTGAAGGATTGGGAGAAAATTTCCCCAGGTGCCATTTCCTCACAATATGTACCATTATTAAAGTAACCCCAGAAACACAGAGTTAGTCTATGATAGCCCTGAATCCATGTGCCTGCTTTCCAAAGGAAGTTAAAAATCCACGAATTCCTCACCTTATTAACCCACAAAATAAACTGGATGCCAGCCACAGTAGCCTTGGTTATAGGGCCCATGTTTAGATAAGGGCCAGCAAATGGCAGAAATACAGCCACAACCACGTGCCAGCCAAACCAGGGAAAGCTGGACCACATGATTTTGAGCAGTAGACTTCTATCTAGTACACAAGAACTGTTATTCCTCTGTCTCAATGCCCTTGTGCCCCACACTTGGGCGCCAAAATCTGTCTTAGTTTGACAAGACAGGTGTCTGCCAGGGAAACTGGGGTTTCCCTTAGAATAGAGAATGCAAACCCCCCACCCCTGCCAAATTATAAATTTTCAATTAAGGGCTCTCAGGCAAAGATTTGGGAATAGGAATAACAGTTCTTTACTAGGAATATCAATAATACAAATGTGGTAGGAAACAAAACTACCCCACCAAACCAGCAAACAAACAACAACAATTTGGGAAAGCCCTGACAGAATCAGAGCTGCAACCTGGCACCCTGTTAGTCAGGGTGTTGGAAGCAGTCCAGAAGTGAGTCCTGGGATGACAGACGTGGCTCTGTTGGAGCAGGGACGATCCTGTAGCCAAAAAAAGGGGTCCAGGAGTGATGAGGAGGAGTCCAGGGGTGATGAGGAGGGGTCCAGGGGTGAGGTGATGGTGAGATGGGGTCCGGCGATGATGAGATGGGGTCTGGCGAAGATGAGATGGGGTGCCGTCTTCCTCCCAGGAATCGGGGTGAAGCAAGAGAAGTCTGTCCCCGGCCGGCTCAGTTTTCCCGGCCGCAATTGTAGACTCCCCCCATCGGGCGGGGCATCCCACAATAGGACCATGCATGCAGATGGGGCTCTGGGGGGAGCGGGTATAGTCCGGGGGTATAGTCTGTTGATGGCCCATTACCCAAAAGGCACCCGCCCCTCCCCCCCGTCCCCCTCCTTCCAAAGTTACAAGAAATAAAGAACAATTCCCCAACTGCTTTCAGCAGATGAAAATAGAATACACATTTTTGATTCCATAACCCAGGACAGTGTGGAATGGATTCCCTGGCTCACACTTGGACCATGACCTAAAGAAAGTGCTGATAGCAGCAGCTGTCTGCCTCTGGCTCTCTTTTTCACCAGCTTTTTCATGCCAGGAAGGAGGGGCAGAATGACTTTCTTCTGACCCATAAATGAAAACACTTTGTTTTTCATATTGTACAGGCAACTTGGGCCCTCTGTACTGGTATCCCAAGGTGTCAGAGACACTGGACTCCCTGCACTAAGCCTTCCACGGGAGCTGGATGCTTTTTGGCTTTGCTTTCCTTCTCTTCCTCAAACAGCTGCTGGGCTCCCTAGACTGGCCACCGTTGAGGCTGGCAGTCAGAGAGACACAGGTTCTTTTTGTGAACAAGTCAGCTTCTCTATCAGCTTTTCTTGTTATTCACAAATCTGATGGCCGCAAGCCTCAACAACGTGATCCTTCTTCTCCTTCCATTAACTCCTTCTTCTGTGGCAAAATATTCAACCCTTGACAACTGAGTGCTCAACAAAGAGCCTCTAGGATGTATGGGCCAACTCATGCTTCTCCAAGTTCTCACTGGAAATGGACATGTTTGAGGGCAAAGACAATTATTAATGAGAGTTTAAGGAATGATCTGGAAGCCTAAAAGAGGCATCAGGCTTATTAGATTAGGCTGATCTTCAGTTACTGGAATATTTGTGCAAAGTACGAAGCCATGAAAGGGGATACGCTTTCTGAAAGGAATGGGAGTAGCCAGAAAAATTAGGTCAGAAGTATTAAAAATTATTATGACATCATATAAACAGTAAAAAAGGTCCAGAAGGAATCTTGAGAGGTCAATATTCCACCCCCCTCTCCATGCAGGTAGAATCAAGCCCTTCTGCATCCTTCCAGCCTCCCACAGGAGCATTCCCACTGCCTCCTCGTGGCACTCCCAGTGCCCCGGGCTGCCTCCAGCACTGCAAACACAACAATCTGCTCCTTTCTCTCCTGTGACCTTTCACATATTTGAAGACTTACATGCTTCAAGGCCCAGACTCCTCTCCTTTAGACTAAACAAACCCAATTCTTTCGATCTTTCCTCATAGGTCATGTTTGCTAGACCTCTGCTCATTCTTGCTGCTTTCTTCTGGACTCTCTCCAGTTGGTCCACATCTTTCCTGAAGGGCAGTGCCCAAAAGTGGACAGAGCGCTCCAGCTGAGCCCTGGCCAGCGCCAAGCGGAGCAGGAGGATTACTGCATGTATTTCATATAAGCCACTCCTGTTTACACATCCCAGTAGGACACTTGCCTTTTTTGCAGCGCCTTGGCACCGTTGGCTCTTGTTCAGCTGTTATCCACGGAAAGTTCCAGAGCCTTTTCCATGGACCGGCTATCTGCTGATTCCTCAGCTGCGCTTGGGCAGTTGAGTGGCTTTACTCCTTGGTGCTTTGGCACTGACTTCAGGCAGAACGTTTCTCCAGAGTCTTCCATCAGTGATGATACACTAACAATACATTGTTTGACACATGTCCCCGAAGAAACATGAAAGCAGCTGTTCTTACTATGGCAAGGCTTTAAAGTCTTCTGCAATTCACTTTAAAAAAACCAAGCCCCAAAAAACCCACAGTGGAAAAAAAAATCTCTTTTTCATAATGCAGCACTAGATAATTGAGAACACAGTACTAAGAAATGGCCCTGTTGTCTTCTGTTTCAATGTAGCACATGTGGGATTGGATGGCCAAGGGAGGCAATGATTAATTGTGTCAAAGAGTCTGTGTTCCTCCTTGTCATCATTTCATTTTGAAAGGAGAAATGCTGGAAGTAGTAACATCTCTACTCACTTCATTCTACAGGCTTATGAAAACTTTGTGAGAAAACACGGAAAAGAAAAGCTTCTTCCTGGTCTCGACATGAACCACAAACAGCTGTTTTTTCTGAACTTTGCACAGGTATGGTATCCTTTACTTCTTGCCTGAGGGCTTTGAAAACCACTTGAGGTTGCAGTTTAACAGCAAGTCAGAACAGGCTGACTCCTGTGGGCTAACTAAGAGCTGGCAGAGCTGCAGAGCTGAGCAGTGAGCACTGCAAAGCAGTGAAAATAAAGTCTTGTTAGGTGATTTTTATCTTCCCTAAAGAAATTAATTCAGCCATGCATAAGCCTGGTAGGAAATGCCTTGTGCCCAAGTGCCTTTGGCTGAGGACAATGGTTACTTTTTTAACAAAATACAGCCTTTTTTCTCTATGTTCTAATGTGGAATTTATTCCCATGAACACTAGGTGTTCCACAGTTAAAGGACAGCAGGTCTCTTCCTGTAAAATCTTAGGCTAACGATGCTTTTCTTTGTTACCTGTGCAGGTGTGGTGTGGAACGTACAGACCAGAATATGCAGTGAATTCCATCAAGACAGACGTGCACAGCCCCGGGAAATTCAGGTGAGCAGAGCCAACAGCCCACAGTGCAACCCCGAGGTGTAACAGCTCTGCCACAGGGCTGTTTGTGGTGGAACTGAAGTGACCCTGCCCAAGGGCTGGGCTGCCCCTCCCAGGGAACTGTAACACACTCATCTACAGGCAGAGCACACTGGGGCTGCTTAGGAGGAGACCGATGGGCTGGGCTGTCCCTGTCCCTTCCAGCCCAGCACTGCCCAAACAGGCAAAGCCCTTCCCATGCAGCTCCACAGGCAAAGGAAGGATGGGATTGTTGTCTCATCCTTGAGAAGATTCTGTCCAACTTAATTCTGTCCCCACTGTGGAGCAGCTTTGAACAGTGTCCAGCACGGGACACACACACCTGGCTCTCACCCGGAGTCCCAGTGACTGTGTCTAGAATCCAGGGCTCATCCCCAAGTCCCTGGCTCCTGCAACAGCTCCTGGTAGGGTTCTTAGACACCAACAGCACAGACGAACTTCTGTCCTCCACTGCAGTCACAACAGAATCAGTGGGAGATCACTGCCCCTCACTCTTCACTAACCCATGTGCTGTGGTACAATAGCAGATGTGCATTTTGTGTCTGGTATGCTCAGCCAGCCTTCCCAAGGTCAGCTGGGCTCAGTTCAGGAAATGTGGCTGCCCAGGGTGCAAACCCTTCAGCCAGACTAGGATCTTTTCTTTCTATCTGAAGTCAGAGCAGCCTATTCATCAGCAGTGTAACAATGTGCTCTAATAAACCTGTTTGGTCCAATGCCACAGTATCAGTGGTAGTGCAGCCATCACAGCATCTGCTGCCTCTGGAAGGCTGAGTCACCTCCAGGCTCCATGTCCACAATAGCCGAGTTCTCTGCTGATACAATCCACTACATTAATTCCAGTATCTTTCTTTCAGCTTTTCACCAAATCTTGTTTATCCCACACACTCAAATATTTAGTGAAAGCAGCGACTGTTCCCTCACTGTTCTTGCCTGGTTTCATTGTGGGTGGGTTGTGCTATCTGGGATCTCTCCCAGAGGCAGTTTGTGCACCAGCTCCTACAGTCATTCCTGTCTGGTCTCAGTGCTAATGAGGCTCCAGAGGCTCTTCAGAACCTCAGCACATGTGATTTGGATGAGGCACAAGGCCTTTGAAGCTGAGTGGTTCAGCATCTCAGTGTAAGAAGCTGTGTTTGTGTGCACCCTGGATACACTACATGGTGCTGTGCTGCCTGTGCCTCGGCAGGACGGGCTATAAACTTCATATGCAATGATACAAGTGCTCGTGAGAAACCAGACAACATTCTTAGGATGGGCAGTCATTTACAGGATGAGGCCCCCTAAGAGCTCTAAAACAGAAATATTTCATGAGACATACCCACAAAATTAACACCTAGTAATATACTACACAAGTGTCACAAAGGCTCCCAACGTGCCTTTTTCAATTATTGTTTGGGGAGTGTGATGAGCCTTCTCAACACCTGCTACACTGACTGTGGACTACTTCTCCTTACAAGTAGGACAGGCAGCTCCTCATAAAAATTGTTAATTGCAGAGTATCCCATTTTAGCAGTTCTAGTTCATTGGAGCAGTGAAGCACAGCGAGATCACCAAAATGCAGGAGTTTTTTGATAACCCTTTTTCTGTGCCATCTCCTGTTCTACTGCTGGCTCCCAAGACCAGGGAGTCACTTTGGCCTTGTAGGACAGTTGAAGTGTTGCAGGTGCCACTGCTGAACTCCACCTCAGCTTCTGTGGGCACACCCTGGTTCCAATGATGCACATAATTCTCAGAATAACCATGAGTTACTCAAAGAAACAGTCCTTTAAAGAACTTCTGGGCTACAGTCAGTGTCCATCAGTATCTGTATTTGACCTGTTTCCCTGCATAGTATGTGCTGCTGTATTCCCAGTCCTGAAGGAACAAGCAGATCTATTCACAGGTGTTCACAATTACACACACAAAATCAGCCTTAGCTGGAATGGCCTCATACTCACTCCCCGTGTTGAGTTGAAAGCCATTGTTTGTATGAGTCTTTTTGCCAGGAAACTCATTCACTGGAAAATCTGTGCAGAACACCCAGAGGAGCAGAATGATCTCAGTTAAAACTTGGTTGGTGTAAAAATGTAAATGAACATTCACTGACGAGTTACCACCACAGCCCTCGACCTCAGGGTCTTGTTTTCCCTTCACCAAGAAACTTGTCAGCAAAACGTAGCAGAAAAAATCCTCACTGGAAACTATTGACAAGCAAGAAATCTGTTCCAGGTGAAAGAACGGCCTTGTGAGAGCCAGCCACAGGGAAGGGACAGGTCCTGTGTTTTTGGGGTTGCAATAGGGGCACAACGAACTGAAGAAGAAAACACAGGCAGCCCTCGAGGTGAAATGAAGCAACAGTCAGAGCCCAGCAGCAGGGCGTTCCCCACACTGCAGTGAGGTGACACAACAAAACATGTTACAAAATACGGGTCACGTTGTTTGTTTCAAACCGAGGCAAGCATAATGACAGCGTGTTGCTTTGTTTTCAAGGGTGCTGGGATCACTGCAGAACTCCCCAGAGTTTTCAGAAGCCTTCTCATGCACCACAAGAGACAACATGGACCCTGCCAAGAAGTGCCGCGTTTGGTGACGGACTGCAAACCTCACATCTCAAGGAGCTTTCCAGGAAAAGAGACTTCCCCAGTTGATTTTGAGAAGGGGAGGAGGGAAGAGAACTGAGGGGAATATGCTAGAGACATGGCTGTAATCCTTGGTAAACATGCAACCCCCCAATCATCACCCATCACAGCACGGAAGAAGGACTGAGGCAGCAGTGCTGGGCTGCCTGGCTGCTCCTCCCCCGGAGCCCCGTAGCACCCAACTCACCTGGCAGTGCACAGCCACACTTCACCTGGAGTTTGCACCCTGCCCCCACAGCCAGGGGCTCTCCGGATTCATTTTAAATGGCAGAGTACAACACACGATCTCTGCCCGGCTGGCGAATGCAGATTTCAGACCAGGGGAGGAAGGGAGTACTCAGTAACACACATTTTAGCCATCATTACACCCTGGAGAGACGGCAGTTTATATCCCAGTGTCAGACTTTGTACCCTCTGCTGTTACGGCAAATCTGCTCTACCAAATGTTTTCATTTTTACTTGAAACCATTTATACAAGAGGAGTCCAAAGACCGGCTGTACTTAAGTAATTTCTCACTAATTACTCCAGCGTGCATTACCTGAAGTCCCTATTTACAACAGTTAATTTACAGCTTTCCAGCCCAGCTGAAACAGTAGGTAATTTATTAATTTCTGTACCTATAATCTGTAAGATTGTGATCAAAGACCCTTTCACCATTTTCTAAGCTTTTTCTTGCTTTCTCTAAAGTTGCTCTTTTTTAAAGTTTCTAGTAATGTATAAATCATAGTTTTTATATTTAAATCTTGAGCTACACTTTTGACTTGAAGTATTGTAACATATTTTATCAGTGGCTGCATAGAACTGGGAAATTGGACTAAAGCATGGTATCGGGCAATAAGATAAAGCCTACAAAACTGAGTTCTCCAATGGAGGGCACAAACATTGGAGTTTTCAGGCTGACTGTCCGTGCTCAGGCTCTGATCCTGCACATAACTTGTACGTGTTCTGATCAATGTCAATCCTCACATCAGGAAAGCTGCACAGCTGATTGCAAGAGTCTGAAGGAGCTTTAAGAGGGTAAAAGGCTTTAAATCTGCAATGATATGTATCAAACATCCTCATGCAGATGGCAAAGGAACTTACTGCTTTGTTTATCAAAGCAAAGACATTTTCAAACCAAGTACCAGATACCTCAGATGACTGCTACGATAGGTCTATTTAAAAACCTATGTCCTTTTAGCTTTCTGAGTTTGTCATCTGATCAAAACATTTTGATAATAAACTGAAATTATGAGCCAAATGCAGTGCGTGTTCTTCATAGGAATTAAGAAAATACAAAACGAAAATTCTCTGCCAATAAATGTCTGCGCTTGCCCCTGACCCCGCAGCTCGGAAAACACAGAGCACAACAAAGAAATCCCCCTCACAACTCCCAGGATCGGCTTTGCGCAGGAGAGGGGAAACCCAGCGCTCCTCTATTTTCACACAGAAACCAACATGTCACGCAGGAACCAACATTCCGCTAGCTTTGCACAGAACAAGATTTTTTTTAAAAAAAAAAAGCCTCCAGCGCTCGGAGGGAGCTGGAACGGGGCCGGAGGGAGAGCAGAGCCCTGCACAGGTGAGGGAGCGGCCGCAGCCGCGCCGTGCCCGGGGTGCCGGGCGGCTCCGATGGCCCCTCCCGGGCAGGGCTCGGCAGCCCGGCCCCACACACCCCGACCCCGCCCGGCCCCACACACCCCGACCCCGCCCGGCCCCACACCCCCCGACCCCGCCCGGCCCCGCACACCCCGACCCCGCCCGGCCCCGCACACCCCGACCCCGCCCGGCCCCACACACCCCGACCCCGCCCGGCCCCACACACCCCGACCCCGCCCGGGCTCCTACCTGCGCCATGCGGGGCTCCATCCGGATCCGGCCTTCGGGGCTCGAGGTCTCCCAGATCCGGGCTTCGGGGCTCACACCGGGGGCTCCAGGTACCCCGATCCGGGCTTCGGGGCTCACACCGGGGGCTCCAGGTACCCCGATCCGGGCTTCGGGGCTCACACCGGGGGCTCCAGGTACCCCGATCCGGGACTCGGGGCTCACACCGGGGCTCCAGGTACCCCGATCCGGGGTTCGGGGCTCACACCGGGGGCTCCAGGTACCCCGATCCGGGCCTCGGGGCTCACACCGGGGGCTCCAGGTACCCAGATCCGGGCTTCGGGGCTCACACCGGGGCTCCAGGTACCCCGATCCGGGGTTCGGGGCTCACACCGGGGCTCCAGGTACCCCGATCCGGGGTTCGGGGCTCACACCGGGGGCTCCGAGGGCCCCGGGGCTCCTGAGGGCAGGGGCAAGTGAGACAGCGCCCCCCCGCGGCCCCGCCCTCCCCGCGGAGCGCACCTGGCGCCCCCCACCGGGCCCGGGTCCTGTTCCCTCTGCGCTCCCAGCCCGGAGCAAGGAGCGACCCCCGCCCCACCGGGACCGGGACCGGGACCGGGACCGGGACCGGGCCCATGCCCTCTGCGCTCCCAGCCCGGAGCAAGGAGCGACCCCAGCCCCACCGGGACCGGGACCGGGACCGGGACCGGGACCGGGACCGGGACCGGGACCGGGACCGGGACCGGGACCGTCCCCTCTGCGCTCCCAGCCCGGAGCAAGGAGCGACCCCAGCCCCACCGGGACCGGGACCGGGACCGGGACCGGGACCGTCCCCTCTGCGCTCCCAGCCCGGGGCAAGGAGCGACCCCAGCCCCACCGGGACCGGGACCGGGACCGGGACCGGGACCGGGCCCGTCCGCTCTGCGCTCCCAGCCCGGAGCAAGGAGCGACCCCAGCCCCACCGGGACCGGGACCGGGACCGGGACCGTCCCCTCTGCGCTCCCAGCCCGGGGCAAGGAGCGACCCCAGCCCCACCGGGACCGGGACCGGGACCGGGACCGGGACCGGGCCCGTCCGCTCTGCGCTCCCAGCCCGGAGCAAGGAGCGACCCTCGCCCCACCGGGACCGGGACCGGGACCGGGCCCATCCCCTCTGCGCTCCCAGCCCGGAGCAAGGAGCGACCCCCGCCCCACCGGGACCGGGACCGGGACCGGGACCGTCCCCTCTGCGCTCCCAGCCCGGGGCAAGGAGCGACCCCAGCCCCACCGGGACCGGGACCGGGACCGGGACCAGGACCGGGACCGGGACCGGGACCGGGACCGGGACCGGGACCGGGACCGGGACCGGGACCGGGACCGGGACCGTCCCCTCTGCGCTCCCAGCCCGGAGCAAGGAGCGACCCCCGCCCCATCGAGGAGCTGTAGGTGCCTAACGGGGTCACGGGCACAGGTCAGGCCAGGGGTGTGAGGCGCTGCGGGGCTGGCAGCCAGCAGCACGGTAACCTCTTCCCCGGGCTGGTGGCAGCCTCAGGGCAGGAGAGACGCAGCAGGTGGGCAAAGAGCCCCGGAGCCGCTGTCCTCGGCGTGGGATCGGGAACGTCCCATCCAAACTGGTTCACAGGCAGGAGTTACCCCTGTCCCACACCACTCTGGTTCACAGGCAGGAGTTACCCCTGTCCCACACCACTCGGTTCACAGGCAGGTGTTATCCCCACAGCTCTGCACCAGTCATGCTCTGTGTACACCAACACCCTTAAATGGGATTATGAGCATTGAAAGAAGATAAACATGAGCCTGGAAGTTTCCAGGATGCCACATGCAGCATCGCAGGACAAGGGGACAGATACTCCTCTCTCCTCAATTTCCTCCAAGAGCTGTTCAGGGGCAACAGGGAAAGCCAGGCAGAGGGTGTGGGCAAGCTTGGCATCATGCTGTGACAATATTGTAGAGGCTGGAACTGAAGTTCTCACCTCACTTTAATAGTCCAGCACCAGCATTTTGCAAGAAATCTGAATGTGCATGGGGGTTTTTCCCCTCAATCACCAGCACCTCTCTGAGAGAAAAGAAGCCGGCCCTCAAACACTCATTTTATTTTTCAGGAATTAAAAACCCCAAAGCTTTTGCTAGCCCTTTTACCCCCACATGTAAGGAGAGCTTCACACTGTACAGCTGCACCAAGGGCAGACACCGGAGTGGGTTGTCTGAAGGTGGTTACAAAAGGTCACTGCAGAGTGCTGAGTGATCTTCCAACAGCGTGGGGGATGCATATTTTCTTGGAATAATTCTCTCTTTATTACCCCATAAAACTGGCAGAAACTCCTGCTTTGTATACAGCAAGTCAGCTCGAGGATATTGACGCCAGCCTAGAAAGTTATTTTGGTTTGCTCTGCCAAGTCAGATCTCAAAAATCAGGTAAAGCTAAACCAGATTGTAGTGTTTACATTTTGTCTCTGTAACATTTTAATTGGAAACATTCGATTTCCAGTGGTGTGAGACACCCAAAGAGCTGCTTGGGCCAGCGGGACCTTTCAGAACTATTTCCCTGTGCCTGGTAAATGAAGTGAGCTGTAAAACCACAGACGTGGTCACTGTGGAGTCACAGCTGGATCACTCTGGGAGGGCTGGGACACCGAGGAACTGAAGGTGAGACCCTGCTCAGGGTGGGCTCTGGGCTCAGCCAGCCCCTTGCAGGGAGGGACGGGGATGTTCCCACTGCAGGGACTCCCTGAGGTGCTGCTCAGGTGCTCACAGGGCACAGCAGCTCTGCAGGCAAGGGAATCTCCGGGGGTTTGCCCCTCTCTTTCAGGATGTCTATAAGACTGGATCCCCCTCTGCCCTCAGTTCATTCACAGGTGAAGAAACCCGGTGTTGAGACAATTCCCACAGGGAATGTCACACTCCAGAGCTCCTGCTGACTGCTGGAGTGGCCCAGGAATGTTCGTGGCTGCACTACGGCCAAATCTGTTTGTGTTTCCATTCCTAAAGCTCAACAGACAGTGCCACAGATGGAGTCAGGATGTCTGACTGATGTGACTTCCTCACATTCTCAAAATTATACAAATTGGGTGAGCAGGAATCAAAAAAACAGTTTTTCTGTGTAACCCCATCAGGGGTCATTAAGAGTTTTTTTCACATTCCCTTAAATATATATCTTGCTGGGATCTTCCAGACATGCCTCTCACAATCAGTTCTCTGCTTTAACTGGGGATTGAATTATTAATGATTTCATCTTCTCAGAACTGCAGTTCTTCAGTCAAAAAATCTTCATGCTCAAAAGCCCAAAGCTGTCAGTGAAAACGCAGTGATCTGACACTCAGTTGTGATTTAAATGGCAAAGTCACTGGAAGTTCACATGGCTTATTATTGACTGGGGGAATATAATTATCTCCAATTATAATTAAAAAGGCAAACCCCCCAGTACAAGACCCTGAGGGCCCCTGGTGAGCCTGAGATTCAGACACACTCAGCTGTGCAACCCTCCCAGCCCTGAATGAGCCTGAGGTTTTCTTTTTGAAGGACAGATGATGTTTCTGTTTCCTAACAATACCGAGAGATTTTCCCCATAGTAAGGCTAAAAATACTTGCCCAGGCCCCATGAGAAATTAACCCTTGCCTGTTTCTAGCAAGCTTGAAGTTCCTTAGCTGGTAGTAGCTACTTTAAAAGTTTGCTGTTCAGCAAGTAGACAGGGATCTGACCTACCAGAAAATTCTGAAAACCACTCCCTCAATTGCAAATAATCTGAGAACAGGGAAATTGGTTTGGTGATTCTTCCTAATGGATAAAAAGTGTGCATGACATTTCCATTGTTGATATTAAAAATAACTCATTTTATATGTATTTTAGTCATTAGAAATCTGAACTTCTGTGTTCTTCTCATCAACATCATTTAGGTTCTTCTGACCTGTAAGAGACAGAAAATTCCATTTAAAAGGGTGGCAGTGCCAAGCAGGGCAGGGGAGGCTGGGGTGTGACACCTGAAGGGCAGCGGGTGACCCTGTCCTCACTGCAGGGCTGTGTGACTGCCATCACTGCAGGGCTGCTGTGTTGTTGGAGCCCTGGGCACTGAGGATTCCAGGCTTTCTGTGCTGCCAGGCACTGACCCCCAAGCAAACCCTGCATTCCACCTGAGGCTGTGGAAAAGGCTTCCAAAATTGAGTGACAGCACTGGGATTGTGGGGGTGTGGTTTGAATAGAAGTGTGTGATATCACAGGGTGCAAAACTTAGAGTTTAAAAGTTTAGAATACAGTAATAGATATAAAGCAATATGGAGGTTTTAGGGTGGAGGCCAGTCCTTTTTCACCTTCTTCTTCATGCTCTGGGTGGTGTTTTGTAATGGGTAGAAAATTCCACATTGAGGACCATGGATGGTTGGTTATTGGGTTAAAAGTAAAAATAATTCAGGTGTCACTTCATAATGGGACAGTTTGTCCTTAAAAGGCCTTGTAAAGAGATAATATGGCTCAATTTTTTACTCTGTTAGCTGGCAGTGCTGTAGAACTCAGGGCTTGTGAGACTGTAACATGGATAAGAATTAAAAAACACCTGAGTCTGAACAAGAAACCCTCTCGTGCATTTAATCCCAACCCTGGCAGAAGAAGCAGGTAAAAGCTGCCCTGTGTGACAGTGCACTGCAGGGCTGCTGTGTGGCACCAGCACTTACCTGCCACCCCTGGCAGGATGAGGACATCCTCAGGAGAAGACGATGTAAACCATGAGGGCACAGCCCAGGATCCAGCCCAGGGCCAGCAGCAGGGGCACCAGCAGGCGGGACAGCGGGGCCTGGGCTGGCACAGAGAGCAGGTCAGGGACAGGCAGGGACCCTGAGCCAGCCCCACCAAACCCAGGGCTGCATGGGGGGATGGCCCAGGGGGGCTGAGCACGGCTCAGGCTGCTCAGCAGGCACACAACAGGCTCAGAGCAGCCCAGGGCAGGCACAGGTTCTCTGTGGGGCACACGGGAAGCAGGACTGGCTTTACATAAATACATCTCCACAGAAAAGCAGAATTTTAAAGACCCTTCTATCAGTCTCCTGCAAACAGCACACTCTTGCCAGAAAGCAGAATAACAACCTTTGAGATCCTATTACTTACCAATATATTACAACCTCTCACACCACATCTTTAATAGAATTACAGGGTTTTGAAGGGGTTAATAAATTATGTAGAACTATTCACAACACCTTGCACAGTTTAGATCAAGCAGGCAGACTCAGAGGGATTGATAATTATTTAAGGATTGCCACATTGCTCTTCTAAAGCTGTGCACAGCAAACCTGTCTCACCATGACACTGCACAGTGGGACAGAAGAGGGGCAGAAGATCTGAATGTCCTGCCATGAAAATACTAAACACAAACAACCACACAGCAAAAAAATCCTGCCCTGAAACTGGGTGTCCTTTTGCCCCAGGGGAGTCCCTCAGATGTTCAATTTAATTTCATTTCACCTGCTCTGACAGGGTGCCAGGTGAGGCTGCTGGGGTGCATTCCTGCACTTGCCATTTCCCTGAAGGTCTCCTCACAGGCACAGGGCTGGCTCCTGCTGGGGGCACGGAGGGGTTTGTCAGGTGCTGCTGGCTCTGGGCCTTTGTTACAGGAGCTCAAACCAGGATCAGGGTCATTTCTGGGGTTATCATTGAAAACTCAAATAAAGAGTGTTCAGTGTCCTTTTGTACCTTAGCAGAAACTCACTCTCCCTACATACCAGGGTCAGTGGTGCAAAAAACCCAGGAGATAAGCCTTTAAAACTTTGAATGTAGCTATGAAGATGTATTAAAAAATTCCCTTTACAGCTGCTACCTGAGTAACTGTGCACACAGCACACACCACAGCTACAGTTGTAAATTTAAGTGAAATACATAAAAAAATACAGTAGATATAAAATGCATTTTTAAAGACTGCCTTTTCTCCTTAGAGACAGTTAAGTGTGCTTACAATGGAAAGGTCATTATTAAAATTTTATTTTGCTCTGCCACTTGAGCTTTGTTGGGTTAAAATCTAAATTATTCTGTGTTCACTTGGCACTACACTTGGAGCTCAGCTCCACACAGGATAACAAAAATGCTGTCTAACAACTCATTTTACAATCTGTCTTTGTGTCAGCTAACTTAGAATGACAACTACAAAAAATAAAGAAAACAAAACTGGTAGGATTTAAAAATACAGGAGGAACCCAAGCTGTTAATAGAATTAGCTTTCAAAGTGATTACACTTTCTTACTGAAAAGCAAAATATAAATAGTGTATCAGACAAGAACACAGTAGCTGAGTATATTCAGTGCATTGCTCAGACCTATTAATTTCAGTACATTATTGCATTCTCATTTAATTGTGCCTCTTACCTGGTTCTGCCATTCCCCCTCTGCTAGTTTAATGGCAGGTTAAGGTTTGCCTCTGCAGCTGCTCTGAGAGCCCTGGCATGCTTTAAATAGAGCAATATTTGGAACGTGCTGCAGCTGCCTGACTCACTGGTGCCAGGGGTGGCTATAAGCACTCAATTGTCTAAAAAGGCAGGAATTCAGGGGTTCAAGGTTACCCCTGCCTGCTCCTCCAACTGCACCTCTGCTTCAGAGCAATCTGACTAAAGAGGGGTCAGTTTGCTGAAGAGGGAGGGAAACAAGGGTGCAAACTGCTTTATTTTCTCTCTGTGGCCCCAAAGCCCCCGTGGAGAATGCAGGTAACACCCAGGACCACCCCTGCACCTGCAGCGTGGCAGGGATCTGGTGAGTTCTGAGCCCCCACTCCTCTCTCATGGCTCTGCTATGGAGAGCCCAGCCAAGCCCTGTGCAGGGTTCCTGTGCAGGGTTCCTGTGCAGGGTTCCAGTGTAGGGTTCCAGTGCAGGGTTCCAGTGCAGGGTCCCTCTGCAGGGTCACTCTGCAGGGTTCCTGTGCAGGATTCCTGTGCAGGGTTCCTGTGCAGGATTCCTGTGCAGGATTCCTGTGCAGGGTTCCTGTGCAGGGTCCCTGTGCAGGGTCCCTGTGCAGGTATCCCTGTCCTTACCAGCTCTCTCCTACCTGCAGGAGTTCAGTGCCAAGGAAGGGCTGCTGTGCAGGGATCCCTGTGCAGGGCAGAGCAGGGGGCAGAACCTGTCCAACATCACACCTACACCACAGCTGGGAGGCACAGCCCCTCCCCAGGCACCCCTAAGGAAGGGCATTTCACTTCTGCTTCTCCAGAATGGGAGCAATCTTTCAAGAGAGGCCAGGGCTGTGTAACACTTTACTGTGCCATGCACACTTCAGCCTATCACAACAGTTTGAGACATGAGAACAAACCATGAGCTTTACTTTCTTTGTCTGGCTTTGCTATAAAGCAAATTCTTTTGGGGTAAGATCCAATTTGTGGTGAAAAGAAATATGAATCTGTGTAAAATATTTATTGGGAAAAAAAAAAATCTCTGATATAATAGCTTCATTGGCTGCACAGCTGTTCCTGTAAGAATCCTATCTGGTTTGGTTCTGCTAATTATATCTATCCATCTGATCTCATGGAAATAATTTCCAGCAGGAATCATGTATTCCTGAAAGCCATCTGACCTTCAGGGGTTGGGATCCTTCCAGGCCCAGTTGCCACCAGCGAGGGCAGCGAGTCAGTGCTGCTCACAGCAGGCTGGGAGCTGCTGCCCCAGTGAGTGCTGCCCTGCACGTCCACAGCTGCACTTGGAGGAGATCAAAGTTGTAACTGCAGCAAAGAATAGAGTAACACTATAGACATTATTGCAAACAACACATCTTCTGTTGGGAACTGAGGAATGAAGTGCAGGCATCAATTCTACAACAGACCTCAGTCCAACAACCAAAAAAAATACAACAGACCATAGTCCAACAACCAAAAAAAAAGCAGAGGGAGAGTTTCAAAATATAAAAACAAGGAGAAGACACAAGGCTTAAGAAAAGACTCAGAATGATCTGTGGCAGAGCACATCTAATGCTTTGGTGCTGAGGAACAATACACAAGAACAACAATTCCCTCATTCCTATTTGTGTTCCCAGTTACGTGATCCTGTTAAATGTTTTCCCCTCTCTGTTTGTGCTGGGACACTGAGACACTCAACACCCAGAGTTACACTCGGATGGGCAGTTGGGCTCACAGATGAGATTCCTTTTTAGCCTCCAGCTCACTGAGGTGCTCAAACAGATTGGGCTCAGGGCAACCTTTGGGGCAGCCTCTGGAACTTCATTGCCATTAACTGCTGGAGGCTGGGAACCACCTGAAATACTTTAAATGTCTACAGTGCTTTAAGGGAATTAGGGCCAAAATTAGGAGGAGGGACAGGGTAAGGCAGCAGGGCTGCAAGGCTTTCTGTGAGAGAAGCCATTTTAAGGGGAAAAATCCTTTTAGTGCCTGGTGTTTGGGCAGGAACTGTCAGAACCTCACTGACCTCCCCCCCTTTGCAAAGCAAATTGGCCATTTTTGATGGTAAAATATCCAATATGTTTAGAGCACATCCCAATCTTCATCACTGCATCAGAAACCAGAGATCAAATACTGAAATGTCACATTTCTGTCTTTGCTGCTGTACTTGTAACCTCTGGGAATCTGCACCCACATGCAGGAGGCTGGCAAAGAAATGCTTTGTTTTACAAATTCTATATGATCCCTATAAATAACTGCAGCCTACACTGCTTTAGAGGAGATTAGAAGGACAGACCAACTCATCTTCACAAAGGGAATGCTCCAAGTAATAAAATCTTTATAGCTTTGTAATACTGGTATTAAATTTTAAATCACATTTCTTTCAATTGATCTTTTTCCTTTAAGAAAACCCCCTGATTTACGAGCAAATCAAAAGCCAGGTTTATATGCCTTGAATTATTTTATGACTTTCCCATACTCTCCTCTGACCTGCAGACTAACATATGAGAATATCAGATTATTGCATTCACAGAATAGGTTTATGTCTGGAAAATCTGTCTCATGAAATGCATTTTATTAGTCACACCCATCTAACCATTTGAAAGCTCCCTTAGAAATTGCTAGACATTACTTCTACTCACATTTACATCATAAAAATAAAGGCTGATTTATTTGATAACCGTGCAACTGAAAACCTGAAAAAAATCCATGTCTTAAGCTACTAAATAATTAATTCCACTTGCTGCTTCCTAGGGCTCTGGGTCTACACATCATTTCTGCTGGCAGAGGGAAGCATCACTCAGCTGAATGCTGAGATACCTGCAAAAAGCAGCTGCAGATAGGATGGGGAAGCAGCAGCACGGTGTGGAGATGCCCATGGGGCACTCCTGGGTCAGTCCCCACTGGTGTCTCAGAACAGCAGTGATAAGGAGCTGGGCTGTGCCTTGTGCAGCTCCAGCTCCTGGCAGCTGAGGATGGCAAATCCCCCTGCAGCTGGCACAGCTCCCTGACACCTCATCACCAGGGCAGCTCCTGGCATCCCTGGGGCCCTGCAGAGCTGCAGGTGAGGAGCAGCACCAGGAGCCCAGGGCACAGCCCAGGGCCAGCAGCAGCTGAACACAGAGCCCAGTGTCCCTCAGCACAGCTCATCACACCCAGAGCAGCTCTGCAGCCACATCCTTCCCCTGAGCTGAACTGGCCCTGAGCCCCAGGGACTGCCCAGCCAGCAGAGCTGCCCAGCTCAGGGTCAGCCACAGGACAGCCACAGCCTCTGTGCTGGGGGAAAATGCACTTTTAAATTTACCATGGCAAATCAGTTAATTCAAAAAAGCCTTGCAAGCCTTGAAAAGCCATGAAGATATTACCAAGTTTTACCTGACCAGAAATAAAGTTCTCAAAAGCAATAAAAATGGGCAATTTCCTGCACAAATTAAAAGCCAATCTTATTTGTGAGAAGAGAGCAGTTTTAGGAGGAAGAGACTGCAACCACTGAGTCCTTAGAGAAAAGGTGTGTGAAGAACAGCAGCTCCAAACTGGTGCTGCAGTTCCCTCTTGTGACAGCCAGAGCAAATTCCTGTTTGCAGGGAGCCAGGAGCTCCAGCCAGCAGAGCCACTGCAGCTCTGAGCACACAAGAGGTGTGGGCTGGGGACTCTAACCAAACTAAACCTGCTGGGCTTGAGACATTCCTCAGGAAAGATCTATTCACTGTTTGGGGGTTTGGAAAAGGAGTTTCCCCACCCTGGGGTGCCTTTGCCCCTGTTCACATGAATCCCACAACAGTTACAGCAAGTGAAGCACCTGGAGCCCCTTCCTCAGCCTGGGGTCCCTCTGGCACTGGCCAGGGATGCTCCAAGGTGAGGCTTGGGCAGTCTGGCTGCTGTTCAGGTCACCTGAGTAACCAAGAGCAACATTTACAAGCAGAAACAGAGAATTTGCTGCTTGTTTGAGAGGAATTCCCCCTGCCCTTCTCATGTAGGTTCTTCACAGTATTTTGCCCCAAACTAAGCTCTCAGAATTGACTGGGTTTGGCTTTTGGAAGTCAGTTTTGGTTTGGGTTGGGAAGAACCTTAAAGCCTATCTTGTTCCACCCCTGCCTAGGCAGGGACACCTTCCAGAGACCAGGGGGCTCCAAGCCCTGCCCAACCCTTTAATGTTTGCAGGGAGTGTCCCTGGCACCCAGGTGTGTCCCTGGCACCCAGGTGTGTCCCTGAGCCCCAGGTGTGTCCCTGCTTACACACCCAGGAGTGCACTCTGGTTAAACACCTGCAGGGAGTGTCCCTGAGCCCCAGGTGTGTCCCTGAGCCCCAGATGTGGCACTGACACCCAGCTGTGCCACTGACACCCAGGTGTGTCCCTGAGCCCCAGCTGTGCCCCCACACACCCAGGGGTGCCCTGTGGCTCTTGGCACACTCTGGGTAACCCCAGACACTGCCCCTGGCTTGGGCTGTGCCCCTCACATCACTGTGGCACCCAGGACCCGTGGGCTTTGTCACTGCCCAGCTCAGAGGGACTTGCTGGGCTCCCACAGCTCCTCCAGGGCCTGAGCAGTGGGAAGTTATCTCTCCTGGAGCCTCTGCTGGCTGCCAGGGCTGGCTGCCAGCAGATGGCAATGCCTGCCCACAGCCAGGCCAGGCCCTGCCTGGGGTTCACTCATTTTAATCTGAATGATTAAAAAAAACGAAAAATAACAAAGTATTTCTAGAATTAATTACATTACATAATGTTTACATAGGAGAAATATTATTTTGTCTTGGATTTCTGGATGCAAACCCCTCCTCCTGGGATGCAGAACCTACAGACAGAAAACAGGGAGGCAGCTCTCCCTTTTCCCTCAATGATCCCTTTCCCCCCAATCCTCAGTGAGACTTCACAGCCACCAGGAAATTATTTCAAATAACCACCACGGGAGAGAGGATCAGCACTGGGAAGGGAGCTCCTCCTGCAACAGCCCTGCCCTGGAGAACATTTCCATCATCCACATTTCTGTTACCCCACCTCTCCACCCCTTCCCCTGTTTTTAGGGAGTGAAGAACAATGCCTGAACTCACCTGTCTTTGCTCAAAGATCAGCGTGTTCTGCAATGCTCCTCAAATGACAAAACAGGTCACAGAGGATATTTGCCAAATTGGTGTTATATTTTGAAGAATAATGGGTTTATAAAATCCTCCCTCAAAAGATAAAAGCCCAATGGTCCCTTTCCCAGGCCCTTCCCTGCACACAGAAATTTACCACTTTAATTACTCCACTTTTAAGTTAATTGCTGCAAAAATGCAGAAATTCTTCGTTCAGTAAAAGGCTTTCCTCAGAGTCAGTTTATTCTGGTTCATTTAAATGACTCTGAAATAAGCTATCTTTAAACCTCATCAAGAGCATGTTATCTTTTGTAAGGGCTTAAGAGCTTTCTGATCATGCTGCCAGTGAAAGGACAGGCAGAAAAGCCTGAGGGCTGGGAGAGGAAAGACAGTTTTGAAGATTTTAATAGGGGCATCATCTCTAAAAATAGGCTTTTGATAAGTTATCTTGAAGTTTGGATTTAAAGCAAAAATGGAGGAAAACCACCCTCCTGGGGGTGTGATAGTCTCTGCTGGATCTTCTTATCAGCAGATAGCAAGATCTTCATGGTTTCTAAATGCATGTCAGAATTTTTCATGGATTTTTACCTGAGCACCAGCAGGTGCTGTGAACTGCCATCGAGTTTTCTAGGCTACAAAAATCCCCCAAAATACTGAAGTCAAAATATTCCATGTGTTACATGAACAGTTACCATCATCATCAACCAGCAGCAAGCTTAGAACATACAAAAACCCCAAAAGAAGCACAAAAATCACTTACTTCTCTCTAGAGAAACTGATGCTGCAGGTAACTGATACAAATAGATTCAGTGAATATTACTATTGTTATTATTTTCTGATACATTCCTTCATGCAAACTGAGGATTCTACAGTCCCAAGGCTTATTTTTGTATGAGCAGACACATGGGAAGGAAAGTAAAGCAACAGTTTAATTTCCAAATCGTTTGGGATTTTTCAGACATCCCCTAAGAGACTTTTTTCCCTTGGGAGTTATTTCTGAACAAGCAACATAAAGTTTAAATGCTGTCAAATGCCAAAGGATGTTCTCTTCTAAATGAATGCTAATTAAATTAGTAGCAAAGGTAATTACATTGACCTTAAATTCTGGACGTATTAAGCAACATTCAAACGGAGACAATTAATACTGAGTGTCATGTCTTTCTGTCTGACACACTCACATGTCATTCTCAGTGGTGCACAGTTATGAAATGAAGGCTCAGTAATGTCCTTGCTGTCTGTCTGTCTGTCTGTCTGTCTGTCTGTGCAGCCCCTCGAGGCACTGACTGACACTCCCAGGGCCAGGGGCCCTCACCCCGCGGGGGACACGGGACAGGTTTGCAGGTCACTGCAGGGTTTGGTGCCATGGCCCTGCCCTTCTAAAACCAGCTCAGGTGGGTTAGAAGTGACCCCAGAGAAGTTCATCTAAAGCAGTGTCCCTCACACAGCTTAAAGGAACCTGTAGGTCACCCCTTCTGTGACCCCTCCAGGAGTCAGGAACTGTCCCAAGGATGCCACCCTTGTCCTTCCAGCACCTGCACAGCAGCAGGGCTTGGGAAAGGACACCAGGAACCCAGGAAAGAACATCAGGGGCTGGAGGGATGGGACAAGGGGGAATGGCTTCCCAAGGCCAGGGGCAGGGGGAGATGGGATATTGGGCAGGAATTGTTCCCTGCTCTCCCTGGGGAAAGAACAAAGGCAGCACAAACCTCGACACTCAGATTTAGTCAAATCACATCACAACCTCCAACATGCTCATGGCAATGACAGTGTTAAAAACCTACTGGAAATGGAGTAAAACAGTCTTCAAAGGCCATTCTTCAGCCTTTGTCCTGTGCCTGACAACTGTCCCTGGCAGCTAGAGGGAGAGGGGGCTTTGTGACACCAGCTCCTCCCAAAGCAGCCCCGTGCCCTCATGTGGAAACAATTCCCAGACTCTGGCAGGGAATTTGCTGCATTTTGGGCAGCAGCAGCTGAGCACTGCTGGTCCCTTCCCTCACTGTCAGGGCACCTGGGGCTCTTCTGGGGACTGATGTGACAGAGTGTTGAGTTCCAGGTCTGCTGATGTACAGTCTATTTCGAGTTGATTTATTTTTAACTGCTGCAAGGTCCCTGGACTGCACCTCCCAGTGCAGTGCTCACCCCTGTCCCACTGCACCCTGCCCCCCAGTCACTCCAGAAGCATTGTTAGGCATATCTAATATCTAATATCTAATATCTAATATATTGTTGTACATATGAGTCACTAAGATCACAGCTTTGGTCTCTTTGTGCTCTGCCCTAGGCTCTGACATTGGAATGATGACATAAAAAAAGAACCTGCACAACTGAGATATTTCAAAGTATTATCCTCTAGCCTCCCCAAAGTAGTCAATATGCTTTGAAATGTCAATAAATTAATTTTCTCCTACTAAAATTAAAAGTTTTGGATGGTCAATAATACTGACAGAAAGAGTTGGTTTTGGAGCTCTTCGCTGGCTTTAACAAATGTCACAGGAGAGCCTGGGCCTTAAACCACAACTATTTCTATTCCCTCTGACAAATGATTGATTTCCTTGCTTTCCTGGCCGTGAGGAAGAGCTCTCCCTGCCCATCCAGGTGTATCCACCAAGCTCCTCCCAGCATTATCTCAGCAATATCCACCCACAGCACAACTCAATCCCATCCTTACAATGACAGCTCCCAGACACAGGGAAGCCAATGATCCCATCACTGAAACAGCCTTTAAATGCTGCACCTGGAAATGCATTTTAAAATTTAGCAGGAGATAATATTAACAAATTCCCAGTATTGCACTTATCCCTTATTTAAAAAGCTTAAGATATATCCCTTTCTCCTTGTACAAACCAATTCAAGTTATATAATGTATGTGGATTTACTTTGCCCCAGTTCCAGCTGGCAATATATTGCTAAGCCAAGGCTGCACAATTGCAATTTGGCAGAAAACAGGTCAGGCTTTTATTACACATCAAAACTCTCAAACTGGTCTGAATGTTTCAAATTCAAAAGGCAAATGGAAAATAACCCTTGTGTCAGTATGATCCTATTCCATTAGCTTGCTCATAAATTTATACTGGGGACACTCTGGGTTGGTTCTTTTGCTGCTTTTGCACATCTGCCCGTGCAGTTTGTTGTGACAAATCCTGGGACAAAGGAGGGTGGGAGTGCAGGGGTACAGGAGGGGACACCTGCACCCAGCCATGGAGGGGCTCCAGCTCAGATCCCACAGGGAAAAGGCAGCACCAGGTGAAGGAGCTGGGAGGCAAAGAATGAGCTGGAAAAGATCCTGGTCTGGTGATCCTGGCTGGACACTGGGCTGTGACCCACAGGAGGGACACTGGGCTGTGACCCACAGGAAGGACACTGGGCTGTGACCCAGGCCAGGAGGGACACTGAGGTGTGACCCACAGGAGGGACACTGAGGTGTGACCCACAGGAGGGACACTGAGGTGTGTCCCAGGCAGGAGGGACACTGGGCTGTGACCCAGGCCAGGAGGGACACTGGGCTGTGACCCACAGGAGGGACACTGGGCTGTGACCCACAGGAGGGACACTGAGGTGTGACCCACAGGAGGGACACTGAGGTGTGACCCACAGGAAGGACACTGGGCTGTGACCCACAGGAGGGACACTGGGCTGTGACCCACAGGAGGGACACTGGGCTGTGACCCAGGCCAGGAGGGACACTGAGGTGTGACCCACAGGAGGGACACTGAGGTGTGACCCACAGGAGGGACACTGGGCTGTGACCCACAGGAGGGACACTGAGGTGTGACCCACAGGAAGGACACTGGGCTGTGACCCACAGGAGGGACACTGAGGTGTGACCCACAGGAGGGACACTGGGCTGTGACCCACAGGAGGGACACTGAGGTGTGACCCACAGGAGGGACACTGGGCTGTGACCCACAGGAGGGACACTGGGCTGTGACCCAGGCACACGTGTAGCTCCCCAAGCCCATGAACAAGGAGCTCATCTCTGGAGCAAAGATCTCCCTGGCAGCAGCCTGAGGGACACTGCTGCCTCTGCAGAGCCATGTCCTTTGAAGCAGAGCATGTGGAATGTCACAGTCCCGTTCCCCTGCAGCTCCAGGCAGCAGCCAGGAAATCCATGACTCTGCAGCCCTGTCCCTGCCTGGCACAGGGGTCAGTGCTGCCCGGGAGCCCTGCTCCTGGCTGCTGCTTTGGGCACAGCCACTTTGCCCTGTGCCACCCCACTGCTCAGCCACTTCCTGGCCTGCCTTAATCCTCTCAACATCGTATTTTTAGCATAATTACAGCTGTTCACTAATTTGCTGCTAACAGATGATTCCAAGTTCATTGAAGGAGACACCAGAACTACAAAGAGCCTCTTTGACTCTCCACTGTCAATTTTAACAAATACTGAGTCTCTAATAAATCATGTTAGTACTGAAATGAGGCTGAAAATTGGCTCTTTTGGGAAAAATATCTTCGTGACAATATAGATCTTGAACTAATTATAGAGAATGAATTGGACTGTCCTCCACCAAACACAACATCCCAATATAAACAAGTCCCAAAATAAGCTCCTGCTGCCTCTGAACTCTGCTCACTCCACCCTTTTACCTCTGTGATGTCACACCATGTGCCTCAATTCCATAAACAGCAGCTGCTCCAGGAAAACAAAACACAGATCATTTCCTTCCTTGTTAAATCTCCTTCCCAACTCATCTTCTGGATTAAACAGCCTGTTGCTGAATGATCCCTCTACAGATTTGATACTGATACATCCTGAGCCTCAGACTGCTCCCCTGCCACACCTGCACATTGATTTTTCAAGGAGAAAAACAGGACATTTTTCCCCTCAATACATTGCAAAGGTGATAATCTAATCTGAAAGAGGAATGAAAGCATATCCATGGCATGCTGCCACCCCTCAGAGGCAGTGCAGTGTGCCATGGCTGGAGCCAGGGTGGGCACACAGGGGTTTGGGAAGGAAGGGAGGCAGGGCTGGGAGGGGACAGGGGCAGGGACACGGGGCAGCTGCAGGAGCAGCCCCGGGAGAGTCTGCGGGAGGAGGGCAGGATGGAGTGCGAGCACCGGCTGCTGGCCACTCACTTGGCTCTGGCTCACAGGAATGCTTTGCCCCGAGGACACAGCGATCCCACCTCTCACCGCTGGTTTTTAGGGCAAGGGAGGTGTTTTTTAGCCCGAAGAGAGGCAGAGCTCCCCAGGGAGAAGAGGAAGGAGGCAGCACCTCTGTGTGGCTGCACAACCCACACCTGAGGCTGCCCACCCAGCCCACGCCCCGGGCAGCACCCCAAGGTGATTCCAGGTTCTGCCACAGCCCCTCGGCTTCAGAAAAGAGCATTCACAACCCCCCTCTGCCATTAAATTGCTGGGAAGAGTAAGGGTGGCTCAAGCCTGTCTAAACAGTTGTCATTTATTAACTTATGTTTTATGGCACCAGCTCTACTGCTGCAAGGAATTAGTCATTTATTTAGTTCTGACATTTCCTCTCCTGTCATTAAATTCAGTCTTCTGTACAACACAGAGAAAAGAAAAGAAAACAATTCCCCCATAGCTACTCAAACTTTATGTGTAACAATTCTCTGAACGAGATGATGATTGTGTGGGCTGAAATCTCGCAGAACTGCAGTGGGACCCAGGATCGTTTCCAGATAACTTTAAAAATCCCATTAAAATTCATCCACATGCATTATCCGTGTCTCCTGACGTGACAACTCATTGCACCACAAATCAATGAATTTTCATTGCCACAAATGCCTTTCCCCAGCACATCTTCGCACACAGGGCTGGATCCCTCTCCCTCCCTGCTGGGTACCTCCCGCACCCGAGGAGCTGTAAACAATCCTGGTACACCCCAGCCGGCTCGAACATTCCTGGGCTTTTGTGATTCAGTAAAACACACTCAGCTGCACAATCCCCCATTTCCTGCTGGCACAGGAAAGGTGCTGGGCATTCCCACTCTGAGGAGTGAGGCAGTTGCTGGGCAAGTTAAGCTAAGGATGAGGAGCAGGAATCCATGGGCTCTATGGCTGTTTCACAGAGCTATTTGCTCCACATCCAGGAAATATTCCCCCTTCAGTTTACTTCCCTCCATGGAGGGAAGCCAGGAGTGCTGGAGGTGAGAGCTCCTGCTGGGAGCTGGGCCAGGGCAGCTCAGCTCCCTCAGGGATGTGCCCTGGACACTGAAATCACTGACTCCACAGATCCCAGATCCTGAGGGGACTCATCAGCCAGGGACAGCAGTGAAACTGAGCTCCTACTATGAATTACAGAAATAAAACCCCAAACATTTCTCTCTGCTGCCTTATCCCGAGACTGAACACACTGCAATTCAATAAAGGAAATGCTGAGGAAATAAAGTCTGCCCTCTGAACACGAGTGTAAGGAACTAAGAGTGAGAACAAAGTTGTTGATCATCTAGCAAAACTAAGGCAGGACCACGTGTACATTCAGCAAAATAATTAACTCAAGATGGAGGAATGCTAAATAAAGTCAGGCTTCACCTCACTGATCCATCAGAGCTCCTGCCTTCAAGCTGGACCTGGCACAATGCAATCCTGTCACACTGGGAACAATCAACCACGGGAAGTCAGGTGGTAGAGACTTTGCTAACCCTATCCAACAGTTTACAGATTCACATATATATGACTAATCAGATATTTTCCAGCATATTTTCCCACCTCCTCAGCTTCTGTCATTTCCAGGTACGGGTCCTCTGAATTTTGTTTTATAGAGAAGGAAGAGAGCTGCTGTACCTGCTCATTTTCTTGGCATACACCCTCCATGTTCAGAGCAGCAGCTTTTGAGTTACCCTTTGTTTTCAAATGCAGATCCGCTCATGTTTATCCCACTGAACTTTAATGTGAAGTGCAATATTCTGCATATGCTGCTCTGGTTCTTTGTTCCAGTTTCCCGAAAGCAAAAGGATTTGACAAGGGGCCAGAAGAGGCAGAGATGTCTGAGCGAGTTCCAGCTGCACCTCGAGAGCTCCTGCTTTGCTTTAGGAAGCTCCTGGTCTCCATGGTTACAGAGGAGTTGAGAAATAATCATCAAATGTTACCTTAAATGCTCCCATCCAGCATGAAAAAATAACCCTGCTCAGAGAGCCCTGGGCTGACAGCCCAGTGCAACCCCACATCCTGCACACCCTGCACATCCTGCACATCCAGCCCAGTGCAACCCCACATCCTGCACATCCTGCACATCCTGCACATCCTGCACACCCTGCACATCCTGCCCAGTGCAACCCCACATCCTGCACATCCTGCACATCCAGCCCAGTGCAACCCCACATCCTGCACATCCTGCACATCCTGCACATCCTGCACACCCTGCACATCCTGCCCAGTGCAACCCCACATCCTGCACATCCTGCACATCCAGCCCAGTGCAACCCCACATCCTGCACATCCTGCACATCCTGCACATCCAGCCCAGTGCAACCCCACATCCTGCACATCCTGCACATCCTGCACATCCTGCACATCCTGCCCCGGGGCTGCTGCAGCCCTGGACACTGCTCCTGCTGGACACTGCCCTGTCCCTGCTGGACACTGCTTTGCTGGACACTGCTCCTGTCCCTGCTGGACACTGCCACTGCTGGACACTGCCCTGTCCCTGCTGGACACTGCTCCTGTCCCTGCTGGACACTGCCCTGTCCCTGCTGGACACTGCTCCTGCTGGACACTGCCCTGCTGGACACTGCCCTGTCCCTGCTGGACACTGCTCCTGTCCCTGCTGGACACTGCTCCTGCTGGACACTGCCCTGCTCCCGCTGCTCCCGTTGGGCTGAGCCCCCAGAGCTGCCCAGCAGCCCAGCCCAGCCCCAGGGGTCAGCCCAGACAAGGCAGCCCTGAGCCCTGAGCCATCAGCAACAGAGGGAAGGCTCCCGTCTCACTGGGCCAGAGCCAGCCCTGGAGCCTGAGCTGCTGTCAGGCTGAGCACACAGCAGGGAAAGGCAGCCTGGAGAGCAAAGCCACCCCGCAGCTCCTCCAGCACAGATGGCATTTGCTTCATTTATAAAAGGGCAAAGAACAAAGTCTCTCACATTAAAAAAACAAAAAACCCCAAACCAAACTCCAAAGGCCAAACCAAATCCCCAAACATTTCAGAGAGGCCAGTTCTCCCAACGCTGCTCTCCTGGCTGTCCTGGAGCAGTGGGAGCTGTGATGGAGCCAGGGAAGGGAGGCAAGGGCTGGCCCTGCACACCTGGCTTGACTCAAAGCTCATCTCTACAGCCACACTGTGTTCAGCCCCTCTCTGCCTCCTCCTGCCCACACCTGGGGTGAGGATCCCCGGGGCAGGGGGGCACTGACTTCCCGTGTGCCACCAAGGAGAGCTCACTCATCCCTGGCTCCTGAAGATGCTGACTGCTTTAGCAGATGACTTCTGCTTTCCTACTATCCCTGCTGATCAACAGGTGTAGTGAGTCTTGACAACACATAAATTCACCAGTGAGAACTGACATTCACCAGTGAGAGGTGCCATATGCCAGGGCTGCCACATGGAGAGGCCACAAGGGCAGCACAGTGACAAAAGAAAAAAAAAATTGTCTATAGCAAAAAAAAAAAAATAAAAAAGGGAACCATGCATGAGAAATGGAGGAGAAAAATTCCAGACAAATTCTGACCCTAGAGAATATATGACTTCATTAAGTCTTACAAACCTGACACTCCTAAGTATCTCCAAAGAGGCTGATTAAATACACGGAGGTTTAACCTGTCCCCTGGAAAGCAAAGGATCCATTTCAGTCTGGAGGAGCTCTGTGCTCCCCAGCACACACAAAGAGCCCAGGCAGAGGGTGACACCAGCTGTGACAAATCTGCTCTGCAGACACTCAGGGTCCCTGCCAGCACTGGCAGCAGGGACAGGACAGTGACAGAACCAGGGTGTGCAAGTCCCAGAGCTGGTTCACCCTCAGTGTCTGAGTGATTAATTAAACTTTAACGAGTGCCTGTCTGGCAGCTCTTTAGCCCTTTGCCCAGCTCCACGCAGGTGTTTGTGTGGCTCAGGGGGCCAAGTCAAACCCCAGGGGTTTCTGTCAAATCCTCCCCTGCTGCTGCTGCCCCTGCTCCATTCCTGCTGCCTCTGAGCCCTCCAGGCCCAGGTGTGCCCAGGTGTGCCCAGGTGTGCCAGGCCCAGAATTCAGCAGAGAAGCTGCAGTTGCTGAATGGATACAAGATCTGGAGAGATTCCCAGCTTTTGCCAAACAAAGCTTTGTGTGTAACTCTGGGTAGCTCAGGAGCTGCCTGGAGGGAAAAGCCTTTGGCAGGAGGGTCAGATCCATGGCAGATGGGCAGCCCTGGGCTCCCTCACCCCCTGAGCTTCCCCACCATATTTTGGACTGGTCTTGGCAAGGTCTCCAGCAATCTCTGTTCCCTTTTTCTTCTTTATTTCTTTAAGCTTAGGAAAAGGCTGCTGCCAATGCATTCAGCAAAGCCCTGTCAGCCAGTCTGCCTTGCTGTGAAATATTAGCAAACAAGTACTGATGGTAACACAGCCAAGTTTAACAAGATCTCCACTTATTATCCTGTCAATTTGGTGGGAGAATATGGCATTGCTGTCAGATCCATCTGTGCAGTGCACGGCCCCTGCATAGAAATCACCTCGTCTCACACATGGGGAAAGGCTGGGGAGAAATCTGCAGGTAAGAGTGAAAGATGAATTAAAGATCTGTTAATAAATAGTGAGAACTCAATTAAGATAATTGACAGTGTGAGAGCAGCCAGGGTTTGTTCTGGTGTGGAGGGGGTGAACATTCTGTCTCTGGCCCCACACAAACAGGATTTGCTGCACAGATCAAATGTTATCCACAGCTTGGATCACCACAAAGTGCTGTGGACAGGAGGCACAGGAGCATGGCTGGGAAAAGGCATGGAAGGAAAGCCTCTAACAAGGTATCAATTTAAACATTTTTTTAAAAAATCAACAAATCAACCTGATCACTTGTCACAAAAATCACTGCTGGTGCAGTTAGAGTAACTTCCTTGGAAGAAGTGGAAACTGAATGGAAAAACTGACAAATGCTAGAGAAACTTCAAGGGACAAATATCTACCCCTAACAACATCCCAATATTGTCCATCCTGTTCCAGCTAAGAGGCTGAAGGAAACTTGCTGGGCAAGAGAACACTGGTGGAATGATTTCCTCAGCAAAAGCAGGAGGCTGCCATTGGATTCTGCTGGGGCTGAAAACTGGGAGCTCTGAGGGGTTGTGTTCCTGTCTCTCCTGCAGAGGAGATGCCTCAGAAAAAGTATCTGGGAAATCCAGACAGGATATTATATTCCAGTCCTCCCCAATCAATCAATAATGGTTTGCCTAACTAAAACCATTTCAATAAAAAATGAACAGAAATACATTCAGCAACTGCAGCCTCTGGACTACTGAGCCTGGGAAGGCTTTGGTGGATCAGTACCACAGGACTGCCATCACTCCCCACAATTCTTTCACTTGGCAACAAATAAAAGTGTATGGGATGTGTATGACCAGCAACTCTGAATTTTGGTCTGATTTAGATGATTATATGCCTCAAACCAAACACATGGAGTTAGTCCTTGTTTAAAGCTTCCCATCAGAGCAGCACAGGGCCTTGCTGTGTGAACTCCTCCTGCTGAGCTTTCAGCATCTCCATTATGTGCAGCAGGAGGTGCTGCCAAAACCATCCCAGAGAGAGGAACCATCTCCTCCAGCTCTGGACTGAATCCCTCTGCAGCATTCCCAGCACAGACCTGCAGCAGGGCAGGGCCTGCTGATGGATGAGCCTGAGTTACTGGCTAGAGAGACACCTCCTGAGCCAAAACAAGGGCATTTCTGCAAGGAAACCCAAGGGACAATTCCTGGCCACGTGTGCATCAGCCCTTTTCCCTCACTCCTGCTGTCAGTCCAGCAGTGCTCCTGCTGCAAGGCTCTGTGCCTGGAACAGAGACCAGGGGAGCTGCTGAGGATTTATCTTTCCAATTAAAAACTGTACTGATTGGTAAATCTTGGTTTCTCCCATGAAAGCTTGGCTTCAGGAAATGCCCAAGGATGAAATCCTCTGCAGTTTTCTCTCAGTTTGGCTGGGGAAGGCTCCCACTGCAACCAGGGAGGGCTGCATGGCCCCAGTGCTCCCACAGCTCCACGCTGCAGCTCAAACTCTCCATTAGCTTTAGAGAGCTAATGAGCACCCAATTAAGAACAGTCCCCTTCCACACCCTGTGCACACACCCAGAGCCCAGAGCAGCTCCTCCAGAGGCCAAATCCATCCAGGGGGCTTAAGCCACAGCAGCAAAGTGGGGTGCAGGCCAGTATCACTACTGCTTATTTAAATTAATTCAAATAGCACAGGCACCCTCAGCCTTTAGAAGGCCAGGCACATTCTAAATACTTAACCTCACAGTCCCAAGACAAAATACATACAAGAATATTAATTACCCTTTTGCTTACTCATCACCTCTGTTTGGAAATCAGATATGAACTACTACAGGACACATGCTTTAACCCAAACTGCCATCTCTGGTGCCTTTGAACAGCTTTAGATGGACCAAGTCTGGACAAGGAACAGACCCCAGCCCAGCACACACCTGGGGAAACTCCACCCCCTGCACCAGTTACACTGGAGTCACACTGCCTAAAGCACCCAAATTTAGCACTCAGTCGTGTTCCCTCATCCTGCTGAACTCTGCACTGCAAGAGGATGCAGCTGAATTTTCATGGTACTGAAAAAAACGTTACCAGCCCTGGAATAAGAAAGTCAAATTAACATTACTTGCAGCACTCTGCAACTTTGCATATTCTGGTCTCTGAGCAGCTCATTTGCAGAACTCCACTGAATTTAGAAGTATCACTTTAGACAAACACATCTTTAACTGAAATAATATTTTGACTATAAATGTTTAAGACACGACACACTAAATTAAAGAATCCACTTTAAAGAGCTTGTAAGTTAAATGAGTGCTTGAAAACTCAGCACAAATTAATCATCTGCTTCCAGACATCTGTTTCCCTTAAAAATGTGCTTCCTTAAGTCTATTACTCCTTGGAATGGGATCACGTAAATACCGTCTGCACTGGTGAATTGCAGTCCCCCCCAGCTGTACTTTAATTACCCATCCAAGCAATGCCTTGGAACAGGGGCTGGAGAGGAGCAGCAGAGCTCCAGGGAATCCCTGGCACAGCCAGAGAGAGCTCAGAGCCCCAGCCCCAGAGCTGCTCCCAGGGCACTCTGCAAATGCCCCAGGGTGCTGCAGCAATGTTTTACCCCAGGCTCTGCAGCAGTCTGCACCTGCACAGGGCAGTGGGCACAGCGAGGTGGCTGCTCAGGGAAGGTCACAGCCCCTCCCTCACAGCTCCAGGGCTGTCCCACAACCCAAATTTGGGGCTGTCAGACACCAGAGTTCCCAGCCCTGATGCCACTTTGCACATGGCTGCATTCCCTGTGTGCTGGGATTAGATCAGAAAATAGTGGGCTGTGGAAAAGACCTCACTGGCTGGAATATAAAGGAATTATTTCCATGTCATTATGAAGTCTGACATGCAAGTTCACATTTCTTTTAAATGCACCCACCAGGAAGAATGGGATTTATCTTTATTTGCAAGTGCCCAGCCAAGCAGCCAGTGAAATTCAGGCTGTTCAGAACCTCCAACTCCCTTTTCAGCATCCCTTTCCTGTGCTTTCACTGCACACACAGACCCAGAGCAGCAAATCCCTGTGGCTCCACCTGCAGAGAGGCTGCTGAGCTCCTCAGGCTGGAGCTGGAGCCTCCAAACTCTGCTGGGACTGCAGCAGTGACAGGGCAAGGACAAGGCTCTGCTGCAGAGGCTTTTCATGTTAGAAACCTGTTCCTAAAGCAAGGACTCAGAAAGCACTGCACAGCTACAGCTGCTCTCCCTCCATCCCTCCCCTCACACACCAACACAGCCCTGTCCATCTGCCAGGCCAGCACTGGGAGCACAGACAAGGCAAGGCCAGGGAACTCAGCTCTTTAGCTAGACTAAAGTCACGTGCAAAAGAAGATTTCTCCACTTCCATGGCTTTCTGCACACACAAAATTCCACCTCAACTAGGCCAGCCAGGCATTGTTCATTTTAATTTCTTTCTGTCTCAACCAACACAGGACTTCAAAAGATAATCTCTGGTAGAAATTCAATTTCTTACTCCTCCTGCATGTCTAAGCAGATCTGTAATCAGTGTAATCACTGTGCCACTGTCTCATGTGTGACTGAGGGTACTGCAAATAATTTTCTCTGTTGTGAAAAGGAATAGCAGTAAAATCTTATCAAAACAAATCCAAATGAGCATCAGTCCAAGCACAAAATTGACCCAACATGCTCCTGTGAAAATCTGGCTGTTCTTTCATGAAATGTTTTATTCTTCTGTACCTTAAACTTATTGAAAATGGGAATGGGAAGCTCAGGATGAAAGCCCTGAGTACCAAAGTGTTGGAACAGGGGCTCCTGTGCCAGGAGTGAGGGATGTGGAATGGCTCTCTGACACCTGGAACATTCTGTACAACTGTTTAAAGCAGGGGCAGTTGATATTCCAGTAAACAATCATATAAATGTAACTGGAGACTTTCTGGCTTTGAATTAGAAAATAGGTAATTTCTCAGAAGTAATATTCCAAACCCATCTGTTCTCTTCAGATTCTTGAACAGCTTAATTTATGCCTTCTTTCATGAATTAGCAAAGCAATTTGAGCCTGCTAACCCAGGATGTGAGCCATCAGCCTTATCTAGGCTAAAGTGATCATTTATTTTGTGCTGGTGTAGATTCTGCACCAAAAAGTCTTCACTAGATGGATTTTCAACAAGCTCCAGCCTGGTTCAGACAGTTTAATTAATTTGGGGAGAGGACTAAAATTGAATGGCCTTCTAGATGTCTGAAGTGCAGATTGCTGCTCTGTCCCACCCATGTCTGAAACCCCTGGCTCTGTACAATGCTGCCTGGGACCCACACACCAGCTGTTCCCAGAGTTTAAAGGCTGAGCTGTGGAAGTGCTGGATTTCTGAACTCAGCATCCCTTCAGTTCATGATGCAGGGCACAAAGCTGGAGAAGGAGGCCTTTGCAGTTTTCCCAAAGTGTCCCATTGCCATGGAGTTTTGGAGCTGCTGCACAGAGCATGTCACCCCCAGGCTGGATTTTCTGGGACCCCCAATCACAGTGCAGCATAATTCCCAGTGACACAAACATTTGTGACCCAGAGTGTCCCACACCAGCTCGGGGCTGGCACCACCAGTACTCACCAGTAACACCAGCAACATCAGCTGGGCAGGGGAGGATCAGCAGCGTGGGTCAGGTATCCCAGGACACTTCATGGCAGGAACATCCCCACAGGAGCAGCTGCACTGGCAGCAGGTACATTTCTTTGTATTGCTTCTACTCCATGAAAGAAAATGCAGCTTGTTCATTCAAACTAAAAACTGCAGAAATATTATATATACACATATATATATTTATATATAAAAAGGCTGATGTGCTTTTGGCTTCAGCTGCACTAGAGAAGCCCTGCCCTGCTCCATTAGCCAAATGTCACTGTCACACAAAGAACTGTCCTCATCTGGATTAACTTCTAAAATTAAGAGAAAAGAATAAGAGATTATGTGATAAAACACTGCTGCAACGATCTATCCTGACCTCCTGCAAGCACCACACAATTTTTATAAATTAATTCCAATTAAAGCAAGTTTTTTCACCTCCCACAATGGAGATCTTCTCATTTGCTTCCTTACAAGGC
Organism: Phylloscopus whistleri; assembly: GCA_017589585.1. NCBI lineage: Eukaryota > Metazoa > Chordata > Aves > Passeriformes > Phylloscopidae > Phylloscopus > Phylloscopus whistleri. The sequence goes on from JADMLD010000285.1 coordinate 903,221, forward strand.
ACTTTTTCTAAGCCTCAGTCACACCTCCCAAAGAGCCACACCATCCTGGGTATAAGACAGAAATCCAGGTCCAAGGCTTAAGGGATTAATCCAGTGCCTGGTTCTGTTCCTCCATGGAAAACTGCTTCTTGTTTAGAAAATCCACTGTTCTCTCCCAAGTGATAACACAGCCACTCTCCTGTGTTAGAGGCTGAGTGAACAGTCAGACAAACTCCAATGTGGCTCAAATGATCCAGAAGGGAGACCAGAGCTCAGCTGCCACCTCCAGCCAAGAGCCACCCTGTGAGATGAAGGATCTTCCCTCCTTGCATCTCCTGCCAAGACAGATATGTGCAGTCACTAACTGCAGCTGGATTCAGCACCAATCTATTTATATGGGGTTTTTTTCAGAAAATATGTAACCAAGTGCTTAAAAATCTATTTTAATGACATTTTCAAGAATAATAATACTCTGCATTACAAAAGAAAGAGGTAAAAGGTACGTCTTTGACATATCAGAAAAACTTACAGCAAAGGCAAAGAGTATCTTCCAACCAAAATAAAGCTATGTTGTTCCCTACAGGGAAGCTTTAGGTATCTGAGATTCCTTCACCCAATTCACTTTCAGCCTTCACAGAAAAAGGTGAACAGTCAAAATAGTCACTCTGCCATGTCAGTTTAAATATTCCACTGACTGTCGACAATTTAGCAATAAAATTACAAATATACAGAAAATGGATCTGCTGTACCAAAGCTACTCACACAACCAACAACAAAAATACATGACAAAATAAGCAGAAATTAAGTGTTTTCATTCATAAAAGCAGAATTACTCCCACATTCCACTGTGTCCCAAATCAACACAGTAACCAAAAAAGGAAGACAACTGTTGTCATACTTTGTAGAGAGGGCAGAACACAAATCTACACAAGACTCACAAACCTGGACTAACCCTAATTCTACAAACCATTTGCTGTAGAATCACAGTTCATACATAAAACATGTAAAATTTACAGTAACAATTCAGAACAAGTGATGCTAATGAAGGGTCACTGCCTGTTGGGCAGAACAAGCCCCAGTCCAGCATTCCAGACAACACAGTGCTTTGGAGAATCCTCACAAAAGGCCAAAAGTGATCACCAAAAGTGTTTTTCCAAGCAGGAGGACAAGACACAAGGAAACCAGTATTGCCTTCAGTGCAAGGTCAGGCTGTGGAGCATGGCACTGCAGACACAGAATGCTCCGAATGCACACACGGCTCCGTCAGCTCCAGCCCACACTAACGCAGCCCTAAGCATGGAGGGGGGCTCCTGCTTCCCTCAGCTCTGCCAGGATGGGCACACCACTGACTGACCAGCGTGAAACCACACTGAAAACAACCGAAACATTGCAGGCAGCTGCAACAGCCTCCCTGCATGCAGCACTGTGTGAGCTGTGCAGTGAGCAGTGTGTGAGCTATGCTGTGCAGTGCAGTGCAGTGCAGCAGTGTGTGAGCTGAGCAGTGCAGCAGTGTGTGAGCTATGCTGTGCAGTGCAGTGCAGCAGTGTGTGAGCTGTGCAGTGTGGTGCAGCAGTGTGTGAGCTGTGCAGTGTGGTACAGCAATGTGTGAGCTGTGCTGTGCAGTGCAGTGCAGTGCAGCAGTGTGTGAGCTGTGCAGTGTGGTACAGCAATGTGTGAGCTGTGCTGTGCAGTCGTGTGTGAGCTGTGCAGTGCAGTGCAGCAGTGTGTGAGCTGGGCAGTGCAGTGCAGCAGTGTGTGAGCTGTGCCGTGCCACAGTGTGTGAGCTGTGCAGTGCAGCAGTGTGTGAGCTGTGCAGTGCCTTGCAGCAGTGTGTGAGCTGTGCAGTGCAGCAGTGTGTGAGCTGTGCAGTGCCGTGCAGCAGTGTGTGAGCAGTGCAGTGCCGTGCAGCAGTGTGTGAGCTGTGCAGTGCCTTGCAGCAGTGTGTGAGCTGTGCAGTGCAGCAGTGTGTGAGCTGTGCAGTGCCGTGCAGCAGTGTGTGAGCTGTGCAGTGCAGCAGTGTGTGAGCTGTGCAGTGCCGTGCAGCAGTGTGTGAGCTGTGCAGCAGCGTGTGAGCTGTGCAGTGCAGTGCAGTGCAGCAGTGTGTGAGCTGTGCAGTGCAGTCGTGTGTGAGCTGTGCAGTGCAGTGCAGCAGTGTGTGAGCTGTGCCGTGCCACAGTGTGTGAGCTGTGCAGTGCAGCAGTGTGTGAGCTGGGCAGTGCCGTGCAGCAGTGTGTGAGCAGTGCAGTGCCGTACAGCAGTGTGTGAGCTGTGCAGTGCAGAGCAGTGCAGCAGTGTGTGAGCTGTGCAGTGCAGTGCAGTGCAGTGCAGCAGTGTGTGAGCTGTGCAGTGCAGTGCAGTGCAGCAGTGTGTGAGCTGTGCAGTGCAGTGCAGTGCAGCAGTGTGTGAGCTGTGCAGTGCCGTGCAGCAGTGTGTGAGCGGTGCAGTGCAGTGCAGCAGTGTGTGAGCTGTGCAGCCGTCCCGTGGCACACCTACAGCCTGAGCAGGAAGTAGATCTCGGGCTGGTCCTGCTGGCCGGGCGGCAGCTGCAGCTCGCCGCAGCCGTGCTGCAGGGCGTTGCAGGCTCCCTCGGGCACGCCGCGGCGCTCGGCGGGGCAGCCGTGCAGGTAGCGGGCGATGTAGGAGCCGGTGGAGTGGCGGTTGGCGGCGGGCGGCCCCGCGGCCTTGCTCCGCAGCACCACGCCGGGCACGCCGAGGCAGGGCCGGGGCCTGCCCGCCGCCTCCTGCCGCTCCCGGGCGCGGCTGGCGATGTTCCGCACGCGGCTCTGGCTGCGGGACGACAGCTTCCTCACCAGGGCGCGGGGGCAGTCCTCGTCCGCCTGCCTGGGGCACAGGGGCTCCCGGCCCTCCTCCTGCTCCGGGGCCAGCAGCCTCCGCAGCTGCTCCGTCAGCGCGTCCGTCGAGTGCGGCCTCACGCCCTGCATGGCGGCCGCCTTCCTGTCCCGCAGGCCCGAGGAGATGAAGCTCCTGCTGATGTACTGGTACTTACTCTCAAAGTTGCAGGAAATGTCCTCCGAGGTCAGGTCTCCCAGGCTCTTGGACTTGCAGGGGCTGCTCTGCTGGATGGCCGGGTGTGGGGGAAAGGGCAGAGCCCCCGGGCGCGCGGGGCAGGCTGGGAGCAGCTGGGGGACACACGCCGCAGCCTTGTGCTTCTCCGGCTGCCACAAAACCCCAGCGTCCTCACGCGTGGGGAAAGGGAGCTGGCTCCCTGCAGCCCTGACCTGCTCGGAGCAGTGCTGGGCAGCAGCACAGGGCACAGCAGTGGAGCTGCCCCCGGAGGTGCTGTCAGCACCGTGCCCAGGGTCCTGCCTCTGCCTCAGGCTCAGAGGAGAAGCCAGCTGGCTCATGTCCTCCCGCCTGTACTCACAGGCGGTTACCAGGAGGTCCTGGCAGTCCCCATCCACCTCCTGCAGGCTGCTGCTGTCCGAGTGCTCCCCAGGGACAGGGTGCCCCAGCCCCTCCTCAAAGATGAGGCTGTTGGAACCAAAAGAACTGGCAGGCTCAGGGGCTTCCCAGCTCAGTCCAGATTTTGTAGCACAGTTCCTTTGGGGGTTTGCATTTAGCAAAGAGAGGGATGAAGAACAAGAAGAGCCAGGCAAGTTACTTTCTAGACTACTTAATCTTTTCTTGCAAACTAATGCCCTGTGGCTCTTACATTCAGAAGCTGGAGATGCCTCGTGGATAACTGTGTATGTGGAATACTCTGCATCCTCCAGGCTGGAGCACATGGCTGTGTCCGGAGTGGAGAATAAAGGGGATTTGTTGGATTTGGTGGGAGCAAAGTTGTGCCTACAGGGGCTGCTCAGGTCTGCAGCAAACACGTGTGGGAGTGCAGCCCCTGCCCTGGGGGTCTGGCTGCTGCTGCCATGGGGGCTGGAGACAGGGGAAAGAGGAATTTGGTCATCTGTGCCATCGAGCTGCCCGATGAGAGCAGACACAGCACTGTCCAGCTCGCTGTCAGTTGAGAGAGAGACCTCATCAATGAGGTGAGAAATGTCACTGTGCTGCAGGGCCACTGTGGAGTGACAGTCAGGGCCCTCAGAGCACACAGCAGAAGAAAGGGAAAGAGGTGCTGCAGTGCTTTTCTTCGTGTCATATTTGTGATTCTCCACCTCTGCTTTCTGAGAAAGAGAAGCCCCCATGAGACTGATTTTCCCTTCCTTAGATCCCTTTTTGTCATCTTCCTTTTTACTGTCTGCACAGTTTTTGTGGTGTGATTTTTCTGTGGGAAGTTCAGAGTCTGCCATTAGGGGGACAGTTCCATCAGGAAGATTATTCTCCTGGTAGTTCACGAGGTGATTCCCTTGAGCTACACCATTTGCAAAACCCAAATGTTCAGGTTGCTCCTGTGGAGGTGGTACTAAAGAGTCAGCTGTAGAATCTCTCTGGTCATTCTCCTTGAACTGAGATGCTAAATTTGAAGCATTTGCCTTTTGCTCCGAACGTGGAAAAACCAATTCTTTCAAGCTTGTTTCCTTCTCATTTGTGTTGTCACCACTGTTGGCTAAATGAAATGAGGAACATATTAGTGGCATTCACGACTCTGCTCTGTCTATCAACAGCTATTTTGTCCTTAGACAGACACATGGAGAACGCAAAACTAGGTACACTTGTGACAGAACTTAACCATGGGGTTGTGCAGGTTTAGTACAAATTATCTGAGTGACATGAATAAATGGAAAAATACAACTGCAGGCACTTCATTGAAATTTCCTTGGAATGTCTATTACATCAAGCAGGTGATGTAATATTTGTTGTAAGTAATGTTAATGAGGTACCACATCATAGCTTGCACGTGGCATTACCTTCAGCAGTGTTCCTAGTCACATTTGTACTATAAAGAAGCGTGGCAATAAAGACAGAACAAAACAGCTCTGTTAAAACACACAACACTTGAAAACAAGATGCATGCTTCAAGCAGAGTCAAAAGCATCGAGTAGATGGACTCCAGACTGGTTTAAATATGTGGTTACTGCAAAGTGTTACAGCACAAGGATTTCATTTGGATCTTCTACCAGCAAGCAGCATTCACAGGGGCAAGGGTTTGAATTCCTCGAAAAACACGTATTGGGTGTTTTCTCCACCAAATCCTCTTGTCTTTCTATACCAAATCTGAGCTCTGTGACTGACTCCTTTGGAGATTTAATGAAGCAGGGACTAGAGAAGCAAACTTGGCATAACGGATACTGGTTTTAATGCTTGCTAGAAATCAGGTACTCGTGGAAGAAGCAAGGGCAGCCCTGACCATTCACCAAAAGTAATTTTGGAAGCATCTTACCAGATGTGTTTTCCTCTCCCTTGGCCTCCTGGGCAGTGTCCTCCGCTGGGCAGGGCAGCTCCACCATGAGGAATCTGTCCACGGGCATGGAGGCGGGACGGGGCTGCAAGCTCCGGTTCGGCCGCCGGACCACCCCTTCCTTGTCCTTCAGGTCTGCTGGCTCGGAGGCGCTGTCCTTCATCTCAGCAGCCTCCAGGAAGCCCATCTTGCTCTTCTTCCTGCCCTTGGCCGGGGCGCTGGCCGTGCGCCGCAGGATGCGCTCGCCGATGGAGCGTTTGCGCGCCTGGTGCCCGCCGGGCTCGGCGGCGCCCGCCCTGGGCGCCTTGGAGAACAGCCCTCGGAGCCCCATCAGCTGCTTGCTCTGCAGGGACAGCAACACCACAGCCCGGCCTCAGCTCGCTGGCCCGCCAGGCAGAGCTGCTCTCACAGTGCTTATGAGGGATGAGGACAGAGTTCAAAACGCAGCAAAGCAAAAATTCACACCAAGCCACTCACAGCTGCTCTGAGCAAGGAGCTCCCAGCACAGGTCCCCATGGATTCATGCATGCCTGCCTCTCCCCTCATTAGCATGGCAGCCTGCCACAGTTACCAGAGAGCTTTGCTCAGGCTCCTAATGGGAGCTGACAAGGCTCTAGGAAGTGCTCGGCAGTGACAGGCTGGACATTAATGTGGAGTTTTCTATGCATGGGCTTCATCAAAGCAATATTCAGATGTTTCAGAGCCTGCATGGAGAATGGTCCCAGTTTGGCAGCTGCAGATCATGCGATTGGGAACCACTGGAAAGTCTGTGCCCAGCAAATGCAAAGTGCATGCTCATGAGCTCTACCTTTGTGGCTCCTAGAAAGTGCATTATTGTGTAACTGGGATTGAGGATTAAAGGGCTCCACTGAAAGGCAAAAAGAAATGCAAATCCATTTGGCTAATGTTTTCAAGACTGCCACACAAGCAAGTAAGGTAACAGTACATGTGGATAGCTGGAAACAGAACCACTCTAGAGCAAACCATTTAAAGCTATTTCTTAGTTTGATCTGTGTCCCCCAGGAACTGAGCAGATCTCCTCACTCACGGATGCAAAGTCAGCCCATGAGAAACAGCAATGCAGCCCATCATTCATTCAGAGCAGCATCAGGTGAACAGACCCAGAGACAGAGATCAAATCCCAGTGGGTGTCCCCTCCTCTCCTCTTGCCTCCCCCTCTGGAGTTACACTCTGCTGCTTTTCCTGAGCATACTTGTTCTTACAAGGGCAGCAGCCAAACAGGCCCCTGCAGACCATCCCCAAGGGATGTGTTTTCACAGATCTGCCCAGATGTGCACATACCAATCCATGTGATCCCATCCTGTGATCCGATGGGATCAGGGAGGAGAAAGCAATGGAGCTGGGAGAGGATCTGGACAAGAGCAAACCTCAGCCCTGGGCCCTTCTCTCTGCTGTTCTCTCTCTGTTCCCCTGAGCTTTCTGTGGGTGCTGCACAGCTTTGGGTTCATGTTTGTCGTGACATCCTCTGCATCCTCTCAGAAGGCACAAAGACTGAGGGCTGACTGTCCTCTGCAACCTCAAACCTCACAAAAGTCAGGTTTTTGTGTTTATCTTCATTTCTTACATCACTGCAAAGATGCTATTTTACTTTAGCATCCTGATGAACATGGCCTTAACTTATCTGTGCTGCGTATCTCCAGATGGAAACAGCTAAGGAAGGCAGCTGAAAACACAGAAAAAGCACTGTGCTTTCACTTCCACTTTAAAAACATTCTAAAACTAGCAAACTTGCAGAAAAGCAAAATCTATGCATTAAAACCTAAAATTAAATTAGGTTAATTTAAATTAATTAAATTAGCTGCTAAAAATAGCTTGTCATATATATTCTGGTGCAGCTACAGTTCTCAAGAACTACTTCCAAAATAAGGTCAGTTTAGCACACTGAAGAAATGCACCTCCTGCACCTAGACAAGATATTTGTTAGGGCTAACAGTGAGAACATCTGCAAGTATCTGCACAGCAAGAGTGGAGTCATGGTATGGTGGAGTTTCCTTGGTGATCTCCTGCAAGGAAACCCCCCACACACTCTGAGCCTCCTGGGCACTCCAGCACAAATCCTGGGAGGTTCTGGGGTACATTTAAATCCATTTTTATCAGAAGATGTAAATTTCCAACTGTACCTACCTTTCCATAGGTCTCATTAATGATTATATGAACAAATATGGAAGCTTCTGTCAGTCCTTCCAGATACACGTGGCGATAGCCTGGGGAAACAAATACAAATATTTCCACACCACCAAGAACCAGCAGTTTGCATTTTATGCCCAGTTAGCAATGACTGTGTAAAAAAGTGATGTATACACAGGAAGCCACCTGGTGTCCCTAGTAAACTTCTCTGGTGTCCTCACAGGTTTTCTGAGCCCCAGTTTGCATCAGAAATTGCATCTAAGTTATAAAAAACACAGCAACAATAATTTCCAAAAGCAAACAAACTCCTTTGAGGAACAGTGCATAAAGCACTCTAAGAGAACAGAAGAGTTGCCCAAGCTTCACATGAAGTCACAGAGATAAACATTTAGGAAATCTATCATCTCGTGCTGGTAATGACCTCCTTGGGTCTGAGGGTGGATTTCCATGTCCAGCAGAGCCCTGGGGAACAGGGGGACTCACCAGGCACGAGGCTGCTGAAGGCCACAGTTCTCTGCCCCACAAAGTCTCTCCCGATGGGATCGTGGTCCCAGACCAGGAACCGCACCAGGGCAATTTCGGGCATGTGGATGGTGAAGGTGAGGGTCTCCTCCCACACAGGATTGAAGCCTGCAGGACAAACAGGACACACTTGGGAAACAAGTCCACAGCAAGAGCTTGCCTCAGCTCCCAAGAGGCACAGGACACAAGCAGCAGTCATTAAATGTGACCTATCTGCCTCTGGGACTGCTTTAAAACAAAATGGGTCTGCCTGGGAGCTGGCAGGGACACCCAGGCAAGCACTGAGACAGCTGCAGACATAGACACAGAGAGATTTGGAACTTCTGCATAAAGGAGATTTAAGAACAATTCAGTTAAAAGACAATGTGGGGAGCAACTCCTGCCCTTCACCTCTAACTTGTCTGTCTCCACACCAGAAATTCTGTCTGGGATGCAGAAATAATTTGTTAAAATACAATCATTTTATTTCATCAGATAAGATGCTTTGCAATTTAGAAAGCAGTAACAGATACTGATCCATTTATAATTATTTAATATTTTACTCCAAGAAGAAGAAATCACTTAGATTATCTTACCATTGTCATCCACCACCCTGGTCTGATCTTTACAGCAGTCAACAGGTAACCCAATAATCTCCACCTCAACAAAGGGATCTATTATCTGTTTTTCAAAAACACAGTATTTTAAAAGCAAGCCAATCATACAAATGAAGGTGAATTTTTTAAAGAATTAATGGAGAGAGTTGATTTAAATTCATATGAGGACTCATGACATGAATTTTCAAGCAGCACTATCATGGGAATTGGTTCTGTGAAGTCCATGTTGATGTATGGTTTGCATCAGGAGCTATGGACAGCTGTGACTCATTTTCATAGAAGTAACCACGTAAAATACAAAACAAATCAGTTCCATCATGAGTAGGATACAGGCTGGGGGAAGTGTAGTATTTAGTGACCAAAAGCTTGGCAATATCTGAAATTTACTGGTATATTTGAATAAAGAGAAGGTTTGAGTCACAAGCTGCCATGTCACTGCAGGAGCTGCCCTGGACGCATCTGCTGGGATGAGCACCTCACCTCTCCTCTGTCCCCCAGCATTGAGTCAGGAGGCTTGGGGAGCTGCTGCCCACTGATGATCTTCAGAATGAGCTGCTTCTTAGGACTGGCAGGAAGTGGATCAGCAGAGAAGGGGTTGAATGTGCCTGAAAGATGGCAAGAATGAGAGCGTAAGGAAGAAGATACACATAATAAATACCACCCCCAAGACACATACAGAGAGATAAATCTGGTCAGAAATGAGAAACTATGAGTATGGAGCAGCTGCTCAGTCATTTTAAAATTCTCCTCCTCTTTCTTACAATCTTTTCTGAGTGGAGCAGCCCTTGTTTATGTGATTCCAAGGCAGAGCTGACCAAGCCCTGGATACTTGCTCCTGGGCCAGTGCAGAGCTTGTTCTACTTTCCTGCAGCTGGTCAGCCTAGGACCCCTTTTTCTTCTTTTAAACACATGTTAATAAGGCAAAGACATACATATATATACATACATATAATATATATATGTGATCACAGTAATAGATTGCACACTGGTACAAGTCTAAGAGCTACGAGTGCATGGAAATTCCAAAGAATCGCTATTTGTTTGCACTTCCCTTTCTTGTGTCTTCACTGTGAAGGACTCTTTGTGAAAGACCTGACAGCTACAGTGATAACAACACTGGAACCTTACCTTTGCACATCTGCTGAGGTTTGAGGACATAACCACAGTTGCCATTTACCCTGAATTTTGCTTCATTTAACTGCATCACACGTCCCTCAGACTGGTAGTTTAGGGCCACTGAAAGAGAGAAGTCGGGTGTCATTAATGAAGATGGTATTACTTGGCACACACACACCAAAAGGGAAGAAGTCTTTCATGCAGCTCCTACCTAACTGGCAGCCCACATTCCAGTAAGGAACGGGGTTGAAGTTGCTGGAGTCGATCCGATAGGCTGAGGGATAGACCCTGGTCAGCTGCCTCTGGTTGTAAAGCATGAACTGCTCAGCCTTCTGCTGCACTGCCTGGTGGGCTCTGGTCTCACTGAAGGACAGCACGTTCCCTGTGGAGCCTGTGTGCCACAGTACAACCAACAGACAGGTGACAAACAATCCCAGGGCATGGAGCCTGAGCCCAGACCTCATCACCTGGCTATTAATCAAGGGCAACATGAGATTTAGCCCAGTGTTACAGGATAGATTGTCTTGTCCCACACAAATCATGCACCCTGGGTAACTGAAGGGCACCAGCTCCCCTTTCCAGGAGGGTCTGTTGTCCTCCCCACAAGTCTGCAGACTTGAAAGGAAAGCCAAGCAAGAGCTCCAGCTAAAGAGCCCAAGCTCAAGAGCTCCTGCTGGGGCCTTTCCTCCTGCAGACCCCCAGACGTGGTGGCTCTGGGGAACCGACAGCAAAATCCTCTGTGGCAGCAGGGACAGAGGAGTCCCTGCCAGGGAGGGAGGACTCTGGCTTTGCCCTGTGCCACACTAACCCACACCAGCAGCACTCAGCCCCCTCCCCTCACGAGTGACAAGGGATGTGCCAGCCCAGTGCCAGCCCCATACCATCATCCACGATGTCCTGGGCTGCCACAGAGTTGGTGTACACCACCAGGTCAGACAGGGCCCGGCACAGCTTCACTGTCTTCCTGCGGCGGGCAAGCCTGAGGGGATAAAGCAAACAAAAAGGGCTGCTTGCAGCACTGGAGGTGTATTTCAATCCCCCTTTCTGTTCTTTTCAACAAGGAAATGAAGAATTGTGAGCAGGGAACCCTGTGTGGCAAACCTCCTTGGAGAGGATTCTGGGATGACTGCTCCCCTCTACCTCCACAGCCCATTTACACAAACAAAGTTTTTCATTTAAAACACAATAAATAGCTGCACCATGGCTGTTGTAGACAAAACCAAGGAGCATTTCAGTGACAGCAGACACATTCTCAGTGGCACTTTTTTGATTGCTTTTTCTTTCTGTTCTCAGATGCAATGTTCTCAGCTGCCTGGGCTGTGATGCACCTTCGTTAACGTGCACAGTTTGCTCTGAGCACTGTTTGCAGAAGGTGAAATAGGGCCCCTTTCCACGAGCAGTGGTACTGTCACACTTCCCTGCAGTTTCAGGGTAATTGCTGCTTGCAGCCTGTGACAGGTGACACAGCCAAAACACTGGGCTCACAGCAAAGCCACCCTGACAGCTGTCCTGTGTGACAGACACACTGCATGTGACACACACAACACACACACACAACCTGCTCCGGGCACAGCCTCACAGGCTGATGGCACTGAACAGCCCTGTCCTTACCTGAGGGGTCCCAGCTCACCCGAGGGTTCACAGCTCACCCAAGGGGTTCCCAGCTCACCCGAGGGGTTCCCAGCTCACCTGAGGAGTTCCCAGCTCACCTGAGGGGTTCCCAGCTCACTCGAGGGGTTCCCAGCTCACCTGAGGAGTTCCCAGCTCACCCGAGGGGTTCCCAGCCCACCTGAGAGTTCCCAGCTCACCCAAGGGGTTCCCAGCTCACTTGAGGGGTTCCCAGCCCACCTGAGGGGTTCCCAGCTCACCTGAGGGGTCCCAGCTCACCTGTGGGGCTGCCCTGGCTCCTTGCCAGGAGGGTGCTGCTGGTCCTCATCATCTGAGGCCCCGTGGGCTTTGGCTGCTGCCTTTGCAGCTTTCTGTGGGGAAAGAGCCAGTAGGGTCAGGCACTGGGGGCTCCAGCCAGCCCCGCTGCTGTGGGGCAGGAGGGTGAGCTGGGCTTTGCAGCTCCAGGGACAAAGGTGACCCCTGGGGCTGGGCCAGCAGAGTTTCCCTGCTGTGGAGAAGGAAAGCCAGCACAGAGCACACTGCACCCCAGGGCAGGGACTCCAGCTGTGGCCATGAGCAGCTCTGTGTGCTGGGCAGGCCTCAGGGCGTTATTTCTGTGTGACAAGGGACATGCCAGCCCTGTGCCACACTAACAGCATGATGCCCAGGCCTCAGGGCGTTATTTCTGTGTGCTGCCAGCCCAGCCAGTCCTCAGGGCGTTATTTGTGTGTGCTGGGCAGCCCTCAGGGCATTATTTCTGCCAAGGGCCTGTCTAGCACAGGCCACGCTGTGCTCTGCACCTGCCCTGCTCCCTCCCAACACCAGAGGACAACACTGCTCCCCTGGCTCCAGGGCACTGCTCCTGCTGAAATCCCAGTGCATTGTGCCATATTTAACCAACAGCAACACACAGCAGGCTCTAAATATACAGAGCACTGCTTCAGCCCACTTGGGCTTCCCCCCAGTTCAGAAAATGAAACATTCATTAGTGAAAGTGTGAACAGAGTCTGGGCAAAATGTTCAAACATCATCTTACTGCTCCATTTTGAGCCCCATACAAATATTCAAGTGATTCTAAATTATTACACTATAAAGAAAATAGCTATGATAAAAAAGATTAAAACCTCAAAATCATCTTTTTTCATAAGCACCTATGATTTAACAGTTTCTGATTTCAACGTTACCTCTTTTGTAATGCTAAACACAACTTCAAGTGAGAGTTATTTAATTCCCTTCTCATCAAGAGGTAATTAATATAACTGAGAGCTCTTTATCCTTTTGCATATGGCTCACTGAGCACAGATTTCTTTCCTCTTGTCATACACCATATTGGACATAATTTAGTTTGCTGTGTTTGGTGCTGACATGAAGCTATATTGGAAATCATTTGCATGGTTCACTTTGCAGTCTGAAGGCCTGCACTGAGCAGGTTCCATGCAGTTAACTTTCAGGAATTGCCAGCTTTAGTGTCTTTGTACCTCCCCTGGTAGTTTTTAAAGAGTTTATTCATTTGGCACAAGAGCTGGCTGAAAATGTCATGTGTCAATATTGTTGGGTGGATAATTCTGTATCTGCAAAAATATCAATAGTAACCAGTCTTCCCAGGCATCCCTTCAGCTGGAAAGGCATCAGGGGGCAGTTATAGGATGTCTCTGTTGCCTCGGTCTACAATACAATCTCTGTTTTAAAAAAGAAATCTATATATACCCTTATTATTTTTCAGCAGAGATGAAATGAACAGGCTTTCCAACCTGCTCCATCCATTAGGATAACTAGCTGAAGTAATTAAATTATTGACAGACTTTCCAGCCCTCAGCATGACCAGCAGATTCCAGTGGCTGATGTTTGCCTGTGACATCTCATTGCCAGCATTTCTGTGGCCAGCAGCAAGCACAGGGTGCCACGGGCAGTGCCACCCTCAAGGACCACAGGTACCTGGAGCTCTGAGCACACCCTGAGAGGGGAACATGCACTGAGCTAAAGGTGCTGAAGGGAACACGAGCACTTTAAACTGATGCAAGCTTGGAATTGAAGAGTAAATATGAGTCCTGGTACTGTCTGCTTAGGGAATTTTTGATGGCTCCTAGCTGGCTTCAGGGCAGATGGACTGGTGGCTGATTAAGTTCTTTGAAATGTCTCTTAATCATAAAAACCTGCTCAGATTCTCAGTCCCAAAGCTCGGGGCAGCCCTCACCGTGGATAGCACAGACCAGGAACAGCAGAGCGTGGCAGGCTGGGGCAGAGGGGCTGCTGGTGCCACAGGGACTGGGCTGCAGACCTGCCTCTCTGCTCAGTCACCCACTAAGCTCCCAGTGACTCCAGCAGGAAGGAAGCTGGCAGCTGGAGCAGCTCAGGTTCAGGCTGTAAATCCAAAGCTCAGGGCACCGTGGGAGTGTGGGAACTGGGGAGGCAGAGGACAGGAGCACATTTGTCAGGATATGGGAATGGGAGGAAACGTGGGGTTTCCCTTGTGGGGGCTGCTCTGTGCCCAGCTGTGAAATGAGAGCTCTCAGCTCCTGCCTGGGCCAGTGGAGACATCACTGAGGAGCAGCAGAGCAGGCTGCAGCTGCACAAACACAACCAGGACATGAAAACCGGGAGCAGATCAGGAAGAACACATCTGCAGAGAGCAGGAGCCCAGAGCCAGCACCCACACAGCACCCCTGGCAGCAGGGACAGTCCCAGCACAGCCCTGCCCGGGGTGGGGCACAGCAAAACTGGGCCCTGAATGAATCAGGCACCATCTGCTCTGTGGAAAACAAGAAATGCCAAGGCATTTGTGCTGCTCTTCTGCTACTGCAAGTTTGATCAGAAAATCAGCAACTCCACAGCATGAGTAAAGATGATCTTTTAGCCATGTGAGAAGTTTTTGTTCATCTTAAAGGTTCCCAATCTTCTGAACAGAATTAAGACACCAAGTGCAATCACATAGGCTCCCTCCTTGCTGCCCCCATGCCCACCACGCTTGTCTGAGCAGCAAAATATTGCCAGGGTCTCTGGAATGCTGCCACTCCTAGAACAGCCCCCTCAGCTCTCATTTATTTCACTCACCTTGTGTTTACCAAAGTTGCCCATTAAAGATCGACCGTGAGACTTTTTTCCACCTTCTTTTGTGTCCAGGTTCTGTGCAGAAAAAGTGCAATAAAAAGTGTAACTAAATACCTTCAGAAATGTCTTTTAAAAGTCTGCTACAGTCTCCAAAAGGCAGCATTTCAACCTCATACAAGGTACATCACCCTGGTTCACTATTAGGAAAGTAAAATTATTGCAAATGAGACAAAGTGAGTTAAAGTCTGATCTGTGAACAAATTGAAATCTAAAATCTCACTGCAGGACTTTGATAATTTCTTTGTACAATTGATAGTTTAGAATCCTCTAACTGTAAAGAAAAATAGCAACATTAGCACTCAAGACAACAACAAACCATGCAGAAAAAGCAGTCTAGCAAAACCAGGCAAGAAACAACAAACCAAGACGTCTGAGTGTTCTTGAAAGCAGCCACAAAGGGAAAAGGGAGAGGAGAAAGAATCTCCTAGCAGATAAATGTGGACTTTTCATAGGCAGCCTGCAGGCTGAGTTCCACATTCCCAGCCATGCCCCCAGACATCAGCTGGATAACTCCTGGCAGCATCTCGCTTCTTCTGTCAGGAACACACAGCCCTTCATCTTCTGAAGAGCAAAACAAAACTGAAGAATATTCCCCCAGCATTTCAGCTGGGTGAGTATTTCAGTGCTGTGAACTCCAGCTATTCTCTGTTCAGTGCTGAGCTGGAGTCACTTTGGGCTTTCATGACGATGAGGGCACTGGGGGCCCAGCAAAATCAATAACCTCTGTTCAGAGATTTGCTCAGAGCTCAGGCTGGAAGTCTCTGCAACATGTAGAATGAATCTTGAGCAGATTTTTACTTCTTTCAATACCAATTACATGGGAAAACTCAAAGGCAGATTGGTAATGAAGGAAAATAAATGACCAGTAAAAAACCACGAAAATATCCCAACTGCTCCCTTTCTGGTCCATCAATTACACAGTAATTTCCAGGAAGGAGCTCTGTGACCCTGGTCCCAGAGCAGGCACATCTCCACAGAAAATTCACTCTGTATTTAATGTCTGTGGAGTTTGCATCCAGTTCCTCAGTTCCTGGCTCTCTCATCTGAACCAGTCTGCAACACATTGCACTGTGCCGTCCTCAGAGGGCTGTGAAGGGAGAGCCCACATACCTGCTTCAGGTTCACATTGAAACTCTGGTGAGTTGCCTTCAGCAGGGCTCTCACAGTGAAGCTGTCAGGATCCTCTTTGTCCCTGATCTGGGATTCTTTTAGCAGAGATTCCAGTTTTGTTCGTATAAAAGATTCCACCTGGTGCTGAGTTGCACCATTGCTCTGAAAGACACCAGGAAACCCAGTTCAGGTAGGGGCTCATGCCATCCCCTTACACACTGAGGTCACACAGCACTCCCATTTCCTTCCCTCTGCAAGAAAAGACTCTTGCATAATCCTGCCTGATTCTGCCCTTCCTACCTGTGGCTTTCACTGCCACTTCCCTTCTCCTTTCCCCCTCAGTCCTCCCAACTCAGCTCAGTCCCCCTGCAGATCCCCCAGGACCTCTCTCTGCCTCACAGGTGTTCTAAGCCCCATCTTCTTTCTCAGAAGAGCATGAATTCCCAGCTAATGCACTTACAGACACCCTGAGCATTAGATTCCTGCTCCAATCAGTTGAAAAAGGAAGAGATTCCTGTTAACAGTCATCCAGACTATACAGACTCAAACCAGTCTCTTACATAAGGCACTTAAAATAAAAATCAATCCTATAGAACAGCATGAACCTGACACAGGAATTAAAAACTCAGGAATGAAGAACTCTGCTAACAACTGTAAGTAGGACACGGAGTGTGCATGTAAGAAATGCAGAGCTGTCACACTCTGGGAACTGACTGTGTGCACCTACAAAGCAGGGCTTTAACTTGCAGTCGTCCTCAATTTCATCAGCACTGTCCTCTTCTGAAACTTCTCCTTCCTCAGCATCTGCTCCAAGGCTGCAGGGCAACTTCTTACCCTGAAATGAGGAAAAACCACGCCCAATAAATGTGGTCAGTGCTAGTTAGTGCACCAGTCTGCTCCTCTTGCTTTACCATCTGCTCCTAAATAAATCACCTACTAAACTTGTGTGATATTGCCTCTGTGCACAGAAATGTTCTCAGCCTACCTGCCTCATCAGTGGGACACAGGAATGACACTCAGATTTCTGCAGAAATGCAGAGGATTGATTTTTAGGCTGCATTTTGAAATTAATAATGCTGCTGCTAATGAGTGGGTCAAATTCACTTCATGCTGGTACCTTTACACTGGCTTAAATCCCAGAGTGTTATTAGAGTTACTCTTTATAAACACTCACAGGATGAAAATCATGCCATTATTTGAAATTGTTTGGCCAGTCAATCAATACTGCCTTTCAAAGGAAATGTATAAAAAGAGCAAAAACAATAGCAAAAAGATGAGAAGCTGGCTTACTTCTCAACAAGGTACTGATTCCTAAATCTGATTTTATCTTTTCCAATAGAGCTGCTTAAATTGAGTAGGGGATGGGAGTGGGGCTTTGTGCAGGGATCCTGCAGCGATGCTTGAGATAGAATTTCTTGTTCTGAAAACAGCTCAGCTCCACAGCAGTCTGCACTCACAGGGCTCCAGCAGTGAGAGCTGGAGGATCACACTGAAGTTACAACCTCAGACGTGCTGAAAAGCCAGCTCAGAAGTTCAGGTAAGAACCCAGAGCACCCAGCCTCTCCTGCCTTTAGTGCAGTGCCATGAGATTTCTCACAGGAGTGACGTTCCACACCATTTCCTGTGGATCCCTCCAACACCAGCCCCACGTGTTTGCACAGCTCATTAACCAGCAGCCACCCCAGAAATCTGATGCAGTGAAATGCAAAATCACTCCAAGGGCTGCTAATTCAGGGTCAGCTCTGTACTGTGCACTGCAGCATGTTCAAACTAAGATCAGGCTGAAACTGGGAATCCCTGCAGCCAGACTGATACCAAGGACTGAGGGAAAGCCAGAGTGTCCTGAGAGCTCCCTCAGAAGTGTGAATTTACCCCCCGTGTCCAGGTAAATTAGACAATCTAATAGGGCAGAAGCTATTAATCATCCTCCCAAAGGTCTGCCTTGTGCTTCTTCCCTGTTCTACCCATCCTGGCCTCTGGAATCCCTTTGGAATCCCAGAGCAAACGCATTTGGAGTGAGACTGGCACAATTAATCCTGCACAGAGCACCAGCTCCAGGGCTCTGGGGCCTCCTAAGCTGCTCTTCTCCCATAACCACGGCAGGTGAACCATGAACACAATTCCATCCCACAACTACAGCTCTGAGCTGGGTGAGGGAAGGGCAGGAAATCTGCACTTCTCTATCACTCCAAAGTACTTTGTCCAAGGAAGGACTGTCAGATAATGTTTAGATGCTAAAGGGATATGAACTGGTCCTCCAAAGAAAACCTACAACAAATATCACAAGCTGACTTTGGTTGCATTCTGAACACGCCCAGCAGCAAGTTACCTTCACCAGGATTTTCCCTTTTAAATCCTGAGGGCTGGGAAGCTGTCTGGGATCTCCAGTGCTCACAGATGACAAGTCCAGTTTGTCACCAAATATCTCCTTCAGGTACTGGGCGATCTTCTTTTGCTGTTGAATACTGCAGTGGTTTTCAATGGACAGGATGACTGGAAACCTGGAACAAAGCCCCAGACACTCACAGCTGTGTGTGGAGAGGCAGCAGCTGCACTCTTACCACCCCACCTGTGAATGCAACAGCTGAGTTCTTCCACAAATTTGCCCCACTGTTTTCTAAACTCTTGGCAGCCCCAGGGTTCTCTGACAAGGAAGCCCACACCAAATAATGAAAACCACCTCCTTCAGTTTTGAAAGTACCACCTTGTATTTCTCATCAATAACACCAAATTTTTGGGCTTGGATTTCTTTTTCCCCACACATCCATTGTCTTTATTTTTTTAAATAAAGAAAAGGAAGTATTTTCTTTTTATTCTCTTTAAACTACTCAAAATTCTCTACACCCACGCATGATTGGAGACTACTCTGTGTGTGTGTGTGTGTGTGTATATATATATATATAAAAAATTAAAGTCCATGGTTTTCATAATAAACTGTTATAAAGTACCATGGTAAATGAAACAGATTCAGAACACTATCCCACACCCCAGTATTTCCTCACTACACATGACAGCTTTCCAATTCTCCTGCTGAAATAAAGTACTTTCAGTAGGTAGAGAACATCGCGGTATTGATTTTTCTGGAGAATTTCCCTGTGGATGTGAGTGGGAAGTTCTCTTGAAAGATAATCAGCAGTGTCAGACTGTCCAAAGCCTTACTGAGTTTAAGAGCACAAAAGGCTCAACTTAGGCAGAACTGTCTCCCACAGTTGATGGGAAGAGCTTGTGCAGCTGAACAATAAACACAACGTGGGCAATAAACAGGGGGAACAGAATCAACCCTGGTGTGTTGAAAGGAATATTTGCACTTCCTGGGCTTGATGGTTGTTTTCCATGTGGTATTAACTCCAGAAAACTGGTGTAGCTTCAAACCTGGCTCCACACTTACTCGTTTTTGATGAAGGCGTATTTATTGATGGTTTCTGCCACGTCCCGGAAGAGGATTTTGGAAGTCAGGGTGTAGCCATGGTGCACCACTGGCTCCCCATCTGGGCCATCCCAGCAATCCACTGTTAAGAGCAGAAAAGCCACACATTAGGAGGTGCCCCCAATCTCATCCATTCCTGTGCTCCTGCTGCCAGCAGAGCTCACGTGCTCAGCCATGCAGGGCCAACAAGGCTCACTCCACCTCTTGCCACCTTTCATTCCATCCCCTCTGCCCTGCCAGCTGAGCTCAGACTAACAGGACAGTCTTTTCCTAGGTCAGGGAGAATTCTGCATCCTAGAACTGATTCTACCCTTGTATTAATTTGAGGGTTTTCCTCATATATGAAACTACAGAGGTGTCATAGGTCAAGTAATGTTTACAGCTACCTTGGGAAAGCACTTTTTGCTTCTGAGGACAAACTATCCAAAAGAACTTATCTTTTCCCACTCCCAATTTAACTTGCAGCTTTGTAACTGGCTGTATGAAGAGTAGCATTAAATCCAGAGCATGTAGAATGGACCAGCATAAGAATGCTTTTCCTAATGAATGCCTGTATCCTGAATTTGTACCAAACCTGTCACTGCTGCTGCCTCTAGAGGCAGTTAAACTTCCCAAGGAGACAGCTGCAGAACTATTCCCTGGGCTCTGAAGTGGCTGCAAGAGCTCTGAGGTCAAGCAAAATAACACTGCTGAGTGTTCTTGGGAGCTGTTCTGCAGAAGGCAATCACCCAGTTTTCTCAGGTTCATTTTCTCTAATTAATTTTTAAATAGAGATTAACAATATTTTTTTTCCAGATGACCTTTTGTAATTCTAGTCATGAAAAATTAATATCGAGTCTAACTTTGTCAAAAGACTTTATTTACTTCTGGAAAAGAAAAATCCTCATACCAATATAAAAACACTAACGTTTTGTTATCGTTTAAATCATGCAGAGCTTGAACAAGAATCCAACGTGATCTCCACGTTGCCCCATGGCAGGGGAATGGAACTGGATGATCTTTAGAACCCCTTCCAACCCCAGCCACTCTGGTGCCTGTGACACTTGCCCGAGGTGATCATTCCCAACAAAAAAAAAAAACAAAAAAAAAAAAAAAAAAACCACAACAAAAAGAAAAAACAAAACAAAAAAAACCACAAACAAACAAAAAACCCAAACAAACAAAAAAAACCCACAACACTTTGGAGTGGTCAGAAAGCGCTGCAGTGCCTGGGCCAGCCCAGCAGCGCTGCTGGGAGTGTGGTGCTGACCCTGTGCAGGTCCCATGCAGACCCCATGCAGGCCCCATGCAGTGCAGCCCCTTGTGCACCTCCATGCAGGCCCCATGCAGCCCCAGTGCAGGCCCCGTGCAGGTCTGGTGCAGCCCCTGTGCAGTCCCAGCACAGCCCCAATGCAGCCCCAGTGCAGTCCCCGGTGCAGCCCCTGTGCAGTCCCTGTGCAGTCCCAATGCAGCCCCAGTGCAGCCGCGGTGCAGGCCCCATGCAGGTCTGGTGCAGCCCCTTGTGCACCCCCAATGCAGCCCCCGTGCAGCCCCCGTGCAGTCCCAGTGCAGTCCCCAATGCAGCCCCCGTGCAGCCCCAGTGCAGTGCAGCCCCAGTGCAGTGCAGCCCCCGTACAGCCCCTGTGCAGTCCCCGTGTGGCCCCAATGCAGCCCCCGTGCAGCCCCAGTGCAGTGCAGCCCCCACCTTCGACACAGCGGCAGCCGGCCTGCAGCACGCGCGCGTACATCTCCGCCCGTGACTGCGAGAGCAGCTGGTCCCCGCTCAGGTAGGTGTTGTGGGACGAGGCGATGAAGTAGTGGCACAGGGGCTGCTCCATGTCCTGGTGCACCTGGCGGTGCAGGGGGTTGGACACCTCGCACGCCGGGCTGCGCATGAAGCTGGTGAAGCCTGGGAGCAGAGGGACAGTCAGGGCAGGGAGAACTCTCTGCACTCCCCCCAGAGCTGGGGATCTGACAGGGCTGTGGACTCCAGGGCACAGCGAGGCTCAGAAGCAAAGGCCTTGTTTATCACAGAGCTCCTTGCTGGCACTCCTGTGCTGTGAGTGGCAGTGCCCTGAGCATGGATGGGGACACACAAGGCAGCAGTCACCCCAAGCAGAACCATGGATCAGCAGCCAAGTCACTGACCCAGCCATCTGCACTTCACTCTTTTCTTCTTTCTGCAAGTTTATTCAAGAAGATGGTACTTGATTTATTACCCTCTAAATGAGAACAGCACTGAACAGAGAAAGGTTTAAAAATACCTCCCTTAAGAATGAAACATGTAAAATATCTGCAAAGGACAGTGCAAACAATACCAGCCCTGAAAGCAGCTCAAAGACAAAAGCAGCTGCAGCAGCAGGTTAAGAGGAGCAGAAATGCTCGCAGAAATATTGTTCAAGTGTCACAGCTTGTTTGTTTTACCTTCCTCATTTCAGTTGGAGTGCAGTGCCCTGGGTCACATCAGAAGCTTGTTGAAGGGAGGCCATAACCAGGATTTAAATACCATGTGCAGGAAGAGTCCCACCTCCCCCCTCCCCAAATCACCATGTGCATTATGCTGCTCCACAGAAGCTTCCTTCTGGGCAAAGGAACACACCATGGCATTTAATCTATCTCATCCCAGCTCTGAGGCTGATTTGATACTAAGTTGGATTCTGAATAAACATACAATTTAAAATTGCTTTCACAAACAATGGGAATCATTATTAAAACCCAATGTAAATGCAACTATCTGCACTTTATTTCACAGAGGCATAAAGGACTAGATTGTGCAGGATCCCAGATCCCCAGAGCCAAGGCAGAACGAACACTTGGCTTTCATCACCTCGCTGGGAGCAGGCTATAGATAAACTGCACTGTGGAGTTTGTGTTTGTCTTACAAACACAGTGAGCAATAAATCCCCACAGCCTCGGGCATCCATCCCCACTCCTGAGCACGGCTGTGATGGATGGCTGGGGAGCTGCTGCCTCACCACACCTACTCACATCTCCCCCCTGGCTCACAAAACGCACCCACGCTCCCCACTGCTGATCCAGGGACTTTGTGTCACAGGCAAACAGCAAAAGCCTCACCAAAACACCACCAAAGCACTTCCACACCTCTGCAGTAGAGCAAGGCAAAACTCACTCTGAAGTCAAAACTTTTACCTTCAATCCCAAGAACATTTTGCTTCTTGTTTTCTTCTGACACTTCAAACTTCTGTATGATGTCCAGACAATATTCTGGTGTCACGTTAGTCATCTGCACAAAAACAACAGTGGAGGTACACTTATTTTTAATGTCACCAGCATGTGAAAATCTACTTAACTTGGAGGAGACAAATAAGAGTGAGAGGTAGCCATCAATTAAAACCCAGGTCATTTTAGTCTCAAGATTAAAATTAGCTGTTTAGCAGCCTTAATAATTGTACTGGCCAATACTGCTGAAATGAGAGCTATGACATTATATTCTTTAATATAATCTTCTTAGACATGCAAAAAGATTTGGCAGGCTTGGATTTCATTTTCATGCATTTTCCACTCCTATGATTTCATTACTTCCAAGGGAGTTCACTGTAATACACAGGCTAGGAGAAAAATAATTAAATTCTGAAATGAAAAACAGCAGCTTTTCTGAAACAAATAGGAATTTTGTCAACAGCTTCAGCTAGCCCACAGCTGAGGTTCTAACTGATTTGTGGGGCACTTACAAGTAGACATTTATATTTCCTTCAGAACCAAGGGAAAGAAGTGGCTCCCATCACTCATCTCATCTTTCCTCACTGCCTCGAGTTGTAGAGAACCAAGGGGAGAACAAGGACTGGGTGGATTTCATCTCTCCACTGCCAACATCACAGGAAGACACTCAAAGCTCTGGCACTTTACTTGTGCCACCACCCTGTTCACTGTTTGCACTGTCCCAGCTAAGCCAACCATCCTAAGATGCTGCAGGAATTACACAGGATAATAGAAAAAAGAACAATTCAGTAGAAAAAATAACTGATTATCCTTGCTCAGGCTGGTGTTTGACTGCAAACACTGCTCAGAGCAGGCCCTGTTCTGGTACAAGCTGGCTCCAATTAACTTTTCCATTATCCCCCATGGCTCCTTGCTGGCCCAGTGTGGGGTTCTCATGTGCTCTAGGAATGGAAATGTCTAATCTAGTCCAAAGCTGCATCAGCTGGGGAAAATTCCACTCATTTGTGCTTTTTAATTGTAGCTTGAGAGGTGATGACTTTGGCCGCTCATTTTTTTGCTACACTTTAAAATACTCCACTAAAAATGATATGGGGTGTTCTCCTAAACAGGGAGTTCTACAGAAGAAGCCAGTTTAGCAAGCTAACAAAAACCCCAAGCTGCTTTTGTTCTGTCCTCAGGCTGCAGAATATTTAACATCCTGCCAAATGAGTAGCAGATGGAGCAGAACAGACTGTCCACAGATTACCAAGCATCCAGACAACAGCAAAAGCAAAATGCTGTTTGGGTGAGGGCACTGGGGAGCTGCCTCCTGGCTGGGAGCACAATCAGCTTTTGGGGCAATGCTGCCCTGCCCGAGGGCATTGCTGGCACTGGGAACATTCAGGGGAATCTCCCTGACCTCCCAACGCTGGGCACTGGGAAGGGAACAGGTTTGCTGCTGCAGCAATGCTGAGCAGAGCAGTTCCCCAGACAGCTCTGCCCACACAGGGCTCACAGGAGGGCACACAGAGCACAAAGAGGGTGCAGAATCCAGACCTGACAGCCAGCTCGAGCTTTCTGCTGCAGCAGCAGCTCCATCCTGTCCTTGTGCACCCCAAAGGCAGCTCCCCCACCCCTGCCACGTGCTCCTCCTCCTGCTCCAGGTCCCTGAGCACCCTCTCACACCACTGTCCTGGGCACTTCAAAAATCATCCAAAGCAGCTCAAACTCTTTCTAGAAGCATTTCAAAAAACAATAAAACCTTCAAATCTCTCTTCTGTCACATCAGTGCTTTGCCCTCCACCTCAATATTTTCCATAAAATCCTTTCCCTACACTTGGATGTAAGTACATGGCCATAGGCATGGGTGCAGATATTGCCATACCTTCTGTTCCACCCTCAGAAACTGAGCCAGCTCCTCAGCAGTGAGATGATCCTTCTTGTCACTGTAGCTTAGGAGCAGCAGGTAGAGATCTCGACGCAAGGACATCATCTTGTAAAACACTGAGAATTCTTCAAAGTTCAGGGTTCCTTGGTTCTCATCTGTGTCTGCCTCCTAAGAGGTAATGACACCCAGGTAAACATGCTCAGCACAGGAGAAATCAGGGAATAAAACAGAGCAGGACTTGTGTACACCAGCAGAAATGTAATAAATTCTAGTCTGCAAGACTGTTCAGACACAAATTCTAACAGGCTGAAAAAACTGCAAAATTATATCATCATCTCTGGTGAAAACAGTTACTAAACTAAAGCCACAGATTCCCTATGAAACTAATTTCCTTCTTTAATTTCTAATTTATTTCCCCCAGAAAGAGGCTCACGCTGGGCTTTATTCTGACCTCCTGCCCTCCTGTATGGCCTGCAGTTATCCTGGACCAAAACACAGCAAGAGGCATAACAGTATCACCCAAGGCTTCCCCAACAACAGTCTGATATCTTAAAACATTCAGGACATTATCAGAGGGTTAAATGCACATTATTTAATCTGCAGCACTCCCAGCCCCAGCAGAACTCTGCAGAGGGGACAACTCTGCAGCAGCACTGAGACCCCACAGCAAAACATACACCCAGCATCTCCAGTCTTGATTTTCTGTTTCTCCTCAGAGGTAGGAAGAGAAGAAAACAGTACTTAGCACACACTAATACAAGCTTTTTCCTGTGAACATCTGCCTAAGAGGATTGCTCTGGATTTTCAAAACAAAGAATATATTCTGGAGAACGGCTGGCAGGCACTGTGTGGGTCTCCATGCAAAAAAAAACCCCTATCACAGCAAGTCAGCTGAGAGCAAAAGAATTCTCAGCTAAATGGTGTTGAATGGGATCTTTAATCATTTTGTATCTATTACATACCTTAAATGACATTTATAATCTGTGGCAACAAGTACAGCCCAAATTAATCTCTGCAACACCACCCCACCAGTTTCCAGGCCTTTGGGAGTACCTCCAGACTCCAGAGATGTATCTCTAATGGGGATTTTATGCCAGACAAACAAAGCACAAAGATTCTTCAACTTCCCCATGTTTGACAACAAACCAGCTCTGAGCTGGTACTGGTTTAGAAAAGTGAAGATGACTTTTTTTGCTCTCCATTATGTCCCTGGCTGATCTTTCCTTTCCTACAGTAAACACAAGGACTGGTGGAACATGAGAGCTGTTTTCAGAAAACAGAAGTAAAAAACTGATTCTAAATCAATCAAATCTGAATGGCTAAATATGAGGAAGTTGTTAAAGAAAACCTAATTACTTGAATAAAGCCAGTTTCTATTAAATAATTTTCCATAGAGAAAATGAAAAAAAATATATTTCAGTAGCAACAGAATAACTTCATTGTCCAATTGAACAATTCAGCTCACAGAGCTGAAACCAACAATGCAGCAGAAAGAGTAACATTGGTAACTTCTGTGTGCTTGATGTCATTTAAACAAGGTTCTGATGTCTGTCTACGAAAGGTAAGGCTTTGACAAAGCCTGTGAGGTGCTGGGTTTTCAGTCCCAAGCTGCAGATGTGCTCTGGATGTGCCCAGAAATGGCCCTCCAGTGGCCCCCTGCTCCCCCAGGCACGCACCTGGAACATCTGCCGGACCTTCCTGCGGGGCAGGCTGACGTTCAGCTTGTGCATCAGCTGGTGGATCTCCTCGATGTTCAGCAGCCCGTCCCCGTTCTTGTCAGCCTCCTCGAAGGTTTGCTTCACCCAGCTGCCAGCGTGTCAAGGACAGGCACACAGGGGATTCCTCACGGAGAAGGGAGGCAGGGCAGCTCAGGAAAGAATCCTTTTTGCCCCTGCTCTCACTACAGCTCGGTCAAATGCTTAAAAGCAGAACTGGTTTATGGCAATTATTCACAGCTCAGGTCACAACAGCAGCCCCTCTGCACTCCCATTTCTGATGCTCCTCTGGTTTCCCCTCTGAGAACGTGCCCTAAAGTTTTCAGATATAGCTGGGCTTATTCTGGGATCTTCTTCCACCTGTCCCTTCATTCTACCTGAACTTCACTTCCCAGCCAGCATCTTTCACCCCCTCCTTGCACAAACATCCCTCAGCACCCCCTGCTAAGTTCCTGCAGTAGCTGGCAGTGGGACAGGGCCATTCTGTGTGCAGTCTCCCAGCTGCCACACTGGATAAAACAAACAGGACTTGCAGTGATGTTTCACCAGGAGAGAAGATACAGCAGACAGGAGCAGCTCAGAAAAGTCCTGGTTAAATACAGCAAGCTGAGGACAGGTGCAACAGAGCATGCAATACAACCCCAATGGACCTGTGCCTGCCGTGGATCAGAATCAAATACAGGAGATGTAAATTAAAAATACCTGAAATATGTTTATTCTCCAGGAGTACCACTGGAGATTTCCAGGAGGCAGAAGAACAGACAGGTTACAATTTTAATTAAGATGGCCTTGGGGTTTGGTTTTTGGGGGAAGAGTGCTCTTTGTGTACAACATTTTAGTCATCACTGTTGTGAAAAACACATGAAGAAAACATTCAGAGGACATGAGGTTCACTTTGGCTACTGGGCTACAACAAACATTTAAGGAGCTCTAAGGATTTGTGCTCCTGGCAAACAGTGGAGGCTGGGAAGGACACAGGCATCTGACACAAGAGCAGTAGAGATGGCCAGGAGTTACTGAGATATTGAGATAACTAGAAATAACTGGTCTGCCCCTTCAAAAAGGAATTCATTAGCAAAATGCAAGCCTATCCCCTGACTCCCCTGCAGTTTGATCCAGTCCCCAAGGCACAGCCCATGGTTTATCACACACAAGTGTCCGTGTCAAACCCATTGCTCAGGTTTCCATTGCAATCAGGGGAAGGGTTTTGGTCACTTAATAGGAGAAAGGACACCCTGTGCTGAAGTGGCTGAAAACCAAGGCAGGAACATGAAGCAGGAGGAAGGGCAGCTCCTCAAAGGATACTGGTCGTGCGTTCTCTGGCGCTTGGCGAGCGAGTCCTCGTCGCTGATCCCGGCCAGGAGGTACTTGAGCCCCGTGATCCAGGTGCGAGCCTCCTCGGGGTTGGACGTGATCAGGTC
Organism: Phylloscopus whistleri; assembly: GCA_017589585.1. Lineage (NCBI taxonomy): Eukaryota > Metazoa > Chordata > Aves > Passeriformes > Phylloscopidae > Phylloscopus > Phylloscopus whistleri. The sequence continues at coordinate 930,311 of JADMLD010000285.1, forward strand.
CAGGGTCTCCAGGTGGTTGCCATGGTAAATGGTGAAGCAGCAGCTGGGGTCGAAGCTGCCCTCGGCGTGGCGGTGGAAGATCTCCGACTGCCGGCCCTCGCTGACTTTGTAAATGGAGTCGATGACAACTGGGGGGAAAGGGAAACCAAAGGACACGCTGGGACAGCCAGCCAGCCTCCTCCTGCTTCTCACAGCTCTGAGTTGTTCAGGCTCAGAGGCATTCAACCTTATTAATGTTACATCTTCACATCCCAAAGCCCTGCTGGACTGAAGGTTTCCTTGCCAGGGCTGTGCCACGTGCCAGCTGCCCCAGAGGTTCCCCAGAACACCACGGGGCTGAGGCTACAGAAAGGGAGCAGGGGAGACAGATAGATATCTGTGTCTCCCATCAGCCCACAAGCCCCTGTGTAGCTCTGTAATTCACATTCTAATACTGAAGTGCCCCAGAAATGAGAAGAAATACGAGGAGTTTACTTTTTGCCTTTTCGCTCTTGCGGGAGGGCCTCCATCGGATGCAGCTCCTGTGCTCGTCCAGGTAGAAGAGACGGACCAGCCCCTTGGTTCCACTCTTCAGCTTCACCATCTGCGTCCCAGACTGCATCACACTCATGCATCTTTCAACTGTGAGGCAGAGCAGAATAAATTCAACTGAACAGCCACCTCATCCACTAATGACATGACTAACGGGCGCCCCAGCATCTGCCAGGCACACACCAGTTCTGACTTGAACCTCGAATGACAGAAAGTGGGCAGTGCTGGGAGACCTTTCCTTCTTCACTGCCACCTTCTCCACACAGGAAAATGGAACAGCTCATCTGTCAGAACACCCTCACAACAAAGGAGGCAAAGAAAACTTTAATCTATGTGGAAGGAAAACATTTTATAATTGTTTCATACTTGTCTTATTTACATTTTTTTCTATTACTACACACAGTTCTGTAATTTTAAACCCCAGCACTTCATGTATTTGGACTGGTGAGATCCTCATTCAAACCCCGCAGTCCTTTGGGCTCAGAAGCCCTGGAGTTTGTCCCTCATGCTGTGACACTGGCAGAGCTGCTCACAGAATGACACAGACACATTCACACCCTCTCCATGCTGCCACCAACCTTCAAACACACACTGGGATGATTTCCTTTTATCCACCCCTCCCATCCGGATGATAAGGCTTTTTTCCTCCTCTGTGTTTTGACTAAAATAAGCCCATTTCTTCCACTTCATCTCACATCCTCCCTCCTGCAGCCTTCCAAACACAAGGATCAAGATAGCATTTCCTCTTGATCTCAGTATATATCCATGCTCTTAAATTACCTTCTGGTTTTATCCATTCACAGCCTCTTCTCACTTGGTATCACTCCAAATTCATCTCCCTCGGTGATTTGTTTACACTCTGGCTGGCTCCCAAATAAACCCTCTGGGTCTGTCTTTATTTCTTATCACCCTTCCTCTCTCCAGCACTTCTCTCTCCAGTGCTCCTCAGTGTCACAGCAAAGGCTAACCCACACTACTCCCACTGCTCTCTGCCAGAGCTGGGATTTATTTATTTGTTCTCCCAGCTCCCAAGAGCTCTGACACACTCACAGGCAGTCGGAGCAGCACTGAAACCTTGGGCAAACCAGGGATGAACAGCCCTTGGCACTGCAATAACCTCCCCTGGCTCCCTCACTCACCGGGAGCTGGCAAGGCAAACCCCACACGGAATAAACCCCATCAGAAGGAGTCTTTTTCCTGAGTTCTCTTTCTTGGAGGAAGGAGGGGACTGAGGTTGGGCTGAACAGAACCAAACTCTTCTGAAAGCATCACGTGAGTGCAATGAATGTGTCCCTTATCATGTCCATAACTAATGGCACCCTCTGGATCAGCACACACACTGAACAGGTGAGTTTGGAAGGGCTTTAAGATAAACCACAAATGTGACACAAATCAAGCCAGAAGGAGATCTTAGACCATATCCATATGTTGGCTGGGGCAGCATTAACTTGGATCTATCTGAAGATGCACAGAGTACCAGGAAGACAAACATTTACACCACGAGAGATGGAAAACTCAGAACGTGAGAGAAGATGAACTGAAGCAAAAATGGTCTCTAAAACTCCCTATGTACATCCACCCAGAATGCCTTTTCTTGGCAGACCCAGCCTTTCCCTGTGGAACTGAGTTTAGATCAGGTTTGCCTTGGATTCCTCCCAAGACAAACATGACTTGTCCCAGCACAGAAATGAGGTCCTCTCTGTGGGTGTGGATACACAAACGTGCCCTGCTCCATCAGCCTGGCACACACACCACAAGCACCTTTTGATTTCACTAATAGAGAGATCACTTCCAGCAGAGCTTTAGCTCAGTAAGAGGTTTAGCAACAAGCTACTCAACACAGAAAATCTGCTTCTTTGCACCTAAAGCTAGCAGTGACTGGAGAAAGTCTTACAAAAAGAACTAATTCTCAAATAAGTCTCTATTAGCACCACCTCGGTTGTCAGAGAAAAAATGCCAGCCCAGTTTCACTGATGCCATTGAGGACAGCCAGCAAAAGGCAGAAGGGAGAAGACCACATTTATTCAATTTAAGAAAAGCAGAGAATGGGCCACAGTCAGGTAACTGCAGCCAACAAAACTGTGGGGAAAAATAAAAACCATAAAATGCAATCCAGTTCCTTCTTCACCATTTCAACTGCCTAAACATTTCTGCATGACATTTGGAATTGTTATAGGTGCAGTCACATTCATGCTTCAGGCAGACTTCAGTTAGAGGGAATAGATTTAAAACATTTTCTTTCACAAAGTGGAAGAAACCCAGCTCCTGCCCAGTATCTCAACAGCCTCACCTCCCAAACCCCACCTGCAGTAGGTCCAGTGCCCCAGGGAGCACCACCTTTGCTGCTTGCACTTTCCCAATTCCAAGGAAATACCATGATAATTCAGTTATTTAGAGAACAGTAAACGTGTAAGAGAGTTCACGGCAACATTCCTGCTGTGTAGGTGTTAATAACAAAGGCTCCACGTTCAAGAAGGGACTGGGGTAATGGAAATGCCACAGCAATCATGGGCCCACTGGATTTCAGCTCTGCAAACCATTTACAAAACACCCCATCCTCCCCTTCAGGCTATTTATAAAATATAAGCACGCAAATAAAAAAGGTCTTTTTCAAATCTATTCTCAGTATGCTAATGCCGGTCCCTTGCCAGACACCACACATTAGCATCTGAATCAGGGAAGGTAGGGAGCAGTGCAGGGCAGAATAAAGCTCCAGAAGAGCAGTTCAGGAAGGATTTCACTGAGGAATAGGGAAGCTGGTTCCAGAAAAACATCTAATCCTGTAGATAAACCAGGAATACAGAGTAAATGAAGCAGCTCCTCAACGCAGACATAGATTAAAATTTGAGGAAGCAAGACATGATTCCCATTAAAAGATATTCTTCCAACACAAGGAATAGCTGTGCATTTTTTGCTCAAAGTCTGCAAAATGAATAAGTTAAACTAGAACACGATGTAGTTTATGTTACAAGATCAAAGAAAATTAATCTGGAAGTTTAAATAAAAAATTATGCTTATGCAATGTATAAGGAAGGTGTCCCTGCCAGTGGCAGGGGGTTGGAACTGTGTGGTCTTTAAGGTTCCTTCCAACCCAAACCATTCCACGATTCTATGATATTTGAAGTTTTAATTTAAAACTAAAACCCCCTGAAAAATTACTCACTTCTCTTTCCAGAGCTAACTTGACAGTCTAAAATCATCCCAACAGGCATCCTGGAGTTTAATGGCATTTAATAATGAAAGACCAGTCTACTTTTTTTTCCTCCCAAAATAACCTTTTAAAGCAATACAGACCTGAATTCAGACAGCACTTTTTAATTTAATTCAGCCATGAGAATCACTCCTAACACAAACCTCTCCTTAGGAGAGGAGCTGCTTCTGTACCCAAGGGTAAACCAGATACAAACCCATCTGTGCCAGCTCGACCTTCTCTGGGGTGGCCAGGCTGCCCAGCACGTGGTAGACCTCTGAGGCCAGGAGGAGAGCCATGGAGCCACGGGATGTCCCTGAGCCCTGGGGTGTCCTTGATGATCCCCAGGGTGTCCCTGATTATCCCCGGGCTGTCCCTGAGCCCCAGGGTGCCAGGCAGGAGCTGTGCTCCCTGATGATCCCCGGGGCATCCCTGATCCTTGGGGTGCCAGGCAGGAGCTGTGCTGCCTGATGATCCCCAGGGTGTCCCTGAAGATCCCCAGGGTGTCCCTGAAGATCCCCAGGGTGTCCCTGATATCCCCGGGGTGTCCCTGAGCCCCAGGGTGCCGGGCAGGAGCTGTGCTCCCTGATGATCCCAGGCTGTCCCTGATGATCCCTGGGCTGTCCCTGACCCCCAGGGTGCCAGGCAGGAGCTGTGCTCCCTGATGATCCCCGGGGTGTCCCTGATGATCCCCAGGGTGCCAGGCAGGAGCTGTGCTCCCTGATGATCCCCAGGCTGTCCCCAATGATCCCCAGGCTGTCCCTAAGCCCCAGGGTGCCAGGCAGGAGCTGTGCTCCCTGATGATCCCCAGGGTGTCCCTGATAATCCTCGGGCTGCCCCTGATCCCCAGGGTGCCAGGCAGGAGCTGTTCTCCCCCTGCCCAGGCTCTCACTGCCCGCTGAGGTCGCTGCTGCCAGGCAGTGCTAACCCCCAGTCAGGCCGTGCTCCCTCCATCCCCTCCCCTCTAAGGCAGCCCCTGCACTGGGCTGTAACACCCAGGGAATGGCTCAGCACCAGCCCCACCAGGATCCCCACAAAACCTCCCGGCCTCGCTGGCAGCCACGGCCCTTCCCTGCATCCCGGGAGCTGGGAACTCCTCCGGTTTAATGGCATTGAATTCCCAGCAGTCACAGTGGTGAGTGCACATCTGCCTGCCCTTGTGCCTCACCACAAAGACCTCAGGGCGTGCAGGACCCTGCAGTTGCTACCAGCAGGAAATTATTGGGGGAATTAAGACGTTACACTGAGCAGCATTTTCTGGCAAACAGAAGAGCATTTTGCTATACAGGGCATATCCCTGCAGTGAAACAAACACCCCCTTCCATAAAACATGTTCTCTAAGGTTAAATAAATATCCTGGCCATTTTTTGCTACTATGTTTTGGGATTTAGTTATTCAAGAAAACACTACTACGTCTGCATTAGCAGCAAAATTCTACTTCCAAGAGTTTACAGCAAAGGGTTACACCACTGTTGTGAGACAGATCATTTTACTCTAAAATCAAAGGTCAAAACAAATTTCTTATTGCTGTCCACAAATAGTTCTTTTATTTTCCTGTATGTTAAGAAATTAATAATTCAAAGTGCAACCAAATGACAAAAGGTCTGGTCTCATCTTGATTTTATGGACTTACTGTTACAGCCATCTGACAAAACAAAAAGATTAAATAAGGTATAAAGAGCATTACCAAACACTGAGAAGTATAATTATGAAAGAGGATATAAACTGGGTTTCTAAATGATAGGCATCAACTGCATTAAGCCAACATTAAGCTCGAAGAGATAAAAGGAACCCATAAATTGCAGGAGTTACTTTTATAACTGCAGCAGCAGCTCTTCTCCCCTGCATTCAGTATTTTTGGAGTTTCCTATGTATTTTGTGAAGGGTTGTAAAACCTGGCCCAGCTGCCCAGGGCAGCGGTGGGGTCACTGTCCCTGGAAGCATTTGAAAAATGAGAGGATGTGGCTCCAGTTCAGTGGTGAACACTGTGGTGGTGCTGGGCTGATGGTTGGACCTCATGATCTGAAAGGTCCTTTCCAAAAAAGCCCCCACCCCTGCACTCGAGGCCAGCACACAACTGAAGTGTCCCAGTCCCAGCAGGGACAATACTCTGGATCCAACCAAACCCACAGCAAACCCCAGAACCCAGTGATGTTCTCAGCTGTCTGTCTGCTCTCCCCCCACACCCCAGTCCTGCCTCATTCCCTCACCCTGAGCACTAAGTTTGCCCTCCCTAATGCCATTAGACACCATTTGCTCCCCAGGTTCCCCCCAGAGAGCACATCTGATGTAAATCCCAGGGAGCAGCACTAATGCCATCAGGGTGCTGATTGCTGGGCTGTTACATAACAGCCAAAGAGCCCGGGGGGCAGAGAGGGCACAGGCAGCTCTGGGGCACTCCAGGGCCCCAGGCAGGATTGGGTTTTGGTTTAAATAGCCACAGCTCATATTTTATGCCAGAGTTTAATTTGCTTCGCAGCAGCTCTTCCAGCCTCACGGAATTTCACATTAAGCCTCTTACAGTAGATTTAATGGTAATCTCTGGGAAGTCCATGGACATGAGATGGACAATCAATCTCTCGCACTTCTGCATTCCTCGAGAAACCCTCGAGGAAGCCACACAGCACCAGCAGAGACACCAGAGCCTGAAAAGGTCAGGGGCAATTCATCTCAGCCCTGGAGATGCAGAGCATCAAAACAAGTAATCAAACACAAGTTGAAGCTACTCAAAACAGCTGTGAGTGGTGTCTAATCAAAGGAAATCCCTAACTCTGGGAAGTAGCTCGTGCTTGTAAAGTCACGAAATAATATGCAAACAAAAAAGGGGTGAAGCTTAAGGATAAAACCACTCACTACCCAGAATGGAGAAACAACCCCAAGCACAACCAAAATCTATCAGCATGTTTCAATTCTTTGTAAGTCTGAGAACTGTCTGGCCGTGTCTTTTTTCTTTCAAAAAAAAACCCCAAAACAAATGCAAAACCTTGGGAGCAGCAGCTCCCAGAAGTCACGTCTGTGTAACACGTATTTCACAGAAACTGCTCTTTCAGCCTCCCCTATTGACACTGCAGGCTCAATGCTTCCAGGATGACCAATAACTCATCTTATTTTCACATTACGAGTCAAAAGTTTCTGCTCTTCACCTTCTCAAGCTGATCCTTGACAACCCTTAGTTATTCTTGCCATGGAAGAACTCAGAGTTCCTCCCCAGACTGAGGCCCCTTCTCTTTTGGTCTTAGAGATCAGAAAGGAACCAGAAGCATCCAAACAAAAGCTTGGCACTACAGTGTAATCCAAAAAGAGCCTGAATGATCCTTAATGACAAGCTTTGTTCCCCACTGAGACTTCACAGAGCACTGTGCAGTGCAGAAATGCCCTGCCAGGCCAGTGCCTCTTTCAGAGGGGCTGTGCTGCCTGCTGGACACCATGAATAATGCATGTTTTCCACCCCTGCCCAAGGACCCCTCCTTCTGCCAGCTCAGCAAAGTTCCACTTATTATCTTCAAGCAATTAGCCCAGGTTTCATCCTTTCTTCAGAAACAACTCCACCAGAGCTGCCCATTGTGAGAGCCCTGGTGGCACAGCGTTGCTGAGGACTGTAAGTTTTCCATCAGGACTATGGAATTAGTCCTTTGTCAACATTGAAAAGCACAATGTCTAAGCACAGCCATGGCCATGTGCCAAAGCACATTGTCACATCAATGGGGTGAACAAGGAGCACAGATTTATTAAGCAAACACAGTTAAGTTTGCACATCCTAATCCTTTCTTCCTGGAGGATCCCTCAGCAGGGAGGGCACAGCAGTTGATTATGACACTACAGAGCACGTGGAAAAAGCAGGAGGTGGAGGAAAGAGGAGAGTTTCCACTGCCCCTGCCAAGGGGAGGACCAGCACACAGGTGTGTGGTGTCACTGTGCCAGATGGGGGGACAAGCAGCACCCTCCCCCTGTGTGACCACGACACGGGACACCGGGCACCATCCCCAGGGTGTGTGCCCATGCCCGCCAGAGCAAACCCAGGGCTCCCCAGGACAGGGAAGCTCTGCTCAGGAGGGCAATCCCTCCCTCACTGCAGCTGAGCCACCTCTGCAGTGCCACCCTTGGAGGCCTCCCAGCTGGCAGAGAGCAGTCTGGGCAGCCCAGGAGCCGTGCCTCTGGATGCAGAGGTGGAGAACAGCAAACCACGAGCTCTGTCTCTGCCAGAATCCCACATCTGCCCTCTAAAACAATCAGTAAGTACATAAATAAGGATATCCACTGGTGAACCAGACCTTGTTCTCAGCCTGCCTGTGCTGTATGATACAACAAATACAATTCCCACCACAACATACTGAGCTAGGGCAGACCCCCTCATTCACCACACTGCCCTTTCTATGTCACACCTCCCACTTAACATCACCAATTTAACAACAAATAGGAAAAAAAAAAAAAAAAACCATCACCAAAAGGCCCTTCCTAAAGCTTGCCCCTGTGCCCACACAGAGACATGCAGAGGATGAACTGTCCCAGCCTCAGTGCAAACAGTCAGTTCTGGTGTCTGCAAACTGACCAGCAAACAGCCACGTGTGACACCACCCTGTCCAGCACCAGGGCCTGGGGAGGGGAGCGATGACAGGGCATGGGAGCAGCTGGGAGAGGGATCCAGCCCCCAGGGGCTGCAGCCAGGCTGGAGGGGGCACTGCTTCCCTCCAGGCTGCCAGACAAAGCCACATCTGGGGCTCGCCTAGAGACTAGGAAGAGGGGAAAAAAGGCAGAATAGAATGGAAGGTGAAGTTAATTAACCTTTAAAAGTAATGAATGGAGACTGCAGTGCAACAGATGATATGAGCTAATTTATTCACCCTCCTCAGAAATAGTCATTTTGCTAAAGAAACATGTTTATCTATTCTATTTTAAATTACCTCGGTGCAAGTCACCGACAGTGAGTCATCTGTGGGCAAACAGTGAATTGACAGTCTCAAACACCAAAGTGATTTTATTACTGGAAATGATGCTGGTTTGTGCATCTGAGTTTCAGGCTGATCAATGTTTCTATTGGTAACGTGGGAACACCTCTGAGCCCCTTCTCTGCTGTGCTGGCATCAATAACCTGCCACAGCAAAGGCTCGAGCTCCCTGCCCTACAGCCAGGTTTGCTGGCACTCCCAGGGAAAAGCCAGCCTGGGGCTCCTCACAGCTCCCACTTCAGTCATGCAAGGAGACACGGAGCAGCACACGCTCCCTGAAGCATCAGCTGCTGAAGGAAAGAGGAAAAACCAGCACACACATCCCCTGCAGCAAGCTCAGTGCTGGACAGAGCTGGGAAGGTTTCTGTCAACACGTTCTGCTCACCAGCCCCTGCTGTCCCCAAGCTGCTGTGTGCCAGCACTGAGCCCAGTGTGGCACTGGGGCAGCTCAGTCTCCAGCAAAGCACTGAAGGAGTTACCTCAACAATTCTCATCTATGCCCCAGAGCTTTGGAAAAACAACAGTTCTCCAGCAAACAGCAACGTTTCCCCTAACACCATGACAGTGTTCTGTAGATTTATTGAAAAAGAGTAGATTTCATTCATAAGCACCAAAACCACAAACACTGAGTAGTAAGCAAGCACAGAACTACCTGGCCAGCCACATCCTGTGCAGAACTGATCAGATACTGTCCCTGGGGCCGTCAGCAGCCAGCTCCAGCACCCTCTGAACCCCCAGCAGGGCCATGGCAGGGGCACTTGGTGGTGCCCCACTCGGGTCAGGTGGCACCAATACTGGGCAACCTGCTCAGGACATGCCAAACCACCTCGAGGCTTTCCACCTGCCAAAACTGCCAAGTGCACGTGCTAACTTATTGTGAGTGCATTCCATGCTGAGACAGATTGAGGCTGTTATTGGAATGAAACCTGTGGATGACCAAGTTCTCCCCAGGAGACTGATGCCTTGCATATCCACTCAGACCAGCTTGCTGTTCCAGGCTAATTCCTTTACACATGAGTATTCCAGAGCCTACACTGAGCGCCTGGACAGGTGCTTGGACAGCTGCAGGCACAGGAGTCCCAAAGCTGCACTAATAAGGACATCAAACAGGGCACTGCCACAGCCCCTGGCACAGAGGGGAGCCCGGCCATTACCCCTCCTCTGAGCAGCCAAACCTCAGTGCCAGGGACACCCAGGGACACTGCAGGACACCCAGGGATGGCAGGGACACCCAGGGACACTGCAGGACACCCAGAAACACTGCAGGACACCCAGGGACACTGCAGGACACCCAGGGGTGGCAGGGACACCCAGGGACACTGCAGGACACCCAGGGACACTGCAGGACACCCAGGGATGGCAGGGACACCCAGGGACACTGCAGGACACCCAGGGGTGGCAGGGACACCCAGGAACACCCACTCACTGCTCTACAGCCCTCGCTGGCCTCCCCACACAGAGATGGCATAGCCAAGGATGACCAGCTGGAATTTGGCCTTGCTATCACATCTGGGTAAGGAAGGGACTGCAGAATGACCTCGAGCAGAACTGCACCCTCAGCCGAGCTCTCCTGTGTGGAATGTGCTTACCCACACATACACTGCCAGGAGATCCAAAACTTGAACCTGCTGCTTTCCTTGCAGGCTGCTCCCAGCCCCTCCAGGAGAGCTGGCTGCTGTGAATTATTCAATGGGGCCATATCCATTACCTGCTGCACCTGGGAAGGCAGATGGAGTAACAGCTGCCCTCCTTTAGCCAGGGCCACCAAGGCTCCATGGAGAGCTCTGGGTAGCCAACACCTGTGAGAGGAATTTGGCACCGCAGCTCAGCAGCCCCAGCACAGGCAGCCCTCCCCACAGGGCATCCACAAATAACTCACTTTTGCCTGAAATAGGCTCTGCTCCTTATACAATAGCTGTGTGTATTCTCAGTGACTTCCACTAGATAAAAAATATCCACTAAAATCAACCATGACACATACAAAGAAAAAAAAATCTATCAACCCCCAACACTGCCCTGAAATTTTCTATCATCTTATAACAGGCAAGATGATATTCCAAAGTATAATCCATGACTTTTGGTGGCTTTATTTTAGATTAGTTTGTTTGATTTTAAATTACAGATAATCTTGTCACAAAAATTTCTTCTGAGCTACACAATTCTGGCAAGAAAGCTCTTATGCTAAATGTATTATCTAAGTGTTTTCTTTAAAAGAACATAATTCAACATTCTAAAGGATGAGCAAAATACAAAAATTAACTTTAATCTACCATTTCTCCTCTCTACAGCATTTACTCTCTATCCACTTAGAGGCTTAAGCGAATTGCCACTTTCCATTCAGCACTGACTTAAATTGAACAAAATGAGACATTATAAACCACAAGATACTGAAGAAAGTTATTCAAGATGTCTTCCTTTTTTGTACCATCTCCTGCAATTCTTGGAAAGACATCTTTTATCCAGTGCTTTCATTCAAATTGAACATACCACTTGCAAATGTGTTATACTATTTATAAGTGTTACTAGAAAAAAAAAAACCAAACTCTTCTCCACTGAAAGCCACAGTAAAATTCCCAACAGATGAAAAGGTCAAGAATGTTTTTATTCAAGGCAAACACATTTGTAATAATTTAGGCTAACACAGAAGCGCAGTTTGTGTTAGCCTAAGTCATCAAAAGAGCAGTATCTCAAATCCAAGCTACATTTTCATGGAGAAATCGACTTTCAAGTCAACACAAACCCACCAGGTTTTCTTGTTAAACATTCAGGAATAGATGTACAGTTGTTATACCAACGATGTCCACATAAACACTGTAATTTACCAATCCCAAGGGTTAAGTTACCTGATTTTTCTACAAGCATTTCCAGACACATTACGAGCTCGTCCTACGGCAATCCCAAACTCAAACATCCTTACCTTTTTCTGGACTTAAATTTTTATATACTTCAAGGTCTGCCATTAAATTTGTAACTCATGCATTATTGGCAAGCAAGAACGGAAATTCTCCCTTCAGGAAAGGCTCCCTTTGATCTTCACGCCTTCAGAGCCAACGCGTTTGGGAAGCAATCCCTGGGAGTCCAGCCGAGCTCTGCTGCTCAGGGTGATCCATAGCACGAAGGCAGAGGCGAGCGCAGGTAACTCGGAGCGCCGGCTGGCAGGGAGCCGGCAGCATCTGCCCGCGCTGCAGCTGCCGAGCGCCGCTGCCGCCGCGGCCCCGCACACAGCGCTGCGGGCTCCGAGCCCGCCCGGCCCTTCCCCGGGAAGAGCAGGGAAATCCTGGGGCAGCGGGGCGGCCAGGGATTACCACACTGCGAGCGGAGTGACGCAAGGCTCAGTGCGGGAGGGGAAATCCAGCCCCGGCATCGGCACTCGGGGGGTTCTGCCAGCGGGAGGGGAGAAACCCCGAGTAGCGTGTGCCTTTGCCCTGGCTCTCTCTGTGCCCCTCCTCCTGCCACTGTCCCACTGTCCCTAACTGCAGGGAGCAGGCGGCTGCAGCACAAACGCACTTGGTTGGGGCTGTGCACCCCGGAGCAGTGCAGTGCCCCGGGAGGTGCTGAGCACCGACTCTCCCAGCAGCTACAGAAACCCCCCCGCGCCCCTGGCCAAACCCTGGGCTGGTTTAGGGCATCCCAGTGCCAGAGGGTTTACAGGCAGTGTGGAACAATGGGCAGAAGCATTCAGACTTGCATAAACTGCACTTCCTTACAACGGAGCCCAAGGGCTCACAGGGCTGGAAAGCACAGCAAGAATGAAGTCAGCTCCACAGCTTTCCTTTATTTTGCATCTTTCCTTCATTGCATTTTCTAATTCTTTCCCTCTTCAGCTGGCTCTTCCACTGTGACATTTACATAAGCACACCAAAGGAATTCCCAGCTGTATTCCCAAACATTGTGACAGCAATAAAAGAGACAGAATTTGTCTAGCAGAGGCCAGGAAAAAGTTACACGAGAGACAGTGTGACAGAGGAGGAAAACAAAAAAAAAAAAAAACACTCAAAAAAACCACCCCTCATAGCTCCACATGCCTGCTGAACTTCAGTGGGATGGGAGAGAAGATCCAAGTGGAGCTGACATGTTTTACTTCCTCAGAAATCATTTTTTCTTGGCTGTTGCTAACACAGAAAGCCTTCCCACAGCCCCCACGACAGAGCTCAGTGCTCTGCAGGGTATCCATGGACTCTGTCCAGCAACCTGGAACGTGAAACAAGACCCCAGAGCCATGCAGGATGTCTTGGCTGCTCTCAGCTCTGACGGCACTGTCAGGCTGGGATGGCAGGAGGTGGCACAAGTCCCACTCTGAGGAGGGGGTGTCACCCATTGCCAGGCAGAGCAAGGGAGATGGGGTGCCCACAGCGTTACCCAGCTCAGCTCACCACGTTCATGGCTGAAATCACCACCCTGAAGCCTCCAGACAGTTACCAGTGCATGTACTTTGAAATGATATGTTATAGCTGCAATTCAACAACAAAAAATAAACTGTCACTGCTGTACAGTTTAATTATTGATATATCAGATTGCACTTGATAATGTGTTAAATGCAAATTACTCACACTCCTACTGTTCTGTTAATTATAAGACGAGCTATACACAAGCACCTTCAACACCACAGCTGCTCTGTAAGAAACCTTACACAATCACCAATACACTCTTCATTATTTTGTCTCCAAAATAAGCTTCTTTTTAAAACCAGACACGCTTAAATGCTACATGCCTTTAGGAATCCAAGCATGTTATATAGGTTAGAGGAACATTACAGCAAACAAATGAGGACGTTATGTAACTCAGTTGACATATGCCAAATGGTATAAGAAGACCTGTAGGTTTATTCAACTTCCAAAAGAAAAAATCAATCCCCATGACAACTCCTCAGTGTCAAGCCAGGTTTTGCATTTAATCCCAAGCCCTGTCAGTTTGCTTGGCTTTTCCCTGGCCCCCAGGGGTCACAGGCTCCTGCTGGGAATGCTCTGCAGAGCCACAGCTCACACAGTTCTAACAGCCCCAGAGGTGATGGTGACAAACAAGCTTTCTGAAGAAAAACCTCATTTTCCTTTACCTGTAGTTAATTGACATCAATGATCACCGCAAGACAAGATCTTTTCATGTCACTGCTGTCCCATGGGTGTTGCACAGTCCTGAGCTAAGGTCTGGCAGGAAAGGTAACAGGCTTTTTTCCCACCTAGGTTTTCTGCCCTCACGAGGCTCACCTTACTGGACAGAGACACAACCCTGCAAGTTCTACTGCAAAATAACCATTTTCCAATAAACGAGAGTATGATTTAACTAACAGTTTGGAAATTACAGCATCAGAGGAAGGTTCATTTTCTAGCTCATTGGGTTTTCCTTTATCACTGTCAAAATAGCTGGAACCCAGTACAAAGCCTAATTCTGCTAAAGAGCAAGAAAAGCTGATTAGAGAACTAACACCTCTTACAGGGAATAGATAATGAAATAAGGAGATAACAACATCTTCATAATCATCATCCAAGTGTAATCTTAGATCTGAACTGTGAGACAATCTCCTTGTAAAAGTCAGCCAGCAATGAAAAAAAACTTTGTATCAGCTGCATGGAAAGCTTGTCATTTTTTTCAGATTAAAGCTTTTATCAACTCATTTATCGTTAATGAAGACATGGCTCTATGGAAAGCTGAGAAACACACAAAAATAAAGGAGAAAAGTACTGGGCATTAGAGCACAACCACCTGAAACATTGTCTGGAGACAGATCCCACATGAGACTCCTCCTTTCATGAACACATCCAGAGACAAACACAGTTCTTGAACAAAGCAGAGAGACTTTCCTCAGGCTCTTTAGACCCTTTTAAAATCTAAGTGGACTTTAATACATTCATTCCTTAATGCTCTTCTTGCAAACACGTTTTCATTTACATCTGTTTGTCCCAAGGAATGAATTGTGGATATTTCACACAAAACACAAATTCCTGCACTACTAACTCATTTTGCTTTCCCAGCATCATTATGAAACTCCAGCTGAAGCAAGTCTGAAGATAAAAGGCTGAATCCTGCAGCCCACATCTGGCATCTGTAGCTGTGCCCCCAGCCTTGCACGAGGCTGCAGCAGAGCTAATTATACAGCACTGCCCATCAGCAAACATCAGGCCTGAAGGATTTGTGCAGTTTGGCAAAGCTCTAGGACTGCTCCCCCAACACTCTTGTGCTCCAATAACCAAAATAGACCATTTGACTGCATAAAAAAGGAGAACAGAAGGCAATTTTATGTTCTCATTGGGCACGGAAGTCCAAGGTCACTGAAGCAAGGAGAGGTTTCCTCATCAGGATGTCGGACAGCCAAAGCCACCAGGATGTGCCCAACATGACTTAAGGACCTGTGTCACCTGTCAGGCTCAGACCCACTCACACCTTCCAAGCAATTCCCTTTCCAAGGTGAAACAACAGAGCAACACAACCTGTTCCATCCCTGACAGCCTGAATTCCTGCTTCCCTCCAACCAGAGAGTTCACACCAACCACAAGTTTTGGGGTAATCCCCACAGATGGTCACAAGCATAAATGAATTCCAAAAGTCTTACAGAACAAAAAATCAAACTCTCAGATGCAATGATAAAACCTGCAGTTATCTAGATGCAGTTTTGGCTGGGGAAGTACTTGCCTTGCTGACTGGGAGGCACGGGAAGAGCTGCTCTGTACACTTTGGGGTTGTTTTTTTTCCCTTTATACTTTTAGTCCTGACCATCTAGTAGCAAAGTTAAATGGATGTTTGCTCTGACAGCACAGCCATTCCCACATTGTTACTGCCAGCAAGCAAACAAAACATGATGCACATTTACAGCTTAAAACCCCTGCAAAAATAAATAAAAAAATCTCTTCTTCCAAGCCTAGAGGGTTGCTGTACTTTGTATTTTGGAACTGCTTGCAAGAAGAAGGAAAGGAAAGTGGGTTCATCAAATCCTCAAGGCTATTCCAAACATTCTAATTGCTTGTCTTCTCTGTTCTGCAGAAACTGCTAAAACAGCTCACCCCCAGCCCCTGTCTCTGGTCTGTTATTCTCTGTGTGCACACACACTGCTATATCTCGCTGCTGCTGCTGAAGAAAACTGACATTTTTGCTTCTGGGCAGATAAGACTCCCCAGAGTACAAGGCACAGCATCAACCTCCACTTCTGTAACCAAAAATTTCCGACATAAACAGATAAGAATTTTAATATCCTGCAAATGCAGCCATTAGCAGCTTCTCCTAATAAAATTATAAAATGATGAGAGAGCCTTAGGCAGTGTGGATGCACACAGTATTTCATTACACACACGAATCTCAGGCATTATTTAAAGACAGCTCGTCAGAGCCCCGTGGAAAGCACCACAGTTTTGTATCAATACTTCTCCTTATCTAACAACATGCAAGTGTCTCACAGCACCATGAAAACCCGGGAGAGAACAGCCTGATCCATGTACAGCAGCATTCTCCTGAATGGAATGGGAGCACTGCTGTTTGCATCTCAAGTTCACTGGATGCAGGAATTGAATTGGGACCACAGATAGTTTTCCAGCCTTATTTCCCATTAATCAATATATTGCTTGCTAATCACATTTACAACTTCAGAGCAAGAGCACAAACACAATGCTGTAACTATTTTTCCAAAACTTGTCAATCTCCCACTCAAAGCACCTTGATTTTTCCTGGGCCTGTTTTATGTCCTCATGGACAATTTTCAACTGCTCTTGTGCCAACTTCCCCATCAGTTCAAATAAGCCTTCTCCTCCCTGAGCTTTCCCTTTGCAGTGCACTCAGAGCCAGCAGTCACATCCCCTCTCAATCTTTGATTTTCCAAGCTAAACAAACCTGACTCATCTCATCTCCCCTTCTGCACCCTTCTCTCTGTTCCTGAGCTCCCCCTGCTCAAACACTGCTGGCCCAGAACTGTGTTAGGCTGGGCCTCATGGCACCAACACCTTCAGCTTACTCCTGAACACTCAAAATTGCATCTTCCTTCGACTGATCACAGAATCAGAGTGCTTTGGGTTGGAGAGACCTTAAAACTCACCTTATTCCACCCCCTGCATGGGCAGGGACACCTTCCTACTATCCCAGGGTGCTCCAACCTTGAACACCTCCAGGGATGTGACATCCCACGGGGCAGGTGCTGTCCTCCTGCTGCAGGGGCACTGCACTGCAACAGGGCTGCAGGCTCAGCTGGGTGTTTCTGCTGCAAGCTGAGCCTTTTCCTTTTGGTTTTTTTTTGGGGGGGGAGGTTTGGTTTTGTTTGGGGTTTTGTTGGTGGTCTTCTGTTTTTTGGGATTTTTTTAACACAAAACAATTAAACCACTCCAAATAAACACAAAACTTCAGCATTTTTATTAATGCAGTCCACGAGCTCTTGCATTTGAACTCCTCAGCAGGAGGTGAACAAATGGAACACTATCTGCTCAGGGGCTTAAAGCAATGCAGGTGCCACATGGGTGTGAAGGAAACACCGGAGATGAGCAAAGCTGGGCAGCAAAATTCCTCTTGTGCACCTCTGCAGACACTTCTGGTCCTTCTAAAGATACTCCTATTCTTTTTAAGAATACCAGCTGGCCCTATGGGATATTTTTACCTGGCCTGCAGTTCCTTCAGCTCACAGGTTCAGTTCCAGATAATCACTCCAGACAGCCCTGATGCCACTGAACTGTCCCACTGCTCCCAGTGAGAGTGCACTTGGATAATGTGAGCAATCTGGATTATCAGCACAGCCCTGGAGGAACCCAGCTCCTCTGGAGCACCAGAACACCACCCTAGTTCCTGGGACATGCACACATCTTTACACTGTGCTGTGGGACTGTCACCTCTGTCACTGTCCAGGGGGGAATTCAGCCCCTCCATACACTCAGAGGGGAAGGGACTGCCTCTGCAGTGTCTTGCTTAGGTTAAAGGAGACAAATGGGAAACTCTGATGGATTCTGTCAGGGAAAAATAGTTAATCTTATCTGGTCATCAATCAAAGATAAATAAATCAGGTCATGAAATCTTTCTGGCCTAGGATTCCTGCTAATTATGCCTTGGGCTGTAGATGATTATCACTTTGCAGACTCATCCCTCAATAGCTGCTCATGGATTACTGGTCTCTGTGCTGATGGATCATTATCCAGCCTTTGAACCATTAGCAGGATGAAGATGTGGTGCTGCTCTGTGCTGAAACCCCACCTCAGGTCACAGAGCATGGACCAGACTCTTCCTTCACTATTCTGGACTAGCAGAGCTGCAGATGCACATCCCTGTAGCTGTTCCAGTCACACAGTGGTGCAGGAGAGCAGGGAGCTGCCTGGGGAGAACAGGGACTAACAGGCATCTCCCAAAACATTGCCACAGTGCTCAGGGGCACCCGGGTGAACACACCCCTTCCACAAGGTCAGACAGAACCCTGAAGGAACATGATCCCACCAAAACCAGTGGGACCACATGAGTGGCCTGACAAATCCCAGGAACAAATCCATTTCCTTGGAGAAGCAGAATGGCTCTGCCTGGAGATGACAGCACTTTCCCTCTAACAAAGTCCCAAGTGCAGCACACACACAAATTAATGTGACAACACTGCTGTCAGACTTACTTACAGAAAGTTATTAATGTTCTTCTGGTGTCCCAAAAAAAAACCCTAGAAGTGCTCATGGGCAAGGAAAAAAGCAGTACAGGGAAGAATGGGGCTCTCTCTGAACTGGCTTTCATTAGGAAGATTAACAGACTGACAAATGATTAATTCTCCCACTAAGCCATTAACTTCATCAATGGTGACATAATCACAGTGACAAAAATGCAGATACAGTTTGTTTTACAGTGGGCTGCAAACCTCTCCAGTCTGACAAACACACTGAAAATGGAGCTGTATGGTCTCTAGGGAAAAAAAAAATACCTTTGCTTTGAATGAGATGAGTATTTCTATCTTTAATTCATAGCCATTCCATGCTGCTGTTATTAATAGTGCCATAAATCTGCCCTAAAGTGATGGGTTTTAATTACTGACCTCAAAGGGAATAAAGAATACAAGATCTGGGCCTCTCAGAACAGCATTAGGAAGTCACTCTCTCAGCAGACAGATGGGTCCCAGCTGTCTGATTAGATGAGCCCCCGAGTCACCCAAAGCACAACGAGCACCGACCCCGAACAGCTCTGAGAACCGACCCCGAACAGCTCTGCCGCCAGCGGGGCTTGGTGCTTCCCCGGAGCCCAACAGCTCTGCCTGCCCCGGGGGCAGCCCCTGCTGCCTGCCCGGGAGGGGCGAGCACCGGGCACGGGCTGACCCCAGCGGGTCCGGCACCGGGGGGATCAGTCGGACCTCGGTGGGTCCAGCACCGGCAGCGCCAGGGGGGATCGGTGGGACCCGGTGGGATCAGTCAGATCCAGCCCCGGTGGCACTGGGGAGCGGTCGGGGGGACCCGGGGGACGGTCCGACCCTGGCGTGTCCAGCCCCGGCAGCACCGGAGGGGATCGGTGGGAATCAGTCGGACCTGGTACCGGGGGGATCGGTGGTACTGGGGGGTGTGGGCCGGATCGGGGGGGATCGGTCGGACCCGGTACCGGGGGGAATCGGTGGTACTGGGGGGTGTGGGTCGGATCAGGGGGGATCGGTTGGACCCGGTACCAGGGGGATCGGTGGTACTGGGGGGTGCGGGCCGGGTCGGGGGGATCGGTCGGACCCGGTACCGGGGGGAATCGGTGGTACTGGGGGGTGTGGGTCGGATCGGTCGGACCTGGTACCGGGGGGATCGGTGGTACTGGGGGCTGTGGGTCGGATCGGGGGGGATCGGTCGGAGCCGGTACCGGCGGCATCAGTGGTACTGGGGGGTGCGGGCCGGATCGGGGGGATCGGTCGGAGCCGGTATCGGTGGGATCGGTGGTACTGGGGGGTGCGGGCCGGATCGGGGGGATCGGTCGGAGCCGGTACCGGCGGGATCGGTGGTACTGGGGGGTGCGGGCCGGATCGGGGGGGATCGGTCGGAGCCGGTACCAGGGGGATCGGTGGTACTGGGGGGTGCGGGCCGGATCGGGGGGATCGGTCGGAGCCGGTACCGGGGGGATCGGTGGTACTGGGGGGTGTGGGCCGGATCGGGGGGATCGGTCGGACCCGGTATCGGTGGGATCGGTGGTACTGGGGGGTGTGGGTCGGATCGATCGGACCTGGTACCGGGGGATCGGTGGTACTGGGGGGTGTGGGCCGGATCGGGGGGGATCGGTCGGACCTGGTACCGGGGAATCGGTGGTACTGGGGGGTGTGGGTCGGCTCGGTCGGACCCGGTACCGGGGGGATCGGTGGTACTGGGGGGTGCGGGCCGGATCGGGGGGATCGGTCGGAGCCGGTACCGGGGGGCGGCGGTCCAGGAGCGCCCCCTGGCGCCGCCGCAGCCCCGCCGTGCCCCCCCCTCCTCCCGCACTCCCGGGGGTCCCGCACGCCCCGAGCGCCCCCCGAGCGCCGCCCCGCCGAGCCCCGCACGGAGCGGGCACGGCCCGACCCACACGCGCGGATACAGAATGTCAGGGGCCGCCGCTGCAGGAAACACCAAGCACCGAAAAGGCAGAATAACTCCGTAACTCACCGTGGAACACGCCGTTGTCCGCTAGGAAGTGCCTGCAGTACTGCAGGCAGCTCTTCTTATCCAGACTCCAGTAACTCATGGTGAGGCAGCTGCCCGCTCACCATCAAAGGCTGTGACCCTGCAAGGGAAACGGGAATGGGTCACTGGCACTCAATTTGCAAAAAGCGCCCCCGACAATTGCAAGCACCGTAGTTCTTTGAGCCCTTTATGCCAAGCGGTCCGTTGGCTTCACACAATGACAACAAACGTAGCCCTTCGCTCTCCAAACGTGCCCATCTCCGTGGACATCCAGGCAAAGGGCACGGACACATTGCCTGGACAGAGCCAGAGCTGTGCTGCACTGGTGCCACCAGCCAGCAACTCCCAGGGAGCTGCAGGGAGCGACAGGCACCTCTGTCACCTCTGTCACCTCTGTCACCATCACCCCCCCAGGCACCGCAGGCACTGTGGGGCCTGCAGAGACGATCAATTTAATCCATTCACTGATGCTGTCCCATATTTAACAGGCTACAGACACATCCAACACCACCACAAAACTATAAATCCTCCCCAAGTGAAGGCTGTAGTAATTTAAAAGGTGACTCAAAGGTAATCACCCCCTGATTTCGAGAGCAGAGCAGAGCTGTGAGGACACAGGGCCCCTGTGTCCCTGCCCTTGGCAGACATTGCCCTGTGGATGAAATCGCCCATGGACAGACAATTAGAGCCTGAGGAGGGGCAGTTACATCAGCCACCCAAAATCAACACTGATGGCTACAGGCAGACACACCAGCATTTCATACTTCTTTGAAGCATGGAATTCTTAATCTCCTGTCCTGACACCAAATCCTTTCACTGGATCCTCCTTCTGCCTTTGCTATTTTATGAAGTTCAGGTTCTGGTTTCAGCAACCCAGCAACCCCTTCCTGTTACAAGCCCACTTTGGTCTCCCATTTTATCTCCCTCCCACCTTCACTCTGGTCAACCCAGCTGCTTGCTCACCCACACTTGGCACAAACAAATCCAACTGTCTTTATCCAAGCAATTCTAGCAGGATGTAAGGACACTGCCACCCAAATCTCCTCATAAAACTACTGCCAGGGGGCCTTAGTAACAAACCCACCCACAAATGAAGCACCACGGCACATGAAGTGCTTGGCCTGCAGCTCTGCTGAGGGACACTGATCCATTTCATTCAAAACAAAAAGGACAACAAATAATCTGAAATCCCAGCCAAGAGGACTGCTCTGATCCTTAACGACCCATTTAACTGCAATCATTTCCTGGGGTGCAGCCACCGCACTCAGCTAACAAGGGAACAGAAGAACGGGAGAACTTTTCCCCTTTCCCCATGCAGCCAGTGCCTCAGTGTCAATGTTTATGTTGCCTTGCAAGCGTTAGAGACCCACAGGCCAGGCTGGGTGCAACACCCGTGCAGTTCCTGCACCGAGGCTGCAGCTGCACAGGTGGGATCTGCCTCTCTCTGAGGGGAGCAGGGATGGCCTGGATGCTCTGCTGCAGGTGGGAGCCAAAAACACCTGTCTGTGGCTTGCTCCATCTGAAAACGTCGCCAGGCTCCCCTGGGGGTGTGTTCTGGGTATGGCCCGTGCATTGTTTACACTAAAGGCAGGTTTTGCCAAACTTTGGAACCCAGCAGCAATGCCCACGACCTCTGCCAGGCTTCCTCTTCTGCATTTCCTGCACTTTCACCCCGGCCAGCCAAGGGCTTTCATTATACCTGCACTAAGGCCACTCTTCCAGCCTTAATTAGTAAGACACAAGCTGTTAGCCACCTTTAATGCACAGGAATAACACCACAGCCCAGCCTGCCGCCAGCCTTTTTGCTTTAGGCTACAGACGCACTGGAGGCATCGTGTTTTAATTAAGGCAACCATATCAAATATTCACCACTAAGAATTTGCACACAATAAAAGCAGATCTTATCTCCTGCCCCGCTCCCACACGGAACCCGTATCACAGGGGAGGTTCACAGGGAAATGTGGCTGTCAATACATCCCTGCAGTGCCTCTGAAAGAGCCCCGGAGCCCCCTCCCCTCCCTCCCACGGCCGCGGCTGATACAATCCTCCTTTGTTCTTGCACAAAGGGTTCTCCCACACCACGGTGGCCCCTTGGAACAAAGGTTCTCCCGGGCACATCAGGGATGAAGGCAGACTCCCGAAGGGGTTGCATCAGCTGACACAAACATCCCGCAAGAAAACCTTCCTAAGAAACACCAGCAGTTTTTTGGATAGTTCTCAAAGTTATTTGCTTTACAGGGTTCCAGGAGAGCCCAGCCAAGATCATGCCTTACCCTACAGTACAAAAAAAAAAGCAAACAAAATCCCAACCAACCCCACACTTGGGCCAAATACCATCGTTTCAAAGGAACGTGCACTTAGGAACCTAACTGTACACAAATTTGCATCATTTCAATACAGGAGAAAAAGAACATTCTGTCTATGCCACCGACTAAAATGTGGGCTGTACTAATCACTTATTTATACATGTAGAATAAACTATTACAGTAAAAAGTGTCAATAAGCATATAATTAGGTTTAACTAGAACTGTAACAACAAAACTATCCTGGCAAAAAGTTACCAAAATCCTGACCAGATATAAATCTGAGTTCAAAACCAGCTCGATAAAGCAGCCAATTCAGAGAGAGCTGAAAACACTCCTCACTCTTCCACTCTGCAGGTTTCTCAGCTTGGGGTATCATTTTCACAATAAGCAGAATTCCTGCAGGTTCAGCCCTGAGCCTGCCACATTCATTCCAAAAGGTAAAACACTCGGTGCTTCACTACCTGAGGGCAGAGATGCTACTGCAGCATGTCAGGAATCCACTGACTTTGTACCTGGATAAAGTGTATTAATCTGGAAGTTGAGCAAGGAGTCCACTATGTGCCGTGCAGAAACACAGCACCTGAGAGAACTGCATCTGCTATTTTAGCTGATTCATTTCCATTAAACCTGTCAGCTGCCTTATTTTAGTGCTTTGAGCACTGTGTTCCATGAGAGACACTTTTCCAAAGAGCTTTGATCAGTTGTACTTTACAAGAGAGTTATTAATGGAAGGAAACTGATACTATTCAAGTTATTAATGGAAATAAACTGGTATTGCCTGTTATTAATAGAAGTAAGCTGATATTGCTCGAAGTTTGATGCAAGGAATAAGTTAACTTATATTATATTCACGTGTACATGCATGAATAAACAGATGCAGTGCAGATATAGACAGATGGATGAACAAATATGATTCTCTGTTATCAGAAAGTGGGTAAACTCACAAGGAAGGTTTCAGTCCATACGTGCTTTATGAAGTTATTTGATTCTAAAAGTTGTGTTAATGAATGTGTAAGGTATTCTGAATGCAGCAGAGGATGCATATGCCCTGCCTGGGCTGGAGAGATGCTTCTCACAGCAAGAGGCTCAGCACCAAGAACATCTGAGCCCCTCATGTCCCAGTGTATTCTGCAGCTTCCCCTCTGACACAGAGAAACCTCTGTGTGCTGTGCAGGGGAGCAGGGAATTCCCTCATTCCAGGGACTCACAGCGCTGTTACCAGCAGCTGCAGGCTGAGCCACACTCAGTGAAACATTCTCAGCTCGGGCTGCTGGAAAGGCTCAGCACAGAACTGTTCTGGGAAGCAGCAGCACAACCCAAATATTTATCTGCAGTGCTTAACCTGGACACTGAGCAGGTGCCCAGTGAGAAAGGGGATAAGCACACGGCCAGGAAGGGGTTTGAGCCTGGTGACAGCTCTCAGAGCAGCACACTGAGTGAGTTCAGGGGCTGAGACCGCTGATCGTGCCCCTCCTCACCTGCCCTGTCCCCTGCTGGTGCAAAAGAACTTCCACAGGTAACAGCAGTGACTCCATCAGACACCAGGGATTGTTCCTGATGGCAGGGCAGCTCCTGCAGGGCACTGGCACTTCCCTCAGACAAACCACAGCTCCTGGAATCATTCCTGATGGAAGGGCAGCTCCTGCAGGACACTGGCACTTCCCTCAGACAAACCACAGCTCCAGGAATCATTCCTGATGGCAGGGCAGCTCCTGCAGGGCACTGGCACTTCCCTCAGACAAACCACAGCTCCTGGAATCATTCCTGATGGAAGGGCAGCTCCTGCAGGACACTGGCACTTCCCTCAGACAAACCACAGCTCCAGGAATCATTCCTGATGGCAGGGCAGCTCCTGCAGGACACTGGCACTTCCCTCAGACAAACCACAGCTCCTGGAATCATTCCTGATGGAAGGGCAGCTCCTGCAGGACACTGGCACTTCCCTCAGACAAACCACAGCTCCAGGGATCATTCCTAAAGGCAGGGCAGCTCCTGCAGGACACTGGCACTTCCCTCAGACAAACCACAGCTCCAGGAATCATTCCTGATGGAAGGGCAGCTCCTGCAGGACACTGGCACTTCCCTCAGACAAACCACAGCTCCAGGGATCATTCCTGATGGCAGGGCAGCTCCTGCAGGACACTGGCACTTCCCTCAGACAAACCACAGCTCCTGGAATCATTCCTGATGGCAGGGCAGCTCCTGCAGGACACTGGCACTTCCCTCAGACAAACCACAGCTCCTGGAATCATTCCTGATGGAAGGGCAGCTCCTGCAGGACACTGGCACTTCCCTCAGACAAAACCACAGCTCCACTTTCAGCAGTTTCAGAGCTCATATCTACCCATGGGAAGTATGACTTATGAAAAACTGATTCCTCTCCTTAGCCCCAAATGGTGTATAAAGTTCATGTTCCTGGTAATGAAAGGAAAGTCCAGAAAACACTGAATATTGAGCAGATTACTGATTTTGGAAGCTTGTGCCAGTTGATGACAAATTTTAGCATGAAAAATAGTTCAGAGATGCTGGGGTTTACAATTGACACAAAGGAAAAAATATAACAAAATAATAATATTAATACAAGAGAAGGTAAGAAATGAGAAGAGCAATCCAGAGTCACACAAAGGCCACCCCAAGTGTGTGGTGGAAATAATGCTGTGATGGAAACGATGCTGTGTTGGCCCCAGCTAAGGCCAGAGCCCTCTGATGAGCTTTAGAGATCTCAGTATGGGAGGGAGGACAGACCATCTGGCTGGCACTAAGCAGCAGGAACAGAGTCCAGAGAGAAAGGCTGGGCTTTAGTGTGGCAGCTGGGATTGTGGAGGGGCATGCAGCATCTCTGATGACACTATCCCGTGTGGGCAGCTAGCTCCCAGTCACTGCAAACAGAAAATAAACACCACAGGACAAATACTACTTTGAACTTCCCCTGGAGAACCCTGAAGTGGTATTGAAAACCTAAGCAACTCAGGTTCACAACAAACCTTCAGTGTTATTAGAAGGGAGGAGTGAAGTGCTTTATCTTCAGTTTGAGAACAAGAGATCCACTTGCTCTCCTCAGGAACAGAGCAAGGGCTGCCCAGAGGGGACCTCTGGGGTTTCTCTACAGTTTCTTAGCTGGATAAAGAAATGTTCCACATCGAGCTCTACATCATTTCCCAAGGTGCCAGCAGCACTCAGCAGCTTGGCAGACACACTGCAGAGCACACAGACACTTCTCCAGGACACGCTCCCCAGGGCCCAGGGCTCAGCCCTTTGTTGCACTGATATTAGAAATAACAGGTACTGACCAGAGGGACAGAAGTCATTTGCATTTCTGTTCACACCCCAACACACAGCCAGGAAACTTTACGCCCTCACCAACTTCCTTTCCCTGGACCATATTAAAACATGCTGCAGGTTCTCTCCTAGTTAATCAGTAGCCATCAACAGGAACTTCCCAGTCCATGTTTTTATTTTCTAACCAAACTGACAACTCTGGTGGAACAACCCTCAAGCTTTCAGAGACCAGTTCTGCACAACACGGGCTGGGTTTTTTGAACAGTATCCACAAACCAAAGAAGTTCTTGGATGAAAGGATTAGCCACAATTAGACCTAAAAAAACAAATCTGAAGAGATTATAAAACCCTAATATGATGATATTCCATGGGGCATTCACCCATCTGCAGTCTTGGGATTCTTATTCCACTAAGCCACCAACAGTCACCCAAATATTGCTAAGCATTTAAGCTGGTCCAAATTCATGCAGATTTAGATTTAACTGTCACACAAGCCAGGCTCTAAGGGTTCCACACATCATCTGTGCAAATCTCCACTTTAATCAGCATCAAATATCAACATTCACTCAAAATAACTTGCATAAACATTGCTAAAGTTACACATATGGGAGCCAGGCAGAATAGGCAAGGCACCCAAGATGGAAGTTCCATACTGCTGACACAAAAAGACATTGATATCATTGAGATCAATATATCATGATAGCATTTTCATACTTCCAAAAGAAAGTTTTACCTACCTATGGTATTAACTAGGTCATTAATGTATGGCTACTTTCCAGAGTTAAAGCATCTTGTATAAACAAAAAGCTTAAAAATACCCTCTAAGTTACACTCCCTTTTGAACAGCAAATATTTAACCATAAATATTACCAGCATGGATTACTAGCATCAACAATGCTTGGCAGCAGAAAACAAAACCATCCAGTATGGGATCCTTTTCTTATTTCTCTAGGAACTGGTGTGGAGGAATAACAGCGGAGATTTTTGCCTGGTTTGTTTTTCTGAGAGATGAGTTCCCTAACCAAACAAGCCATGAGGCCAGAAGAGCTGTGCTGGCACCACGCTGGCAGCAAAGGTGTCAGAAGGGACGAGCCAGAACGGGAGCAAAGAAACACATCCTGGGGATTTCCCTGGGAGCTACTGGGAACTCACAATTCAGAGATGTTTAATCAAAGGGGAAAGGTCACAGCAGAGTCTGGGATGCAGACACTGCACTTGCATGCTCTTAGATAGAGTGGACTTATTGAGAATGCAAATTTAAAAAAAAAATTGTCTGGTATTTTGATTATTCTCCCAGCAGAGCACTAAACACATCTTGCATCGCTCACCAGATGAAGACAGAAGCTCAGCCCAACCCTGACTGCAGCCAGTTTGGGTCCTGCTAGAGGACAAATTCCCAGGATTTGCTCTTCAGGAGCAAGAGGAACAGGCTGGGCTCCCTGCACCCTGGCAGGTTCCCTGGCACCCAGCCCTCCCAGGCAGGCAGGACACGGGGCTGAGCTCCCTGTGCAAAGGACACCTCTACCTGTGCCGGCCCAGCCAGCCCACAGCAACCCCTGCTCCTCCCGGGGCTGTTCATTCCCATGCAGCTTTTGTTCCCCACTCCTTCTGGAAGCCATGAAAAGCATGTGTCAGCACAACTTGCTGCTGAGGAAGGCATTAGAAAGGATTTGAACTGACTCCCCATGGCAACGGACCCTGAAAGGGAATTAGCATTTGCTCCCCATTCCTCCAGAAGCCTAAATGGAATTTGTTTTTCTCCTCTTTAAGGAATTATTTGCAGGAGGGCAGCATGCTGCTGCCTCTGAGGTGCCTGCTCAGTAGGCACAGCTTTAACTGGCACCTGCCTGGCATACCCTGTTCAGGGTAACACTCATCCCATCAGACATGGGATGGGGAATAGGAGTGAGAGTCCATCCATGTTTTCCTTACACACATCTCCAGTGCTCTGCACACCTTTCTGCTGCCTCTGCCAGCTCTCTGTACACTCGTTCACTAAATCCAAATCAGGTTTGAGTTTCCTGCACAGAGGGTTTCAAACTGCAAATGAATGCAGGAGTCTTTCTGTAAATGCAAACCTAAAATGTACAGAGACAACTCACAATGATAAACTGTGAGATAAAAATAGGACACCTTGAAAGACTTCTGCCAATGCAGCCATGTCCAAGGTATGGACAGGGATGACCTGCACCCTGTGTACTTGGCCACTTAGCAATGCCTGTGTGGTTCCCAAGGAGTGGGCATTTCACACCATAAGAGCCTCTGTGCTGATCATCAGTTAGCACAGTTGGTAATTGCTAACATTCTTCCTTTTTTTTTTTTCACCTGTGGGTGGAACAACAGCCAAGCAAAGGAGGAGAAGCTGGTTGAGGCTCAGCAGTGCCTGGTGTGACCCACGCATCCAGCCACAGGCTGGGTCACGCTCGGTGTGCAAGGGAACAGGAACTCCGTGTCACTTCCAATCAGTCACGTCTGTGACACAGCACACACCACTCTGCACCACAGCCTGCCTCCACTTGAAGTTTCCTGCAAGCAACCTTGAGTTACTTCAGCCTCAAGAGACTCACGTGGGCACCTCATGCTAAGACCTGTAACACACACGGCCCAACGCCTCTGGAGTGGTTTCACATCCCTCAGGGGCTGACTGAGCCTCCAGCAGGGCACCTGGCATCCTCAGCACCCTGTGCCTGGCTTCTTCTAGCCCTGCAACGGGCATCTGCTCCAAACCCTGCCCACCTCTCCCTGCCCCTCCTCTGCACTTCCACTGCCCCTGGGGAACCTTTGTGGGTGCCCATCTGCAGTGTCACATTGTGGATGCCCCAGCCTGCCTTCCCACCCCTCAGATCTGTGCTCCACATCACTCTCAGCCACCCAGGCACGCCCAGACAGTCCTGTAGTGTCCGATGAGCAGCAAAAGGCTCCAAAGTCAGGAGAGCAGAGGGCAAGCTCACATCTCTGGGGTAACAGTAGCCCTGACCGTGGAGACTGGAACAAGAAAGCCACCTTTGTTACAGAAAACAGTGCCAGTTTCCTAAAATAAACAAGAATGGAGGAAAAGGAGTACACAAGAACACACAGCTCCCTCCTGGCCGTTAGATCAGTCTGGCACCAGAAGCACCCTCTGCTCGTGGGCTGGGAAGCAGAGCCAGATCTGTCCCTGGCACAGCCCGGAGCCACATGTTCAAACAATGAGTGCCCTGCCCAGGGAGCACCCCTCGCTGGCCAGTGCCTCTCACGCTGCTCAGAGGATGCTCTGCATCCCACCGTGCCACGAGCAAAGGGCCACAAAGCTGCTTGTACAGCACCCTCACTTCACCACAGCCGAGTACGTTTGGAGCACTCCTGGAAGGAGTTTCTGTAAGAGCCTCCGAGGCAATCAGGCATGAGAGTCTCACCTCCTCTGAAAGCACAGGCACAAAATGCTGTCCTGCTGCACACAGTACAGCAGGTCTCCAGCAAACCTGGAAACACATTTGCTTTCCTCATTTGGAGAGTTTGCTTTTGTTTATTTAACATTCGGCCTTGTTTAAACTTATTAAAAAGCCCAGAGCAAACAAACAAAACAAATCTCCACACTACCCCACGTGGCTGTGCCCTGGCTGTGCCACCAACGTTATCAATTTAAATTGAATTGGATCTTGGGTGACACCTTAGAAAAAAACCTCAGCGTATTCAGATTTCATTAAAGGAAAACTGTTCCATTTATAGAAAGATTACTTTGTAGAGCCAACAGAAACACGCAGCTTAAAGCCTTTCCCAGAAATGAGGGGAAGCCAAATCTTGAACAGAGGACTAATTTTCATTCTGTATTTTGATGCTCGTGAAACTGTTTTACTGCCACGGGTATTTCTTGACAGTGTTTTAAATTACAGATCGGCTCATGCAAAACTGGGAGCTGTTAATAGCGGGTGGCCTCTCCTTTGCTTTTATGGAGAGAAAATTTTATTCTCCTTCTCAAATACCGGTGATTTTGATCAAAGTCATGGCGGGACACCCGCCTCAACGGCTGAAAGGACAGCAGCATTAAATCAATTCCCCAGGCAGCCTCCCAAGCCGAGCCCCTATTGTTAAAATAATGAGTTGTGCACCACTTGATCCCAACCCACCAGCTGATCCCCATTTTTATAGACAATAGGTAGCACAGAACCAAAAAGCACCCGTGAATGGATCATTTCTCACAAATTGTGCATCTTCAGCTGATAAAACTTAACATTTCTTCCTGTAACAGCCTATGGGCATTTTTAAATGTAGAAAAAGAGCCTCCTTCAGAGTTAAAACCCGATTTTATAAAAGTAGCACTCTCACACTTATTCCAGGGAGCTGATGCTTAAAGAACCAGGAAGATTTTTTTAACAGCGTGCATACACTCTGCTGCCTCTCACCTCCCAAAAAGCCTGGATTTTCTTTCCATATCCCACATTATCTTTAACTGAGGTGCCTCACTGTAGGGTTGAACCTTGCCTCTTTTTTCAGTACTGTTACCTGCAATTATTCTTTCACGTTTCAGAACAAACACCTTAACTTTCTTTCGTTCCCTAAGTTTTGCAACATGTGGGCCAGAAGTCCCAAGGACAAGTAAATCAGGAGGGCCCCCTGAAAACAGGCAAACATTGTGTTTTATAACTCAGGAGTTAAAGCACACTTTAAACAAAGAGCCTATGACTGGTCCATCAGATAAGGCTTATATCTTTCTCCCTGGAATTTAATAACACTTCTTCTAAAACACTTTTCGGCCGGCTGGAGTTGAAGTTCCCAGAATTGCACAGAGTAGCTTAATTACAAAAAAAACGTGTATGGAGTTTAATTCCTACCTCATTGTACTTCCTTAAAAAAATATGGCTTATGGAGTAATTCGAAATAAGGTATTTTCAGAGAGGACTCCGTCCAGCACGAGGTTTGACTCTCCTCAGCACCGTGGCAGCACCTTCCAGGTGGGGACAGGCACGCTCCCACCCTGCGGCACTGCTGGCTGCTGTCCTGCGCTCCTCATCGGGGGGCCGGGATTTTCCAGCAAGCCTCACTGAACACGGGCTGAGCCAAGCGGCTGCAGCTCGCTCCGGTTTCACCGCCCGCGGCCCAGGTGCTGCCCTGGCACCGCCGCGGGGCAGAGCCGCCCCGGCACAGGGCGAACGGGGACAGCGGCTGCGGTTCACCCCGGCCACCCCCTCACACACGGCCGGGGCACGGCGGCTGCAGCGGCACCCGGGAGAGCCCGGAGCGGCTCCTCCGCACAGAGAGCGCTCGGGCACGCCGAGCTGTTTGTGAAACGGGATGAAAAGAAGTTACAGCTCGCAACGCCCCACCTCAACTTCGGGCCGCGAACACCGGGAGAAACCAGCATCAACCGCATGGGAAAGCCCAGAGGAGGCTCGCAGGGACACCGTCCCGTCCCGTCCCGCCGCAGGAGCGCCCGCGGGGCCCCTCACAGGGACGGGGCTCGGGAGTCCCGTCCGCCCTCACTCACCGCGGCCGCCGGCTGGGCTCGGTTCGGTTCGGTTCGGTTCGGTTCGGTGCGGTGCCGTCCCTCGCCGCCACGGCCGCACAGCCGCGGTGCGGGTGTACAACCTGCTCCCGTTCAAACCCCAGCGCTGCCGCCCGCCCCGCCCGGCCCGCCCCCGCCGCGAGCCCTGCCGAAACCCGGAGCGGCCACGGCGGAGCGGAGCGAGATCCAGAGAGCATCCGCGGCGGCCCGAGCCGAGATCCAGCCCCGGTGTTGCCGCGGCCCCGTTCAACCTGCTCCATCGCTCCATTGTGTGCGCGCTGCGAGCGGCGGGGCAGCGCCGCCCTCTCCCCTCAGCACCGCCCGGGACCGAGCCCCGCTCCCCTCAGCACCGCCCGGGACCGAGCCCCGCTCCCCTCAGCACCGCCCGGGACCGAGCCCCGCTCCCCTCAGCACCGCCCGGGACTGAGCCCCGCTCCCCTCAGCACCGCCCGGGACTGAGCCCCGCTCCCCTCAGCACCGCCCGGGACTGAGCCCCGCTCCCCTCAGCACCGCCCGGGACCGAGCCCCGCTCCCCTCAGCATCGCCCGGGACCGAGCCCCGCTCCCTCGGCATCGCCCCGAACTGAGCCTCGCTCCCCTCGGCATCGCCCGGGACTGAGCCCCGCTCCCCTCAGCATCGCCCGGGACTGAGCCCCGCTCCCCTCAGCATCGCCCCGCACTGAGCCCCGCTCCCCTCAGCATCGCCCGGGGCTGAGCCCCGCTCCCCTCAGCACCGCCCGGGGCTGAGCCCCCGGCCCCGCTCCCCTCAGCACCTCCCGGGGCTGAGCCCCCGGCCCCGCTCCCCTCAGCACCTCCCGGGACTGAGCCCCCGGCCCCGCTCCCCTCAGCGCCTCCCGGCCCGACCCCCGCCCGGCCCGGCAGAGTCTCCTCCCGGCGGGACTCACCGAGCTGCCCGGGCTGAGCCGTGGGGAGCGGTGCCGGTGGGACGCGATGGGAAAAGAGAGAGAAGCGGCCCCTCGGGGCGGCCCCTCGCCCGGCGGGTGCCATGGAGACCCCCGGCCCTCCCATCCCACCCATGGGCAGGGACACCTTCCACTGGCCCAGGCTGCTCCAAGCCCCAATATCCAACCTGGCCTTGGACAAGCCCAGGGATGGGGCAGCCGCAGCTTCTCTGGGCACCCTGCGCCAGGGCTTCACCACGCTCTGAGTAAAACAATTCTTTCTTAAATCCAATCTAAACCGATCTCCCTTCAGTTAAAGCTATTCCCCGTTCTCCTGTCTCAATAGCCCTGCTCAGAAGTTTGTTCTCAAAGGATGCAAACAGCAGCCCCGTGCCCACGCTGCCGGTGGGCTCCGAGGGGCCGGGGATGTTTATTGCCATTTGCCTGACATGCCACACCAGCAATAAAAGGTCTGCGCAGTGTCGGAGGTATTTTTCTTGGGCCATTTGGAGGCCAGGTCTCTCACTCCCTGTGGTCTTTTGAAGATGTTGCATCGATCAGGGCACGTTCAGAGTTGCAGGGGCAAAGGCACGAGTGCTGAACAGTTTAATTCTTGTCCTTATTCCCAGTCACAGAACTGCCTCCTGCGCTGGGCACCGCTGCGGGTGAAGGCAGGGATGGAGCTCCTGAGGCAGCCGTGGGGGTTTTATGCAATGGAGAAAATGCTGCTTCTCCCCCAGCCAGCTCAGCCGGGTGCTGCGGGGATATTTGTCTCTGCTCCTATTACTGCTGTTCCAATAGCCAGGCCTCCCACAGAGACAGGATCTGCAACCTCTCAAGCCCTGCACAGATGGAAAGCACAGCTTTGAACTGAATTGGGCACTTTCTGAGGGGGGAGGGTGTGCTGGTGGGCTGGTTGGGTTTTTTTTTCTTAAGATAAGCCCTGCGTGATAAGGAAAACAGCATTAACAAACAATTACAGGACCTGACCCTCAAGAAATCATTTGTCACTGCAACCCCAAATCTATGTGAGGGAACAACACACTCGGTTCACACTCGCCCACACCTCATCTCTGCTTGCTAGAAATGCAGCATGTGGCTTCCTGAGACTTTTCTCTCAGCTTTACAGTGGATTTTTGTGATGAATCCTCCAGTGACTCATCTACAGAACAGAAGTGCAAAGTCCAGAATTGTATTTAATTATTACAGAAAATAAACCATAAGTGTACAGTTATGCCCAGCTTGGAAAAGCTCCTGCTTCCCAGATGTAGGAACACATAAACCCCCATGAGAAGTGGATTATTGCTGAGCCTGGATGTGTACTTTGGGGTTAGAACTCAGCTTTGAGTTGTGCTCTGGGGGGTGCCACAGCCAGTCCCAAATCCCTGACTGTCTAATGAGTTTCACATCCAAGAACCACAGTGGCGGCTGGCTCAACCCTTCACTGCCTTACACATAAACCCAGAATCTCACTTATTTTCCATTTTCCAACAGGCACAGACACCTGGTTTGCTGCCCCAGAGCTGCCTCCCCTCTCCCCCACACCGGGTTCCAAGACACTGCAGATATTTCATGGCTCGCTGCTCCCCAGCACCAGCCTCACCCTGGGAGGACCAGGAACAAAAGGAGTAAAGAACTACGAACATCTATTCTTACCCAAGGAAACTGGTTTGTTTTAAGGATCTCAAGAGTCACAACTTTGTCCTGAAGTCAGCAGAGAAAATGTTAATGTAGCAACTAATTGCCAGAAAAGAAATGCTAAATTATTGAGGTTTTTTGTACCACAGTCTTCTTCCCTGTGTTTCACTGGAAAGCAATCATATAGAAAGAAAGAAAATCTGTAAAACACTTCACTTTAAATAAATATTGCGACTGTGGGAGGTTAAACAAGGGTCAAGGGCTTGGTATATAAAACATGTAACAACGAACTTAGGAAATTCAATCTTTATTCTGAGAATATTTACAACATAAATAGTAATACACTCATATACTTCACATGTGTATCAAAAATAAAGAATTCAAGTTCTTAGCACAGTGTGATCCTCCTCGTCAAATTTCATGTTAAAGTTTTATATGCATCTAATTTTAGGTACTTACAGAACCATCAGAAAGAAACAACACAGGTTTTTCCTCTTCAAATGAAAGTTGTCTTTGAAAAATTTGGATTCTTTGATACACCAAGTGATTTTTTTTTTCCCCTGAGGAACTTTGGTTATTACAACCTTATCAGCTTTTTAAGATCAGCCATAACAAATCACCTTTTATATCACTAACAATGCAACCCATTATTCAAGATGAACGAGTCTTAAACCACAAATTACACCAAGAAAGTGGCATAAGAACAGAGCTGAAACAAAAAGGTTGTGTTTAAACCCATCCCACCAGCTTTGTAAAGGCCTGACATGGGGTTTGAGGTGCCCCTCAAACCTGCACTGGGCAGCACAGCTTGGAGGAGTTCAGCAGCTGGGAAACTGGACAACTAATTTAGGACATCACTGTGGAGAAGTTCGGCATCAGAACATTTTCACTGGTGTCCTGCACACTACTGCTGAACTTTAATCCCACGTGGGTTATGATATGGGATATATTCTAAATAACCAGGAACTGGGGGTTTATATTCTGTGTAACCCATTAACTGTTTGTGTTTGAGACAGGGACCCTCAACATCACAGCACTGTTTGTGGTCACAAACACACACAAATCCCAGAACCTGGGGAGCTGCATTCCCCACCTTTTCACCTCCCAGCAGAGCTTCTAACCCAGCTCACAAACTCTTTCAGCCTCTGCAGGAATTTATTGCTGCTTATGTGCTCCTGGACTCTTTCAGAGTAGCTTTGTTCTTTCCATATGCCTTTATTTTTCTTCACGGCCTTGAGCTCAGCCCGGAGGAGCCTTTTGTGCAGTTTCCAGTAGAGGCGGGAGTGGTGGGGCAGCCCCTCAATCCGGGCTGCTCTGGCCAGCCCTTGGCTCAAGAGCTCTTCGTTCAAGCACGTGCTGAGAAATCCACCCTGTAAAAACCACAACAAATGGATAGTCACCACTGGAACGGGGTTATTTGGGGTTTGGTGGGAACTCCCTCAGAGGTACAAGCTTTACTCGTGGCTGTATCTATGCTTTGGCAGAAGTTAATAAAGGGAAGAGGAATGTAGGTGACTTAAAGCCCAACTCCAGTGTGAGGGTGGGCACAGGGTACCCAAAGCAGCTGTGGCTGCCCCTGGATCCCTGGCAGTGCCCAAGGCCAGGGCTTGGAGCAGCCTGGGACAGGGGAAGGTGTCCCTGCCCATGGGCTGGGACTGGATGGGCTGTAAGTCCCTCCCAACCCAAACCATGCTGTGATTCTATAAGGCAAGGCATTTGTGAGGGAACATTGGCTAACAAACATTAGGCTAATCAGAACTACAGGATGCCTTTTTGGCACTGCAGAGAAGCACATTCCTGCCATGAATCAGTCTGAAAAACGACTGCTCCTGCAATCGGATTTGCAAATGCAACATTTAAAATTCACACCCAGGGAGATAAATCATAAATAATAACATTTGTTAAAAGTACTGAGATGACTGTGTGACTACAGTCACATCCAACACTGCAGATAAGAGGCAGTTTTTGTCTCTGTCTTTACCTTATTGACCAGAACGAGGCAGTCCAGGGCCGAGCTGTCCCTCCCCAGGAGCTGGAACCACAGGGGCTGTTTGGGCAGCAGCTCCTGCTGCAGCCAGGCCCTGCCCCCCGGGGCCAGCTCCACCCCGGCCAGGCGGATCAGCAGGAGCCCCTCCGGCTGCCCTGCAAGGGAAAGGGACAACCCTGGTGCTGGGGAAAGCTCAGCCTTTGCACACACCCTCAGCTCTTGGTGCTGAATTGATTCCCGTGGGCCAAAACAATCCCTTTTAGTTCCTCAAACAAAACAGGAATTTGGTCTCATCTCTTCTTCAGGAAAAAAAATAAATTCAAGATTGCTTAATTTAAAATGAATTTTGGTTTATTTTGCATGGAAAGAAAAAGATCTGCTCCCACTCTCAGTCCCTCTCCTTCATCCAAAGGGGCAGAAGCATCAACACTTGCTGGTGTTTGCACAGCCAGTGTGAGAGTCACAGACTTGATGGACAGTTTGTTTCTGACACCAAAAGTGTCCCCAAAAATGGGTGTCTGCAAATAAAAGCACAATCCCAACAGAGGCTTTCTGCCAGGAATGAGATGAGCTGTGCAAGCAGAAGCACTGCCTGAGTGCTCACTTCTGCTGCTGGAAAATATCACAGGAACTGTAAGGATTAACACAAACACCGGTGACAAATTCTCTGTCCTGGTCTCCTCATGTCTTTTATTCCCCAGTTTCACACCTGCAAAGCACAGAAAGACCAAAAGGCAGAGGTGGAAATGTGCCTCAGCCCTCCCTCTCAAGCTTGCAGCCACTCTAAGAGCAGCACATTTCATTTCTGCCCTTGCTCTTCACACTCTTTTCCTCATTACTCACATTTTTTCTGGATGGCTGAGATGAAAGGAATGGTGATGGGAATGTGCTCAACTTCCAGGCCCTGCTCTGTGATGTGATGTAATTTCCCTCTCAATTTCACATTCTTTTCTACAAACTCCACAGGTATATCCAAAGGACTTGTGAATTTTGTTGTCTAGTGATAGGAGGAAGGGAAAGACAAAATTGTAAGAAAAAATACACAGCAGTTACAGCCACACTAAATCCAACTTCTTAAAACAGTTTGGGAAATTACACCTCTATTATGAGACACCATGGGCAAGTAAATACATATTTAATGATCAGCTGCAGAAGCTGTGCCAGCCTCTCCACACTTACCATCCTCCCTGTTTTACAGGGCTTGCAACATCGGCACAGACATAAAAACCAGGTTTAGAGAAAGAACAGAAACTGCTCTTTTCCGAGCGATGCCTATTGAAGTTCACTTGATTCCCCGAGAAAAGAGCGTTTTAGAAGCAGCCTGAATGGGGCTGGGACAGGGGAGAAAGGAAGCCAAAGGCCAGACACGCTGAAAACAAAGGCGGAGCCGGGAGGGCAGAAACAACCCCGCCTTTGATGCCGGAGGAAACCAGGAGAGGGACAAAGGCAGGTGAACAGCTCTGAGAAGATCACAAGAAGATTAAATTTGATACTACTGCCTGGGAGGATCCAAAGGGGATGGTTATGTGATCACACAGGAAAAGCAAGCTGAGCAGCAGCAAAGACTTGGGCTGTGGCACAGGAATGGAGCAGCCACCGGTTTGGGGTGAGCGAGAAGGACACGAGAGACCCCAAAAAATTAAGACCCCCAAAATTTAAGACACTGAGGTGTCACTGTAAGAGGCCTTAGCAGAGCACTGACCTACAGAGAGCTGTGAAACCCACTGGGCAGTGATGTACAACTGCTGGGAAATAAACCCCCAAAACCACAGCTAAAGATGTGTCTGTCTCCTGTGGGTTATTTATTCAGCAAACCTCCCCCTCTGCAGTCCACGGGGCCTCCCACTAGGAACACGGGAATTTGGGACCTTGCAGGCAGGAAGCCTGGAGGTTTTTAGGAACAAAAGTTGTTCAAAGCTGCTCTCATTTGCTCTGGAAGCTCCACCAGCCAGGTTAATGCATTCACAAGCACTTGAGTCAAAACCAACCAAAAAAAAATCAGAGAAAAAGATTTCTGGCAACATGTGTAGTTCAGATTTTCTGGTAGGATTTTTAAGTAAAATCTCCACACAAATGTTCTCTTGTGGCACTTGGAATTGTGCAGGGGGAAGATGAAGGTAACTGATTTTTGAAGCAGCTGGAAGCCTGTGGGAGCACAGTGGCTCCTGCCGTGGAGGTTCAGCTCCTCCAGCAGTGAGCAGCGTGGTGTTAGTCCAGCGTGACCTGAGCATCCTGGGCGCGAGGGAGGATTTGGGTGGCGTTTAAAACCATTCAGAAGCAGTTCTGTGTGTGTGGAGGGACAGAGAATACGCGAGGAAAGCGGCTGTTCGGCTGTGTCTGGACAAGGGAGGCTGCTGGAGCTGCACAGCGGGACAGGCAAAGGGGCCACGGCCCCTCCCGGGGGCTTCAGGAACGGGCGAGAACAGGGGATGCCTCGGACAGTGATATGGAGCCCCTCGAGACCTGAATCAAACTTGGCTTGTTTTTTTTTTCACTTGTTAATCAGTAGCTGTAGCAGGACCGTTATGATTAAGCAACCGCATTGTGAACCTTGCACGCTTGGCTAATCTTTAGTTTTAAGGCAAGGGAAGACAATGCCACGATGAATGGGCTGTCTGGGCGGGAGCCACCAGGAGGGGAGGCTGAGCCGTCCCTGGGGAAAGGCAATTCCAGGGGCCGGACAGCGCTGACCCACGGAGCACCCACCCCAAAGGGGCTCAGGCGGAGGGAAGGGCTGGGCTGGACTATCAGCACGAGAAACCACAGACACAGCTAACACAGAGGGGGCTGAGTGCGAATTAATAGAAAAGCTATGGAATTTGTAAGCAGTGGACGCTGATGTGTTGTTAATATATACAAAAAATGTTCACCATTGAGGAGCGGGGAGCCTTTCGCGGGAACCACCAGCTCCTGCTTTGCGCAAAGCAGAACAAAACAGAGCAATGCTGTGGCCGGGAACAGCCCCCGGGCGGGACAGCCAGGGGCGGTGAGGGACGGCCGGTCCGGCCCGGCCCCTCCGCCCACGGTCCGAGCAGCCGTGCGGGCTCTGTCCGGTCCTGAGGGGCCGTGCCGGGCTCCCTGCGGTTCTGAGGGGCCGTGCCGGGCTCCCTGCGGTTCTGAGGGGCCGTGTCGGGCTCTCCCGCATCCCCCGGGCCCGTGCCGGGCTCTCCCCGGTTCTGAGCGGCTGTGCCGGGCTCTCCTGCATCCTCCGATCCCGTACCGGGCCCCTCCCGGTTCTGAGCGGCTGTGCCGGGCTCTCCCCGGTTCTGAGCGGCTGTGCCGGGCTCTCCCCGGTTCTGAGCGGCCGTGCCGGGCTCTCCCCGGTTCTGAGCGGCTGTGCCGGGCTCTCCCGCATCCCCCGGGCCCGTGCCGGGCTCTCCCCGTGTAAGAGACGGATTCTCGCTTGCATTTAGCGGTTCGTGACACCCCGGTTCTGAGGGGCCGTGCCGGGCTCTCCCGCATCCCCCGGGCCCGTGCCGGGCTCCCCCCGCGCCCCCCGGCCCGGTCCCGCACTCACCACGCGGAAGCTCCGCGCCAGCAGCAGCACCCCGGCCACGGCCGTGCCGGCGATCAGGCCCTGCGGAGGAGAACGGCGCTCAGCCGGGCCCAGCGGGTCCCCCCCCGGCCCGGTGCCCGCCCAGCCCCGGTGCCCGCCCAGCCCCGGTACCCGCAGCAGCCCCAGGTGCGCGTCCGCCCACTCGGACAGGCGGGCCAGGGCCAGCGCGGCGCGCTCCGAGCCGCCACCGCCACCGCCACCGCCGCCCTGCTCCGGCATGGCCGCGTCCCGAGCGCCCCCGCGGGGCACGGGAAACACCGCCCGGAGCCGGGAAACACCGCCCGGGGCCGGGAAACACCGCCCGGGGCCACCGGGGCCGGGAAACACCGCCCGGTGCCCCGGGAAACACCGCCCGGGGCCGGGAAACACCGCCCGGGGCCGGGAAACACCGCCCGGTGCCCCGGGAAACACCGCCCGGGGCCGGGAAACACCGCCCGGTGCCACCGGGCCCGGGGCCGGGAAACACCGCCCGGTGCCACCGGGCCTGGGGCCGGGAAACACCGCCCGGTGCCGCGGGAGCCGGGAAACACCGCCCGGATCCCCGGGAAACACAGCCCCGTGCCACCGTGCCTGGGGCCGGGAAACATCGCCAGGTGCCACCGTGCCTGGGGCCGAGAAACACCGCCCCGTGCCACGGAAAATGGAAACACCGGCCGATGCCACCGGAGCCGGGAAACACGGCCCGGTGCCCCGGGAGCCGGGAAACACCGCCCGGTACCCCGGGAGCCGGGAAACACGGCCCGGGGCCAGGAAACACCGCCCGGTGCCACCGTGCCATGGAGTGACACCGGCCCCGAGCAGCCCCGCCCGGGGCACTGCCAGGGATCCAGGGGCAGCCACAGCCTCTCTGCCCGCCCTGTGCCAGTGCCTCCCCGCGTCCCAGCAAGGAATTCCTGCCCAATCTCCCAGCCAGCCCTGCCCTCTGGCACTGGGAGCCATTCCCTGTGTCCTGTCCCTCTGTCCCTTGTCCCCAGCCCCTCTCCAGCTCTCCTGGAGCCCCTTCAGGCCCTGGAGGGGCTCTGAGCTCTCCCCGGAGCCTTCTCAAACCCGTACCACACCTCCTCTGACCCTTCAGATGCTCCTTTCTTCTTGACATTTTTAATTTGTTCAGTTTGTTGTTCTTCTTGTTGTGGTGGTGGTGGGGTTGTGTTTTGTTTTGGTTTTTTTTTTATGTTGAAGATGTTTAAGTCTGCAATAATTCTAATGTTAAAAAGAAAAATGACTTTCAAACAGAATTGGTAGAAAAAAAAGTAGCAAGATCAAAATTTTATGGGTGCTCTTCAGCAGCCTGCTAAGGGCCTGGCACAGCAGCAACATTTCCAACTTACAAGGCTGCTACTTAAATGAAAAGCACTAATCCATAACTTGTTTCACCACTTTGAAAAAGGACACAGTTATTTCAGGTAACATATCTATTCCTACCAATTTGGAGTTTATGTGCAGTTTTGATGTTGTTGAGATAATCTAGTTATTGATAAGCAATCCTTAACCCATCTTTATTGGGTTCACTATTTCACTTTAGAAACAGTGAAAAAAAAATTGCAAGGTAAACCCCAAATGTAATACACAGCAAATTTAATTTCTCAGCTCCTGCACTTAAAGGTTTTTGTCAATCAGAAAAGTTAAAACAACCCCTCTAGGTGTGCACAAGATGCAATAAAATAAGCAGCCCATGGTCCCAGTGAGGGAACAGACCTGAAGTGCCTCACAGAGTTACTGCAGCAGAGATGGTGGGACAGGGACTGAAAGGTGCTGCCATCAATCTGACATTTTTATGTTGATTTTGTTCCTCTGCAGAGGGGAAATTGGAGGACGTTCAGCTTGGGCAGTAAACCCCATGTGATTTCACTTGGCAGGAGTGGTGTTGCTGTGCCTGAAACAAACTGTGAGGTGTGTCCCTTGAGGGAAGGGACAGAGGACAGGAGGCAGTGTCCAGTGAAGCCCCAGGTCAGTGTCCTCTTCCAGACCCCTCCTTACTCCTGATGCCAAGGAGACCCCTTGAACACCCCATCCAAAGGTGGTATTGGGTCACTTTTCCCCCAAAACACACAGCAGCAGCAGATCCCAAACCCCCTCCCAGCCCAATCCTTCAAATATTGACACAAAACACGGCAGAGAAGCTGGTGCACCTTTCCAAGGGATGTTTAATAGTTTTCCTTTTTAATACCAATGTTCCATCCACCCAGCGGGGTCCGAGTGCCTCTCCAGCACCTGTGGGTCCCTAAGGCACTCAGGAGGGAGCTCAGTGGGAGAAATCCAGCAGGAATGTTTCCAGCACATGGCACCAGCAGGGAATTCTGCAGCAGCTCTGCCACAGGACTGCGCCCCTTGGATTTGTGTGAGGGCGAGTCCTGCACCAGCTCCCCGGGAATTTGGCAACTTTGTCATCACCAACTCACTCTGCTCACCCCGGGCTGGGGGAAGCCTCCTTGCTCCCACTGCTCTTGAGAATGAATATTCAAATTTCAGTAATACAGTTTGGAAAACCAACCGATTGGTTTTCCTCTAGCAACTCACCCCTTTCCAAAGGCCCACTGCCCTCCCTTGGGAAGCACCTCCAGCTCCAGCTGCAGGGCTCAAGGCTCAGAGGATTGTGCGTTACTCCAGTCCTACCTTACAGCACTTTGCCCTCAAGAAAGTACCTTGAACGTAAATCAGACTGCCTTGAAACAGCGGAAATAAATTAAACAAATGTAACTCGCTTATAAAAATATTTTCTTATAAATCTTTAAAGCTTATAAAAGCCAGAAAATACATTTAAAAGAATCTCTGGAACATTTCATCCTTTGAAGCGCGGTTACAGTTCAGAAAAGTGAGAAGAAGCAAAGCCCACAGACGTCTCACAGGGATCTTCCCACAAGGAATTCCGTAGCAGCGTGCTTAACCTCCAAGCCAGAATGCCTTGGGCATCCTCCCCCGGGTCAGCTGCCCTGTCAGATCATTTCTGTGTGAAAATAAAAGCTGGCACTCAGCTGGCAATGCTGCTGCCTCTACAGCCACAGGGCACGAGGAGCTCTCGCAGAGGGGCCCTGTGGAGTCAGCAGCTCTGGAGTCAGGGGTGAGCACGGAGCACTGAGGTGCTGCTTTAGGCTTTCCTTTCTGAACTGGCCCTGTGCTGCAGGGAGGGCAGTGCTGCCACACCCCCCCTGCCCTGGCCACGCAGATCTGCTGGTGTGGCCCACGAACACCGAGATCCGGGGTGCTGATTATGGGATGTGTCTGTAGTAAAACCAAAAGCGCCTTGCTGGTCCATCCAACACCTAAGTGCATCAGTTGCTCCTCTTGCACTTCCACGAGGACTGTCCTTCGTCCTGCAGCTGTTTGAATTTTGGTCCCAGGAAGAACCACCAGGCGAAGCCCAGGACGACGCAGACGATGGACTCCACGTAGTACCCGTCCAGGGTGGTGACACAGGAGCCCCCAGCTGCTGAGCACAGCTGGAACAGAGCACAGGGTCAGGCACTGCCACACAGCACCCCGCAGCTGCTGGGGCCTGCCTGCTCCTGCTCCTGCCTCAACAGAGTTGTTTACTCTTTGTTGTTTCCTATGCAAAGGTCAGGGAGGCTTTTGAGCTTATCAGCAGCGTGAAAAGTAACAAACCAAGTGCCAAACCTGCTCTAAACATGTGGGAAATGGAGCACATCAGCCCAAAGGGCAAACTCCAGAAAACTGCTGCTGGCCTGCAGGGGCAACCACTGTTCCCAGCTCCCAGAGAAAGATGATTTTTTTCCTAGCCATCCATGTTGTAGACTCCCCAGAGCTGGAAATGTCCAAGGCCAGGCCTGGACAGGGCTGGGAGCAACCTGGGACAGTGGAAGGTGTCCCTGCCCATAGCAGGGGGTGGGACTGGATGGGCTTTAAGGTCCTGCCAATCCAAACCATTCCACAATTCTGTATCTGGATGGCTTTGAACTGGAAGACAAACCTCCAGCATTCACAGGGTGATTGCACAGCCCAGGATTGTCTCTGCTATTGTTTGGCTTTCAACACTGCTCTAATCCCAGGATTAACCACTCCTCTGAGCTGAGGCTCTGCCAGCATTTTCATTATTCTGAGACATGTCAAAATCAGATTAGGAATAAGAAGGGAGTGGTGGTGGTGGAATGTTACCAACTGGGAGAATGTGAGAAAAGATCAGAGGAGTGAGGTGAAGGAAGAAGGACTCCAGTTCAGTGGAGGCTGATACACAGGAACATAATTAGTGACAAGCTAATGAGTGAGAGGCTGGGAAAGCATCTGCTGCAGCAGCAGTTTCTCCTCTGCACCAGCAAAAACTGCAACTCCAATCCAGATAAGTCATGCTGGACTCCAGAACACTTTGATCATTTAGAGAACTCCATGTCCTAGAGCATGCTGGCATTCAGGAGTGCAATATATCTCAGTCATGAGCACAGAAGAAAGCCCCAAACATTTCCACTCTTCAGCCATGTCAAATGTCTCATTTGCTGTGAGGAGGTGAATTTGAAATGTTGCTTTCCCAGCAGTTTTGTGTCCTGTTGTTTGATCTGTGTACAGCAAGTTCTTTGTTCTCCTCCACAGGGCTCCCAGAACTGGGCAGGCAGCCAGTCCCACTTGATTTCATGGGGAAAGTGGACACCAAAATCAGAGAGCAGAGCAGCATCTTGGAGAAGGTATCAAGGCAGGCAGATAAGAAGCCTCCAGGGAGACAGGAGGAAGAAAAAAACCTGCCACAGGAATGGAGAGCCCTGGGGACAGAGAGCCTGCCAAGGACAGAGCCCCTGACTGCACCACTCAAAACCATACCCACAGCCTCCTCACACTGCACAGAGTGTGGCACAGCCTGGTGCTTCTACCCCAGCTCAGCACAGAAAGAAAGGGCTCCCTTCTGTGCAGCTGCAAACCCTGGGTAAGGGGCTGGTTATTTAGGTGTGCAGATGCTAACAGACTGGATTTTATCAGGCAGGAAAAGCAGCTCCACCAGTGGGAAATTTTAAGCAGAAGCTATACACTGTGAAATTTCTCAAAGGCAAAAGAGCCCTGCAAGAAACCACTGAACTGAGACACTGAGCAGAGCCCCCCCAGCCCCCAGGCTCACCTCTGAGGCCTCTGCAGTGGCACAGGAGTGGCCCTGGGCCCCCGAGCACTCCTTCACTGTCAGGGGGTCCACCAGCCACAGGGCCACCGTGGAGGGCCAGTTGCCCCCCAGGTTGGAGACGGTGT
Source organism: Phylloscopus whistleri (assembly GCA_017589585.1). Lineage (NCBI taxonomy): Eukaryota > Metazoa > Chordata > Aves > Passeriformes > Phylloscopidae > Phylloscopus > Phylloscopus whistleri. The sequence continues at coordinate 974,865 of JADMLD010000285.1, forward strand.
TGAGCAGGGTCATGTAGGTGCCCCCGATGAGCGGGTCGCTGACCTTGGCGTTGAAGGCCATGATGGCCACGTACATGCTGTACAGGGTGATCTGAGGGACAGACAGACAGACACAGGCCACAGTGTCCCCAGGGGAACAGGCACTGATGGCCACGTACATGCTGTACAGGGTGATCTGGGGGACAGACAAACAGACACAGGCCACAGTGTCCCCAGGGGAACAGGACACAGCGTCCCCAGGGGAACAGGCACTGATGGCCACGTACATGCTGTACAGGGTGATCTGAGGGACAGACAGACACAGGCCACAGTGTCCCCAGGGGAACAGGACACAGTGTCCCCAGGGGAACAGGCACTGATGGCCATGTACATGCTGTACAGGGTGATCTGGGGGACAGACAGACAGACACAGGCCACAGTGTCCCCAGGGGAACAGGCACTGATGGCCACGTACATGCTGTACAGGGTGATCTGGGGGACAGACAGACAGACACAGGCCACAGTGTCCCCAGGAGAACAGGCCACAGTGTCCCCAGGGGAACAGGCACTGATGGCCATGGACATGCTGTACAGGGTGATCTGGGGGACAGACAGACACAGGCCACAGTGTCCCCAGGGGAACAGGCACTGATGGCCACAGACATGCTGTACAGGGTGATCTGGGGGACAGACAGACAGACACAGGCCACAGTGTCCCCAGGGAACAGGCACTGATGGCCACGTACATGCTATACAGGGTGATCTGGGGGACAGACAGACAGACACAGGCCACAGTGTCCCCAGGGGAACAGGCCACAGTGTCCCCAGGGGAACAGGCCACAGTGTCCCCAGGGGAACAGGCCACAGTGTCCCCAGGGGAACAGGCAGCTGCATCCCCAGCACCAACACCCTGCTGAGATCCCCTGAGCTCAGCAGCACTGAGTGCCCAACCACCCCAGCAGCAGCAGCAGTTCCTCCTGCAGCCTGCCCCTGTGCTAACCCTGGCTCAAGTCATGCTGCAACAGACCCAGCCTCACATGCACTGGCATGACTTGGGTTAGCAAACTGAAACACAATCAGGCAGCTAGAATAGCACCTAAAAACAGCCCTTCTGCATTTCTCAAGGCTCTGCATACATTTCAGTTCTGATCCAAGGACCACACTCTATCAGGTGCTGGTTTCCCAAGCCTTTGGATCAGATCCAGTGTGATGTTCCCCCAACAATCAAGTTGGTTTTTTTTCCTAGGACCAGGATCACATAACTTTATTTATCTGCACAACCAGTGCATTCATCAGCACACCTATCAAGCTCAGACACAGTTCTGGATTTCTCCAGCTCCTCTGTGCTTTTGAGCTTCTAGGTCTGGGAAAAAAGGGATCTGGGGAACCACACCAGACATGGACAACTAAAAGTAACTCCACAGATGATTTGCAGTGGAGCACAGGGAATAGGGAGGAATAACACTGGCAGGAGTATTAGAAGCCAATCCTGCCACACAGCACAGGTCAGGCTTGGAGGGATCCCAGTGTGACCCAGGACAAGACAGGGAACAGCATTTCCCCTCCCCACACAGTGAGTGTTACCTGGTGTAAAGCATAACTCAGCACCACCACGGCGTAGTAGTAGATAGGAAATCCTCCTTCATGCTTTACTTTAGGAGCCCACCACACCAGGAAAGCAAATTCCAGGCCAAGCAGCAACCTGGAGGGATGAGAAAGATGATTTCTTATTCCAAGTAATTCTTCCCATGCGTTTCCTCAACACAAAGCCACCACTGAACAATCACAGAGTACATGAAAACAGTTTAGATCTGTTACACCTATTTCTATCCAGAATTAGCTATGCAAGTATTTGACAAGCAGTGACATTGTTAAGTAGGAGCAGGAGAGCACTGCTCTAATGCTGCTGTACATGCACAGCCCAAACAGCTCATGCTCTGCTTCCACACGGTGACACTGCATGAATCAGACAGTTCAACTCACTGTGACAATCCTGACACACTCCTTTGCACCTGGAAGTCAGAGAGTTACACACAAAGCCCTGCACTGATGGCAACACACAAACTGAGCACACATATTACTGGGTTTCCCTGAAATGAGGCTTTACCTGTAAGGCATTGCTTTGTAGAAGGTGTTCAGGGGCTGGGGGCCCGCTGTGTATTTGCTGATAACCAGGGGCAAGATGATCTGCAAAGGGACCATTGGAACTGCCAGCAGAGCCAGGTGCTCTTTGGGGACCCCCTCCTCCACCAGTTTGAGTCCTGTTACAGCATCTGCTGCTGAAAACCCAACCTGCAGTGCCAAGGAGACAAAAGAAGCTGAGGAGAACAGGGAGTTTGGCTAGAAATTCAATTCACTCCCTATCAAGTAAATTGAGAAATGGGATACAGGACAAGTCACTTCTGCCCCTGATTTGATTTCCAAATTAGTTCTGCATGTTCTACACTTGCACACTCTCATTGTCATCAGAGCCAAAACTATTCCAAGAACATTAAGCAGCCCTGCCATTCATTGCTGTGCCTTCACTGCTCTTGGCATCCTCAGTGTCCAGCTAGGAGCCATGGAAACCCAGCTTGGACAGAGCTGGGGATTCTGAGCTAAAAACCCCATTTTCTGTCCTTTTAACTGCAGGCTACATGGCCTGTTTAAAAATGTACATTAATAGCACATTGCCACCAAACTTCCCTTCAGTGCTTGTGTCAAGCACAAAAGCTCACACACAGCTTCTCTGTGCACAGCCCTGCTCAGCACTATGAGATAAGCCATTCTGCTTCAATTCCATGTGAAAATTCACCACTCTGATGACAGCCAACAGCAAAACTAAGTTACACCCCTTCCAGAGTCTGATGCCAGCATTTAACAACTCTGAAATGTATTTACTTACTTTTGAAGTGAGGATCAAGAGACAGAAAGTAAGAACTGCTGGCATCTTGATTATTGAGAATAGCAGCTTGTACGTGTCAGTGATGCCTTTTGTTTCTTCCTTTGCTGGTATCAGCTCCTGGTTTTCCTTTTTCAAGAAGGCAACCAATGTAGTGGTAACTAGGAAGACAGCTCCCCAGAAAAACAGGAAATCTGGAGGGGAACATAAAAATGTCTTGGTAGCAGCCATGATTGGCAGTTGTAGAATATAAACCTAATAATGAAAGTGGAATAAAAACAAGCAGCAAAAGCAATCCACAAGCACAGAGCTACCTGCAGTGAGTGACACAGTTCTGCCCTCCCCTGAAAGGAGGTGTTTGCTGGAGCTGAGGCAGAGGAGCAGCAGCAAACCAGGTCACCTCCCTGCTGCTTGGTGGGTTATTACCACAGCGAGCACGTTGGAGGAGGAACAGAGGCAAAAATGAATGTGTAGAAGGATTACACACACAACCACTACAGGCTGATACAGGAGGAAAACCACAGGTACTGGTTAGAAGACTGGGAAGAACCTCCAGAGGCAGAACTCCTTACCAGGCAGTCAGGGAACCACGCCAAGCCTCAGCTCTACATCTCTAATATCCATCTCCCACCTGGAGGAAACAGGGATTGAGGAGAGTGAAGATGGCCTGAGGAAAGTTTTTACAGAGCTGTAAGGAGTCCTCATGTCTGTCTGGCTGAAGTGGAGGCTTGCCAGCATTCAAGTGCTCTGATTTAAGCAGATCAGTATCTGCTAAATCATGGATGTGAGGCAGTAAAAAACCACCAAGAGAGTACTTCCTGCTTTAGTGAATGGTCAGTTCAAGATAATCCTGTCCTCTGCCTCTACCACAGAGGCAGGAAAGAACTCAGCCACGTGCAGAGGGTAGGACAGGAGCAGCCTTTCATCTTCCTGGTCAGGAGCAGCTCCAGCAGCCTCTGGGAGACTGGGAAGGAGCAGTGAGGGCTGGTGGAAGGGCAGAGACTGCACAAAGCTTGTGCACAGGAGGGGAACAGGCTCTGCAAGCACGGGAAAACGGGCAAGGACTGCTCCAGCTGTGTCCCACCATCCTCAGGGTAACAGAAAAAAGGCTTTTCATGCCATTTCTGCTACTTCTCCCTTTCCTAAAATGAACATGGCCTCACAAGCAACACTGTCAGACTGCTCTCTCTCATAAAAAAATGTGCCCTAAACAGAGATGCTCAAGGAAAGATGCATTTTCTGGGAGTCTCACTCATCACAGCTGCTGGCTGCAAAGGACGTAGAGGAGCAGTTCTCTAATAATAACCCTGAGCATTATCACTGCAGTGAGAGACACACAGTGCAAGGATGGGGATAGAAATAGCTCTGAGCATCATCACATGAGTGCTCCTGATCAGGCCAGCCCTGTCAGCTGCAGCACAGCACTGCAGGGGCTGCAGCAGCAACAAAGCAAAGAAAGAAAAAAAAATGAAAAAAACCCCACCATTTATATATAGTCAAGACAAGAAAAAAAATGGGGTTTTTGAGGCTGTAGGCAGTTTACACAAAAATAAGATACATTTCCTTTCAAATACAAGGAACCTCACTAAGAGGCAAAAGAACTTTTTAATTAGAGTTTACATAAGGGATTTCAAGCACAAACTTTCTGGTTCCACCACTGCTGCTTCCCTCTCATCCCTGTTTTGTTTCTGCAGCTACACTGCTGGTAACAAAATTAACCACTGAGATGGGGCAAAACAAGTTTTTGAACTACATCAGGGCTGGATCAGGCTGGAAAACAAGCAGGAAGGAGGAACCCAGGTGGTACAGGTCCCAAGAGCTGTAACTGCACAGGATCCCCTCCCAGCAGGAGGGTGCCCCACAGCCCCTGGCACAGGTAAGTGGGGCTGGCACCTTCAAGGGGCACCTTTGTCCTGGGTTCACTCTTTCCCTGTCCTGCACGCTGGAATGGGCAAACCAGGCAGGAATCACAAACCCAGCCAGGGAGCTTCTGAAAAAAAACCAAAACCTGAATAGCAAGTGCTAAATAAACCTCTGGATGTGCCAGGACAATCAGCCCACAGAAGGGTTCTTCCTGTTTCCTTCTCTGGAGCTTCAGCCTGACACAGCCCAACAGAGCTTTTGGTTTGCTGAATTTGATGATGGTTTTACATTTGTCCATATTATTTCCTGAACAATGAATGCTGCTGCTTCTCAACAACTCAGAGCTGACTTGGGATCATAGAATATCTTGAGCTGGGACAGACGCACAGGGATCATCCCAACTCCTGGCCTGGCACAAGACAACCCTGGGAGTGATGTCCAAACACTCCTGGAGCTGTGGCAGCCTTGGGGCTGTGCCCATTCCCTGGGGAGCCTGGGCAGTGCCAGCACCCTCTGGGGTGAGAACCTTTCCCTGCTCTCCAGCTAAACCTCCCCTGACACAGCTCCAGCTGCTCCCTCAGGGTGCTGCCCCTCTGGACCATGGGGTGTTGATTTGTTCTTTCCCTGGCACTGGGCTCAGCCAGTGACAAAAGTGCTCAGAGATCTGAGCTGGCAGAATTCACTTCTCCAGCAGTGAAGTTTTCTGCTCCTTTACCTGCCCCAACCTGCCCATCACGAGCCCATTACAGCCAGGGCAAGGACCAGTGAGCCCCTGTGCTCCTTGGTGAGCTGGTCACTCCTGCTGCTCTCAGCTGCTCCAGGGAAACACCAAACTCTGCCAGTCACACCACCAGGAAACAGAAATTTCTTACAGTTTTACCACCTGAAAAACCATATCCTGCAACTACAGCACCAGTTATTTGCTGTTCTTACTCCACCCACATCAATATTCCAGGGCAGGTTTTGGAGGTTGCATTGCTGCTGTTTGGGTTTGGGATAACATCTTTTAAAAACAGCACTTTTGTAATAGCAACAAATCCATTTATACAAACAGCCCTGAGAGGAAAAAACCCCAACCAGCCAAAACCCTGGGCAGTGAGGGAAGTACAGGCAAGCCAAGCTCTCTGAACACCAGGGCCTGCAAGTTGCATCAGCAGCAAAGACGTCAGTGTGCACTGCAGTGAGAGGGAAGGGACACGCCAGCCCAGGAGCTGCACAGCACCAGGGAAAGGCAGGAACCAGCTGGGACACCTGGAGAGCCACTCTGTGCTCCCTGACCTGGGCCAGACACGAGGCTGGCAGCAGGAGCAAAGAGGAGCACCAGTTAGCAGTGGTGAGAGCTGCAGAGAGCAGGCAAGCACAGAGAGCAGTCCTGGAAACTGCTGCCCTGATTCATCCCTGAGGAAGGGGCAGGACAGAAAGCAAAACTCCCCTCCACACAACAATTCCAGCCTGTTCTGGCATACCTGACCCTGATTCATCCCTGAGGAAGGAGCAGGACAGAAAGCAAAACTCCCCTTCACAGAACAATTCCAGCCTGTTTTGGCATACCTGACCCTGATTCATCCCTGAGGAAGGAGCAGGATAGAAAGGAAAACTCCCCTTCACACAACAATTCCAGCCTGTTCTGGCATACCTGACCCTGATTCATCCCTGAGGAAGGAGCAGGACAGAAAGGAAAACTCCCCTTCACACAATTCCAGCCTGTTTTGGCATACCTGACCCTGATTCATCCCTGAGAAAAGAGCAGGACAGAAAGGAAAACTCCCCTTCACACAATCCCAGCCTGTTTTGGCATACCTGAGCTCTGAGACAGCACAGGCAAGGCAAGCAGTTTGAGAGAGGGAGAAGAGACTGGAACCATGAGGATCTGCTCTTCACTGCCAGGGTCACCCTGAGGCTGCAGCCAGAAGTGGTGCCAGGATTTCCTGACCTCCCTCAAACCAGGTGCGCTTGGAGCATCTCCTGGGTAACACCCCAAACATAAACCACCACACAGAACCTTTCTGAGAAAAATCCCAAACCCCAGCACACAGAAACATCCCTCCACTAACAGCTAGTTATGCTTACCATACTCCATTTCATTCACTAAAAAGAAAAAGCAAATCCCCCTTAATTTACTAAAATAAAGCCTTCCTTCAGGAACTGGCTACATGCTCAATCCTCAACACCTTCACTTCTATTCTGTGAAAAATACCATATTGGAAGAACCTTTTTTTTTTTTTAAACTCCCCTGTACCTTCTTCCCAGCTGGAGACTTTGGCTTGCTTTTTTCTTAAAGGTTAACCTAGTCCATGGCCATTAACTAGGAGGGGAAAAAGGAGTTCCTCCAAAGTGCTTAGATCAGCCAAGATAATGACAGGGCAGGTTTCCCACACGCTTCAGCCCAGAAAAATCTCAAGTCCAGTGCATGCAGCAGTGGGCTGTGCCAGCCTCCAGGCAGGCTGTGCTTTCCCACGGGGCAAGGGACAAACCAAACCTGTTCGGTTCCCAGTGTCAAACCACAGAGGGGTCGGGGCTCAGGGAAGAGGCATCCTGAGGAAGATATAACCATTATCATCAGGGGAAAATCCTTCCCCGGGAGGGTGGGGAGGCCGCGGCACAGGGAAGAAGATGTGGCTGCCCCTGGCAGTGTCCCAGGCCAGGCTGGGGCTTGGAGCAGCCTGGCACGGTGGAAGGTGTCCTTGCACAGAGAATCCCTGTGTCCCCTCCACACCAACACATTCCCCGGCTCCATCCCAGCACAGCCAGGCTGCAGCGCCCTACCTGAGAGGGTGACGATGCCCCGGGGCTGCGGCTCGAAGCGCAGGTACTTGTTGCAGAAGGAGGCGGACTCCAGGGCCAGGAACAGGACGTTTCCCAGGAAATAGCCGGCCGTCTGCCCCACGGAGTTGCAGGTGGAGGCGTAGCCCACGTTCTCCCGGGACAGCATGGTCAGCGCCCAGCCGTCCACCGCGATGTCCTGCGTGGCCGCCAGGAACTCGAAGAGGAAGAAGGTGACGGTGAGGGCCGCCACGTCGGGGCCGCGGCCGTGGCCGTCGCCCAGCAGCGCGTCCACCTGCGTGGACATGTAGATCATGAAGAGCCCCAGCACGTACTGCGTGGGCACCAGCCACGACTTGCGGCGGCCGAAGCCCCGCAGGTACACGGCGTCCACCAAGGGCGCCCACAGCAGCTTCAGGCTGAAGGGCCAGAAGACGAAGCTGAAGAAGGCCTGGTCGGTGTAGCTGGCGCTCTTGCTCTGCAGGATGAGCGGCACGCTGCCCGCCAGCCCCAGCGGGATGCCCTGCAGCACGTACAGCACCAGCAGCAGCAGGATGCTGCCCAGCTCCGCGCGGTACCCCCGCGCCCGCGCCGGCGCCGGCAGCAGCGCCTCGGTGTCGCCGGGCAGCCCGTCGGGGGGCGGCTCGCCCGTCAGGTCCAGGCTGTGCCGGCGGGTGCCGGCGCGGCGCTGCCGCCCGCCCTCCTCGGCGGCGATGGCGGGCGCCATGTCCGGCAGCGGCAGCGGCAGCGGCCCCGGCGCGGGCGGGAACGGCCCGGGAGCGGCCCCGGCGCCGCCGCGCTGAGGGAACCGCCCCGCCCCGCGCGCGCCAGGCGTGGCCGCGCCTCATTGGTGCGCTGCCCGTGACGTCATGCACCGCACCGCTCCCTGACCCTGATTGACGGGCCGGGGGCAGCGGGACCGGAACCGGGAACAGGAACCGGGAACCGGGATCGGGGGAGGATCGGGGGCGGATCGGGATCACTGGAGCGTCCCCGTGCCCAGGAAAGGCTGAGGGAGCTGTTCAGCCTGGAGAGGAGCCCCAGACGAGAGGGACCCTCAGCCCTGTCTGTCCCTGGGTGTCCCCGTGTGCAGGGAGGGCAGAGCAGGACCCAGGCTCTGCTCCGGGGGCCAGAAATGGCACCAGAGCCGCGGGCAGGGACTGAGCCCAGGAGGTTCCACCTGGACAGGAGGAAGATCTTCCCTGTGAGCACTGGAGCAGAGAGGGTGTGCAGTCTCCTCACTGGGGGCATTGCAGACCTATCTGGACACAATCCTGTGCCATGTGCTCTGAGATGACCCTGCTCGAATGCCAATGTAAATAGAACTGTAAAAGAATGACACATGCCAAAAAACGACAGAGCAGAAACCCCGATTTTGAACAAAACCTGAACGTTTCTATCAGCCTCAGGACTGTTTGGAATCTGATAGCAGAAACAGGCGCTGGGTGTTATTTAATCTTAACCAGAATTCCTTCATTCCCTGTATTTAAAGTGATGTTCAGGGAAAGGCACCCAAACCGCCCCGGGGCCACTCCAGCGGGGTTCCGCGGATGCAGACACATTCTCGGGTTTCCACTGGGGAATTCACCCAGCAGGCACAGCAAGTTCAGCGTCCAAGGCCAGGATGGACCGGGCTTGGAGGAACCTGGAGGATGAAGGTTTCCCTGCCCATGGCAGGGGGTGGGCCGGGATGGGCTTTACCAACCCGAACCAGCCAGTGATCCCCGATACCATAGGATGCTAACACACAAAACCCCACTCACTGCAAAGCTCTCATTGTTTTTTTCCCTGCTAACAGAGCCAAACGAGCGGCCGGAGCCCAATCTCCCCGGGGTTCCGGAGCTCTCCGGCCGTGTCCCCGCCGTGTCCCCGCACCGCCGTCCCGCCCCTGACCCCGCCGCCGCTCCTCCCCTTCCGCCGGAGCGGCCGTGCCGGGCGGCTCCTCCTCCCGCGGGCGGCATTAGCTCATCGGCCGCGGCTCCTCGCGGCCCTTTCTTCGCGCTGCCCGCCGCCCCCATGGCCCTGTGCAACGGGGACACCAAGGTCAGTGCTGCGGCCGCGGGCCCGGGGCTGCGGCCCGCTTCGGCCCGGCCCGGTGCTGCCCGCCCGGGCACATGGCGGGGCCCCGCGGCCCGGGAGGGGAACGGGTGACCGGGGAGAACGGGGACCGCCCGCGCCGCAAGCCGCAGCGCTGGCTGCTGGCAGGGCGCTCATTCGTTAAACGCCTGATGAATTCCCCGAGCGGGGCTGTTCTGCGGCGCCCTGCCCGGCCTGTGCCCGGCTGTGTCCCCGCTGCCGGCCGGGGCCGGGGGCTCGGTTCGTTCGGAGCACGGGCAGAGCTCCCCGGAGCCCCGGCCCCGCTGGGGTGCCCCCGCATCGCCCCGTGCCCCGCTGCAGCCACAGCGGCGGGGCGGGCGCGGGTCCGTGTGGCTCGGGCACATTGGGGCACGGAACGACCCGTGCGAGCGGGAACTCACAGCTCCTTCTGATAATGCAACTTCGCAGCGAGCCCCGCAAGCTGCCTCGAGCCGCTGCTGTGGCACGATGAATGACTCGTTCTGGTTTCTTTATCTAGTTTGCCAGAAAGCGTGACCCTGGGAGGGTCTGAGTGCTCGGTTTTTGAGTGCTCACTTGGTCCCCGTGTCAGTTTTGGGACACGCTTTTCCTTGGCCGTGTTCACAACCTCCTCTCCTGGCTGGGGCTGCTCCTCTCCTGCCTTGTTCTCGGCTCTCTATCCAGTTTGCAAGAAGCTGTGCCTCTGGAGGGGTTTTTTAGTGCTCAGTTGGTCCCTGTGTAAGTTTTCTGGCACGTTTTTCCCCAGCCGTGGTCACAACCTCCTCTCCTGGCCGGGGCTGCAGTCGTTCCTGCCGGTGCTGGGATGTGGAGCTCATGGCTCACCCTGCACCTGTGCAGGTTTCTGGAGCAAACCTGGAGCAGTTTCTGCAGGCACCGGGTCCCCACAGCCCAGGGACACCTGCATGGGACTCCTGTCTGTTGAAGTTTCCCTCACATAATGATTTGGGGGGTCTTGTCTCGGTCTTGGGGACGGCCTGAGTTTGAGGGAGCTGCTTTCCTGTTATACTTGGAAACATGAGTGAGCCTTCTCAGACCTGCTTAATTTTAATTTTAATACCACAGGGAAACAGTTAAACTCTTGTAAAACCTGTGCTGGCCTGAAAGTGCAGGATCAAGGCTCCTGGTTTAGGCTTCTCCTAACTTACTAGTGTGGGTAAAAGCTCAGGGCTGAGGGCTTGGACAGAGGAGCTGCTGCTACTTCCCAGTACTCCAGAATGGGACTGGTCCGTGTGGAAATGTGGTTTATAAATTGCATTAATGACCAACCTGCAAGGATGTGGGTGTGTGAAATGCTGAAAAATCCCCTGATTCTGCACAAGTGGGCTGTTAGGAACTTGCACACTCAGTTTAAGGCACTAGGCATGGATGTGAGGAGCAGCATTTGTGGTGTCCTTGGCTGGTAGCCCAAGCCTGGTTCCAGTTCTACCTCAGCTCACCAGAGAACTCGGCATTACTTGGTTTTGACACCAGAAGGGCAGCGGTGATGGGAGATTTTTGCCCTCCAGTGTTACCTGGTAGAGCTGAGGTGGTGCAATGAGGCTGACCCTCGGCGTGGCACCACAGCTGGGGTGACCACAGGGCACAGGTGGCACGTGGCACCTTGGTGCCATGTCTCGGGTCCTGGTGTTCAGGGTGACTTGTGATTTGAATCAGCTGAATAGAGGCTTGCTTCTCTTGGTGTGCACAAGTTTTTAGTCCTGTTTCCAGTCCTGCTCTGGGGACAGCAGCACGGTGCCTCTGCCCCAGTGCCAGACTTGGGACAGGTGTCAGAGCAGCTTCCATGGGAGGTCTCAAACCAGCGAGCTCTCCAGGTTTTTGTGCGGATGGACCAGAAGAGAAGGAGCTCTAGTTCTAGCTGTAGTGAGGAGAAAAGGAGCTTTCCTTGGAGGCTGTCCCCAGCAGGAAGAGGTGCTGGCTCCATAAGCCCTGTCCATCCCTGCAGGAGCTGGGCTGTCTGGTGTCCTCTTAATCTCTCTGCTGGCACGCCCGTGGTGTACAGGGCTCAGCTGCCATGCTGGCTGCACACGAACAGCATCTGTTCCCTTTTGGATTTCAGCAAATGAAGTTCCCCTTGGTAAATTTGGGTTTAAAACCCCTAGCCTTGGAACAGTGCCTTTCTATAAGTAAAGCCAGATCCTGTGATGGCTTTTCTGCCTTTTTTCCTTTCCTCTTTTTGCCTGTGATTTATGGTGGTGTGTGTTGGATGCCCTTAGTCCTGAGCCCCCTTACAGTTCTACTTGTCTGGGTAGTGCAGAGGAGTCTGGATTGCTGTCCTGCTCCTCAGGGAGGTGCACATTCAGAACACAGACCCACTTGTGCTGCTTTAACAGTGCTTCTCCAGCTACTCCTGAAGTGACTTTGGGCTGTTTCTGTTTTTACACTCCTGTCTCCCCCAGAGCTGTTGCTCATGCCCCCAGTAACCACACTGGCCTGCCCAAAACATCTCAGGTAGAGCAGAAAACCAGATTTATTTGTTTATTAGCTACAGGTGTAAATTTTTGGCTGTCAGTCCAGCTGAGCTGACACCAACAGGAGCTTCTCTTTAGTCTTTTTTCATGAGAGGGCTGCAGAGCTCTGCCCCTAAATGACACAAGCTACTGCTCTGGAACAATTAAAGACTTGAAATAAAAAAAAAAAAAAAAAAAAAAAACAGCACTGCAGGAACGGTGTTTTCCCCAAGATGGGCTCAGGAAAGAACAAGGATGTTGGTCTGTCTTGCAAGAGCTGCTAATTTAAAAATTGCCAGGTGAAAAAGCCCAGAATCACTCTAAAAGTGATTCTTTCCTATGCACTGGAAGGGAGAACAGTTCTGGCCTCAGTGGGGTGTGAAGGGGTCTTTGCTGCTGCAGTCTGCTCTCTTCCAGCATGTGCACTTCTTGTTGTGTAACTAAAACCAGGACTAAAAGTCATTAACAGCTCCCTATTGGGCAACTTGGCTGCCAGCTGAAGGACAAAAATTAAATACCTGATTTTAACCTGGATTTAGGCTTTTGAGGGATTTAGCACTATTTTTTTCCCCCCCACTTATGTCCTTTAATTAAGATAAAACCTCTTCCAGCTGGTGTGAGCTTTGGAAGTTCCCGGTGTGTTTGTTGGGAGGTTGTGTCCCAGCAGGGTGATGCTCTCCAGAATCACCTGTGGCCAGTCTGGCGTGAATTCCTGCCCCAGGTGGAAATGCTTGAGCAGCAGTGATGGGAACAGAGTCCTGGGCTGGAGGTTCTGCTGCCTGGTCCAAACAAGCAGAACAGCTCCAACCTGCCATCACTAAAACTTGAAATGCAGCTCCAAGATGTTTGAAGGCAGCGTTTGCCAAAGTAAAACCCTTCCCAGTTTGTCCTTCACCAAGCTGCATTGGCAAGGAAAAAAAAACAGGCTAAGCTTTAAGTTGGGGGAGAACTCCCTAAGAGAAGTAAATCCTTTTTAGGTGTTAGAGCATGGCTGTTGATTCTTCCTTGGAGATGCTCTGATAAGGACACTTCATGGAATAGCTGCCTCTTCTCACCTTTTCTTTTTAATGAAGAAACTTGGCCTTGTGTTTTTTAGCACTCTTTCAGATTTAGCCAAAATTGGCCAAGCAGTTCAGACATGAGGGGCTCGGAGGGAACCAGTGCTTTGTTCTGATGTGCAGTCTGCTCAAATGCTGCTCTCAAAATGTGTTGGTTTTTTGTTTTTTTAATCATTTAGCAGCGACATTTGTTCTCAATTTCCCCTTTTTATTCTCTCCAGGAGGTAATGTCAAGTGGAGTTCAGCATATGAGGCAGCAGCACGGGGGAATAACATTTTTGTTTCATTTTGTGCTGTTTTGCCTGAGAAGAAGGCTGAGACTCTCAGTTCTCATGGGCTGTGCTGGGGTTCACATGGAACTGGAAAATGGAAAAAGATGGAGAGGCTGCAGATGGTGATCAGGGCATATGAGCTCTTGCTTGTGGAAAGCTCTGCCTTCATTAGATCATTAGCATTTTTCTTCCCTAATTAGTGCCCTGTTTGTTTTGGGGGATGTTGAGTCTGTGTCTCTGCTTGGGGTGGATGTTCTGTGCTGGTGTCCAGCACCTTTGTCTCACCGGTGCCTCAACTGGTCCTTATAATCTTCAAGATTTTTTTTTGTTCATTTTGAAGTTTCTTGGCTGGGTTTTATCATTTTTGTCATAAATTAGCATAGCTAATTAGCAAAGCCTGGCACATGTCAGTTGTTAAAGAGATCTGGCTCAGTCAGTGGGCTGTCAGTGTAAACCAGAGGAGGCTTAGGCTGGATATCAGGAGACATTTCTTGGCAGAAAGGTTTGTAAAGCATCAGAGGGGGCTGCCCAGGGTAGTGGTGGGGTCACCAACCCCGAGAGGATTCCGGAAATGTGTGGGAGCAGCACTAGAGGGCACGGGTCAGTGGTGACCACAGTGGTGGGCTTGGCTGGACAGCTGAGCTCAGGCTGCTTGCAGAGGCCTTTTCCAGCCTCATGTCTTGGCAGTTCTGTGGGATCTCTGATGTGGGTGGCAGGGATTCCTCCTGTGGGATCACTGAGTGGGTGGCAGGGATTCCTTCTGTGGGATCACTGAGTGGGTGGCAGGGATTCCTTCTGTGGGATCTCTGACATGGGTGGCAGGGATTCCTTCTGTGGGATCACTGAGTGGGTGGCAGGGATTCCTTCTGTGGGATCACTGAGTGGGTGGCAGGGATTCCTTCTGTGGGATCTCTGACATGGGTGGCAGGGATTCCTTCTGTGGGATCTCTGACATGGGTGGCAGGGATTCCTTCTGTGGGATCACTGAGTGGGTGGCAGGGATTCCTTCTGTGGGATTGCTGACTCCATGGGATCTCAGACGTGGGTGTCAGTGATTCCTTCAATGGGATCGCTGACGTGGGTGGCAGTGACTCCATGGGGTCTCTGACGTGGGTGGCAGTGACTCCATGGGGTCTCTGATGTGGGTGGCAGTGGTTCCATGGGGTCTCTGACGTGGGTGGCAGTGACTCCATGGGGTCTCTGACGTGGGTGGCAGTGACTCCATGGGGTCTCTGACGTGGGTGGCAGTGACTCCATGGGGTCTCTGACGTGGGTGGCAGTGACTCCGTGGGGTCTCTGCCGTGGGTGTTGATGACTCCATGGGGTCTCTGCCGTGGGTGTCGGTGGTTCCATGGGGTCTCTGCTGTGGGTGTCAGTGATTCTATGGGATCTCTGCCATGGGTGTCGGTGACACCATGGGGTCTCTGCCATGGGTGTTGATGACTCCATGGGGTTTCTCTGCCGCGGGTGCCGTTGACAGCCCGAGAACGCCGGGGCAGAGCTGAAGGATGGGCAGCACCACTACGAGGGCGCGGTGGTGATCCTGGACGCGGGCGCGCAGTACGGCAAGGTCATCGACCGGCGCGTGCGCGAGCTCTTCGTGCAGTCCGAGATCTTCCCGCTGGAGACGCCGGCCTTCGCCATCCGCGAGCAGGGCTTCCGGTACGTCCCTCCCTCCTCATCCCTCCCTCCATCCCAGGCTTTATCTCACCAGTGCCTCAACTGGTCCTTATAATCCTCAAGATTTTTTTTTGTTCATTTTGAAGTTTCTTGGCTGGGTTTTATTGTTTTTATCATAAATTAGCATAGCTAATTAGCAAAGGTGCTCACCTGGGCACCGCCTGGCTGCTCCTGGGCAGGGCCTCCAGTGCCAGCGGTGTCACTGGTTCCCTCTGAGCTGAGCTGGGGATGCTTGGGCAGAGATCCCTGTCGTACATTTGTCTCTCAATGCCTTTTTGTGCATTTGTGCTTTTGTTTCTTAACGTCATTTCAATAATTTCTAGTCCAAAGTATTGTTCAAGAGGCTGTGTTTTAAATATTTGCCAAAGTGTTGATGATTTTGCTGTTTTACCTGTTGAATTCTTTTTTAGGCTTCTAAAAATCTTTTTAATTTAAGTTAAACTAACTTACACTTGGCTACTGAAGGTATTGTGGTAAATCATGCCAGGTGTTTCTGGGAAGCAGCTAAAAAAACCCCTAACTGACGCTGCCACTCATTCTTTGCAGCAAAGAAAGATCTCACAGTTACTTAGTGCTTTGCACATTATTTTTTTCATGTTTTGTTAGGCTTTTTAGGGATATACATCTCTTCTGTGTGTGGAGAATAAATACCCTGAAGTCTACAAATCACCAAGGATTTGTACTTACTTGTCAGTTTGGTACAAATCCAGAAATATGGTCCACATGGGATTTTGGTTGTGCTCTGTAACAGATAAGAGAGTGCTGCAGAAGTGCATTTTTCCAATCAATGGTAATTAGTGAAGCAGTAAATAGTTTATGTGTTGATGCAGGTTTGCAGAGGGAAGAACTTCAGAACAGTTAGAAGTTCTTCAGAATGTTGGGATTAGACCTGTAGGTCTGGTCACTGCAAATAGTTGCTCTGAAAAACGTGGCAGAGCCTTTTTTTTTCATCCAGGTCACTCCTCAAGGTTGGGGTGGTGGTTTCAGGTCACCCAGGCTGGTCAATAACTCTGTGTGTCCACAAAGCCTGTTTGTGTCCACAGTCAACAAACCCAACAGATCCACAGCTGTGGTCACTGTAAAACTGAGTTTGTGGTTTTACTGCAGGTTTTGGTGCTTATCCCACGTCCTGGGAACAGTCAGGTTCCCACATTGCAGCTCCTGCATGGGATGGGCTGAGGAGCTGCACCTGGGCTGTGCTGAGGTTTGAGGTGGGCAGCAAGAGCCAGCATTCTGCTAGATAGATCATATTTACTTGTTGTGTTTAAAAAGCCAGCTCCTCAATGCTCAGAACACTCTCTAGTGACAAGTGTCACCTAAATGTGACACGAACATGAGCATTTCCCACAAGATCCTGGCTCTGGGTTTAGTCTGGACTCTGGCACAGCTCTGGCAGGAGTCCTGACCTCGGGATATCAGTGCACACATTTTCCCCTGGGTGTTTTTGTGTGGCTCCTGAGGTGCCTGCAATGCAGTGCAAAGGGGCTTTCCAGAGCTGGCTCGGGTTGTTTGGGGAGGGGTTTAGGGTAAACCAGAGAAAGGGATATTCCTACTGACACAGACAAGTGTGCAGGAGATTACACTGCTGCAGGAAAGCCTGCAAAGTCTGCATGCTGTGCTGGTTCTGACTTCTGCACAGTTGAGAAGATGTAAGTCCTTCTCTCAGCCTCAACTCATTTTTTCACTTGAGTACTTGGGCACATTGCAAACCTCTCTGTATTATGTCAAATTTCAATTGGTGTGGAAAAACCCCAGGTTTGTAAGGCTCTACTTTTTGACTAGAACAGTGTATAACTATCTTGACTTCTCATAAGAATGTTCAATCTTTAGGTGTGGCTGTATTCGTTCAGTTCCTTCCTAGAACCCAAGGGAGCAGCTGGAGCAGTGTCAGGGAGTTTGGGGTTGCATATCAGGGAAAGCTCTTCCCCAGGGGGTGGTGAGCACTGGATAGCCTCTCCAGGGAATGGGCATGGACCCAGGGCTGCCAGAGCTCCAGGAGCATGTTCTGTGATTCTAATTAATGTTAAATAGTGCTCTGTACGTCTGGCACTTGGGCAAATGCTTCTGTGCATGGAGTTATCTGGAGCAGTAACACCAGCAGCCATGGAGAGGGTCCAGGCTCTTTACAGCAGTTCAAGGTGAGGAAACCCACCCTTCTCCAGGCTGACCAGCAGTGCCTGTGCAAGAACAGCAGGGAGGAGCTCTCAGGATGGGTCAGTGCAAAGCTACACCCAGGTCAGCAGTGCTGGTTCCAGAGCTGGCCTGGAGATCCCAGCAGGCAGGGAAACAAGTGCTGCCTCTTCCAGCTCCATCCCTGCACTCCTCCCTGCTGGACTGGAGGGGCTGCAGGTGACCTTGGTGCCTGGGCTTGGTCCTGCAGGGTTGTTTCTGTTGGTGGTGCAGGCAGGAGTGGGCAGCACAGTGCCTGTTCCTGCTGCTCAGAACCAGAAAATCTCTGTTTTGTCAGTACTTGCAGGGAGCTGATGCTGGGACAATTGTTAGATACATTTCATCCCATTTGTGCAACTTGTGTCTCGTTTGGTTTTGCGTTTTTGGCTGGGAACAAGTTTGATGTTCTCTGTGAAACAAACAGTTCTGAGTCCAAGGTCTGGTGCAGCCCTGCTCGCTCCCGGGCCGAGGCCAGGAGTGTTGCCCAACTGTGCTCCTGCAGTTCATGGTCTTGTAAATCATTATGGTTTGCAAAAGCTCTCTCTTCCCCTTTGAGATGGCTTAATTTTCTTTTATAGTGTGAGGTATTAACTCCAAACCCCACATGATTGCATGTATTGTGCTTGTAATTCTCAGCTTGCTGCTAATGCCATCTCTGCATAACCAGAATGGATGAAGGGACCTTTTTTTCAGCAGATTTAGGAGTTAGGGAGTGGATTTTTTGACTGCAGGTCTCCTCCAGGTGTCACAGACTTCATAAATTGTTTGTGTGTGTGTGTATAAATATGTATCTCGGTGCTAATACTCTACATTTGTCCCAGCCATCCTGCTTCTCTCATAGCTGATGGTTGGCTATGAGGAATTTAAAATACAGGTGTTTTTTATGATGGTTTATATGTGACTTTGTTTAAACTGGCAAAATCCCTCCCTGAAAACCTGCTGGGTTTGACAGCAAAAAATCAAGCTGCATGTTTATGATATCTGTTGGGAAGTATCAGTTCTGAGAGTGGCATGAGACAGTGCCAGTGCTTAAAGCAAATAGGTTTCAAAGTAACCAGTGTGTTTGTCTTAGTGATTTCTTCCTGTTCTGCCTGCAGAGCCATCATCATCTCTGGAGGACCAAACTCTGTGTATGCAGAAGATGCACCATGGTTCGACCCAGCCATCTTCACAATAGGAAAGCCAGTGCTTGGGATCTGCTATGGGATGCAGGTGCTGTTGGGAGACAACACACAGTCCTTGGGGCTGGGAAACACCTCCAGGAGCTGGTCCACAGCCACCTTCTGGGCCTCATTTCTGCATGAACTGAAGGGGCAGTGCTGGAGGAGCTGCCTTCCAAACAGAGGCAGTGCCACAGGAGCATTCAGCTGGACTGAGCTTGCTCTCTGTTCCTCTCTCAGCTCTGTCTTAAACTTCTCGTGGCCTTAAACTGAGGGAGTGCAGATTTGGGTTAGAGATTAGGGAGAAGTTCTTTCCTGGGAGGGTGGGCAGGGCTGGCACAGGGTGCCCAGAGCAGCTGTGCCTGCCCCTGGATCCCTGGCAGTGCCCAAGACCAGGTTGGATGGGCTTGGAGCAGCCTGGGACAGTGGAAAGTGTCCCTGCTCCTGGGAGGAGTGAAATGGGATGAGCTTTAAGGCCCTTTCCATCCCAAACCAGTTTGGGATCAGCTGCATGAATGGTTTTTCTTTGCTGCAGTGCTGTGAATTGAGTTCCACACTCCCTGGTTTTGTCAGAGTAAATATAACCTGTCAGTCACTCATTAGTTCTGCCCAGCTGGTGCTGAAAAAGGCACCTCTCCTGGCAACAAGTGCAGCAGTGTCTCAGGCATGGGCTGGTTCCAGCACAGTTCTTAAGAGTGCTTAGCACTCCCTCACACAAAAAGGAATAACCCTTCCTTATCTTTGGGCTCACTGGTGATCCTGCAGGGATCTGGCAGCTCCCAGCTGAGCTAAACAAACTCCCAGGGAGACAAGGGCTGCTCTGGGTGCCTGACTGCTGCTCGTGCACCTTGGCTCTTCCAGGGTCACTCACAAAATAGAGCTAAGGGAATAAACTCAGGATTTTGACATGCCCTGGGGTAGTAGCTGGTGTGCAGAGCAGCCCTTTCTGAGGGAAGGAGCTGTGCCCTGTGGAACAAACCTGATTTTGCAGAGCTCTGCCTGTGGGGTTCTGCTCCCTGCGTGTGGCAGTGGGGGATGAGCTCAGTACAGAGCAAGGATTAATTCTGAGGGAATTCCTGCAACTTTGGAAAACAACAGGAGTGTGGTGAGGTGCTGCCAGCCCTGGTGAGAGGGGTGGAGTGGTGCAGGTTGTGAGGAGCTCTCTGTTTTGCTCTGCAGATGATGAACAAGGTGTTTGGAGGGACGGTGCACAAGAAGAGCGTGCGGGAGGATGGAGTGTTCAGCATCACCCTGGACAACACCTGCTCACTCTTCAGGTGCACACACATTGCCAGTTACCAAAGCAGTTCCAGTCTGGGAAAGGGTGTCTGGATGAGAGGAGGGTTATTTTTTTTTCAAAAAGAGCGAAATTAGCTGATAATTTCTGATAAAACTTGTACAGGTGTGGTCACAAACAGGCAGGTTGCTCATTGAAACAAATACTTGGGGGTAACTTTCCAATTGGCTCTAAAAAAGCCAGGTGTATTTGCTGTGAATATTGTATAAACCCCTTACTTCAGAGTCTTCACTGAGACACTCTGAGTGCACCATGATCTGAGAATATTTGAGCTAAGCTCTTGTCTCCTGCAGTGCACTGCTCTTGTATTTGTTGGTGCCCATCCAGTTTTGGAAAAGGCACAGAAAATCCAAACCCATTCCTCTTCTGCCTTCCTTTAAAACTGCTGTGTGATGTTTTATAAACCAGAAGTAGATTCCTTGACAATTTTGTCCATGGCTTTCAAGTTCCTTGTAAAAAGTCTGACAGTTTACTCATCCCTGGTCTTCCAGTTTTATGATCTTCCTCCTGCAGGGCTCCTGCAGAACTGATGTGCCCAAATTGTCCCAAAACCACGTAGTTCTGAACAAGAAAAGTTCACTTTGTTGAAATAAAAAGCAATACTCCCAGTGTCCTGATTGACTCCAGATGGTTCCCCATGTCCCAGAGGGGATTTCAGTACTGGGGTGTTTATAAGGGGAAACCCACAAACCCTTCAGAATTCAGATCAGTCCCCTCTGGCAGGAGGCACCTCAGAGCTGCAGATGGCTGTTCTGGGAAGGAAATCCTGCAGACACTTCAAACGTCCTGCTCTGTCGAGATGTGCTTTTGTTGGAATCCCTCAGGGCACCTCTTGGAGAGGCAGGGAGTTAAATCTTTGTTCTTTCTTCAATTGATTCTAGTTTTTAATCCTGGTTTAGGGGCCTTCAGAAGGAAGAGCTTGTGCTCCTCACTCATGGAGATAGCGTGGATAAAGTAGCTGACGGATTCAAAGTGGTGGCACAGTCTGGGAATATCATAGCAGGTATTTATTTTATCCTGAATTTGTCTGCTGATAATGTTTGGGAAAGTGAAAAATTGTGGCAGACATGAGTTAGAATCAAATGGGAACAGAGTAATAGCTCTTGTTATTTAATTGCCAAACAACTGAATTGTTTTTAACAATTTCTGGGTGTGTGTGTATGTCGAGCTGTTGCAATAATAAAGAAATAGACTTTAAAAGGAATGATCCTGATTGAAATGTCGTTGATGTTAACATTATTTACATAGTTTATATTACTTTAAAGCATGCATGTGTTGTTTGTCTCAGAAAACAACAGCGCAGGGGAGAGGGAGACCTGCAGTGTGGTGTGCAGTGCCAGTGGGGTTTGGGTTGTGCACTGTAACAGTACAAGCCAGGCACTGTTTAATTATTAAAGCTTTATTAGCTTGTTATTGTATTTAATATTGCATGGATGTTCAGCTGAGCAAGAGTGATGTAGATACTGAAAGCAGGGCTTTAGCATCACGCAGAGATTGTCACAGGAAATTGTGGGAGCTTGGAATTTGGGGTTTGAAAGGCACTGAATCCCAAAGAGCCACTTTGAGTCTCTTGCTTGGCCTGGGCATGTATTCAGTTCCAGATTGTTTATTTATTGTTGCTTTGTCACGTGTCCCAGGCATAGCAAATGAGTCTAAAAAGCTCTATGGAGCACAGTTCCACCCTGAGGTGAGCCTGACAGTGAACGGGAAGATGATCCTGAAGAACTTTCTGTACGACATCGCGGGCTGCAGCGGCACCTTCACCGTGCAGAACAGAGAGCTGCAGTGCATCCAGGACATCAAGGACAAAGTGGGCTCCTCCAAGGTCCTGGTGAGTGCAGCCAGGGCTGGGGGCTGGTTGGCAGAAGCACTGGCAGGTGCTGGGGTTGCTTTGCAGCCCTGGCTCGTGCCTGAGATGTTTTGGTTTTCTGAAACTCCTTTCCCAGAGAGTTTTCTGTCAACAAGAGACGTGCTTTTGTAGCTGTAACCTTTGTTTACATTCCATTTCCTAGGAGGGACTTCTTCTTGATGTCCCTCTGGTTTGACCAATGTGATTGAAGAAGTTTGTCTTTGTTTCACCAGTTGAGTTGTTCTCTGTAGAACAGTATTAAAGGGAAGAGATTCCTGGAAATAATGACAGTCACTGCCAGCCTTCTGAAGTGGGAGTCTGTGTCGTTGTGGTGCACAACAGTGTCAGCACACTGCAACCCAAGGCAGTCGTGCTGTCCCTGTCCCCCTTGCTGTGTGTCCCCCCGTGCCCAGCTGAGCCCTGGCTCTCCCCTGTCCCCATCCCTGCTGTGTGTCCCCCTTCCCTGTGCCCAGCTGAGCCCTGTCTCCCCTGCCCCGCAGGTGCTGCTGAGCGGTAGGGTGGACTCTATGGGCTGTTCCTGTCCCTGCTGTGTCCCCTCCCCATGCCCAGCTGATCCCGTGGTGTCCCCACAGGTGCTGCTGAGCGGCGGGGTGGACTCCCCATGCTGTCCCTGTCCCCATCCCTGCTGTGTCCCCATGCCCAGCTGATCCCATGCTGTCCCCACAGGTGCTGCTGAGCGGCGGGGTGGACTCCATGGGCTGTCCCTGTCCCTGCTGTGTCCCCATGCCCAGCTGATCCCTGTCTCTCCCCATCCCGCAGGTGCTGCTGAGCGGCGGGGTGGACTCCACATGCTGTACCTGTCCCTGTCCCCGTCCCTGCTGTGTGTCCCCATGCCCAGCTGACCCCGTGGTGTTCCCCTGTCCCTGCTGTGTCCCTGTGCCCAGCTGACCCCTGTCTCTCCCTGCCCCACAGGTGCTGCTGAGCGGCGGGGTGGACTCCACATGCTGTACCTGTCCCCATCCCTGCTGTGTGTCCCCATGCCCAGCTGATCCCTGTCTCTCCCCTGCCCCGCAGGTGCTGCTGAGCGGCGGGGTGGACTCCACGGTGTGCACGGCGCTGCTGAACCGCGCGCTGAACCGCGAGCAGGTGATCGCCGTGCACATCGACAACGGCTTCATGCGCAAGAGGGAGAGCCAGGCCGTGGAGGAGGCCCTCAAGAAGCTGGGCATCCAGGTGAAAGGTACCCACCACCTCCCTGCTCTGCCTTCCTCACACCGCCCCCGAGGGCTGGGGGTTCTCCCAGCCTGCCCTTAGGGCTGGGTTTGGTTGGGCTGCTGCTCCCAGACCCTGGTACGAGGCTGGGTGGGGGATGTGGAGCCACCTGAGCCCCTTCACAGGCTTTACACCTGGAATGTCAGCCCTTCTTTACTTGATGGGGTGTGCAGTGAGCTGCCCCAGCTCTTCAGATGTTGGTGTGTTCTGCAGGCAGGGCACAGCAGAGCAGTGGATCTGTGCCTTGGTCACTCCTCTGCTGAGGGATCCTGAATTTCCATTTTCCCCAGTGTCTTGATTAACACTTTGGACTTCATTTCTTGTCCTGAGTCTCTTTCTTTGTCAACTCTGAGCTCATTTGAGTGATTGAATGCTACTATAGCCAAAATGACTTCCAGGGCATTTTTTCTTGCTTTGAAAGGGGTGCATTTTAATGGTTTTGGAGTGACTTTGTGAGAACAAGGTGTTGATTTGACAAAGGTTGGACTCAGTGATGTGGGAGGTCTTTTCCAACCTTTATGATCCTGTGAAGGAGTTAACTGAGAGAGCAGAAAGTGCCCAATGTGGCTGATGGGAAAGCTCAGAGGTTTTTTTGTACCTCAAGTATGAGGAGGTCAGGGAAGAGAGCAAGTTTGTGCCAGCAGCACGAGCTGCTCTGTGCTGCCTGGCTGCTGATTACTGAGCAATAGCTGCCTGTTCTGGGGCTCTGGGCCTTGTCCAGGGCTTCTCTGAGTTCTGCTCAGGCAGTGTGGCACTGGGCACAGTGCAGCCTGGGCTGCTGTGTCCTCAGCTTCATTCCAAACACATTTTTCTAAATTTATTTTTTTTTTTTAGTGGAAAATCCATGTTTTATTCTTTTACTCCATGGAGCAATAAACCTGGGCTCTGGCAGGCAGCCAGAGGGACAAATGGAGGGAATCCCTTTGCTGCAAATGCTCCTTCTGTAGGTCATGGAGTTCAGTGCTGGTAAAAGATGCCAGAGAGCCTCCCAGCTGATCTCTGGGTTGGGAGCCTCTCTAAATTAAGAGGCATAATGTAGCATGAGTAAATAGTGCATCATTTAATTTTGGTTGCAGAAGGGCCTTGGGGAAACACTGTCCTGTAAACTATTTAAAGCAAGTAAATGATAATCTGAGAGGGAAGCAAAAACTGGACTTGCATGTGGCTGCCTGATCTTACAGGGTGGAAAAAGTAATAGGTTAATAAGAGACATGAAAAGGCTCTTGTTAAAGTTAATTTTTGAGGTATTGAGCAGCCCTATTTAATGCAGTTGATGGTCAAAGGAAATTATTTTTATTTTTTGATTTTTTTTTAAGCAATAAAGTGAAACTTCTATTCTGTAACCTGCATAAAAATCTTTGTTGATTTTGTAAAAAAACCCTAAAGCCCTGTGATTTCCTGCAGTGGTGAATGCAGCCCATTCATTCTACAATGGCACAACAACTCTGCCCATCTCAGATGAGGACAGAACTCCACGTAAAAGAATCAGCAAGACCTTAAATATGACCACAAGTCCTGAAGAAAAGAGAAAAATTATCGGCGACACCTTTGTCAAGGTAATGTTTATTTGTTGTTTGCTTGAAGTTTGTAAATATTGTGATTCCTGGGTTAATCACTGTTTAATCAGTGGGATCAAGGCTGGTGTGAGCTGGGGGTGGCCCCAGAAGCCTTTGGCAGGTGACAGGGGGAATATTTAGCAGGTGTTATGTTCCTGGAGATATTTTTGATATTTTTATTTAGATGTGGAGATACTTTTTCCATTTCCTGTTCACCAAACGGTGGGGTACCTGGAGCGTTTCAGCAGTGGGACAGGGGCATCCTCAGCTCCCTGGCTGTGCTCTCCCAGCCCCCTGTCAGGGGTCAGACACTTCATTCTTCCCGAGCCCTTTGACAGCAGCTCTCCCTCTCTGTGCCCCTGCTGCAGATTGCCAACGAGGTCATCGGGGAGATGAACCTGAAACCCGAGGAGGTGTTCCTTGCCCAGGGCACCCTGAGGCCTGACCTGATCGAGAGTGCCTCCCTGGTGGCCAGTGGCAAGGCTGAGGTGATCAAGACCCACCACAACGACACGGAGCTGATCCGCAAGCTGCGCGAGGAGGTGAGGGCAGGGCTGCTGCCTGCCCCTGGCTGCACCAACCCAGCCTCAGAAATCACTGCTGGCACCCTGAGACTCTCTTGTGTCGTTTATTGCATTTCTTTGGTTGCCAGGAGTCTCTATCTGAAGCCCAGAAAAGCTTCTTAAACTTTTCTGTTCAGTGTTAGCATGTGAAGCAAAGGTGGGGGGAGTGCCTGATTTGATAGTCACCATCCCTGGATGTGTTTAAAAAAACTGGATGTGGCACTTGGTGCCATGGTCTGGCTAAGGTGTTGGAGCATGGGTTGGACTTGATGATCTTGAAGGTCTCTTCCAACCTGGAGATTTGGTGATTCTGTGATTTTCTGCCTCTGGAATGGTGAGTTCTCTGACTGTGTTATATTCTAAGAAAGAGCCAGCACAGGAGAGAGACCTCAGCCAGCAGTCTGGTGGAAGGTGCTCAGTGACCAGCTGCCACCCCCAGGAGAACTGATGATCCCCATTTCCAGTTCTGATCCCTGCACAAAGTGTTTCCAAAGTGTTTCCAAGGCTTTGGGCTCGGGCTGAACATCCAGCAGAGACAAGAAAGGTCTGAATTCCTGCAGGCAGAGCCAGCTTGGCCTTGCAGCTCTGTCTGCTCTGCTGCAGCCACGGGTTCTTCTGGCACAAACTGGGGCTTCCTGGTCTCACCCTCTGTCCTGCAGCTGTTCCACAAAGCCCACATTCACATGGCATTTCTTTCCAGTGTTTATGGAATCCTTGGCACTGGTGCTGTGAGGTCAGGCCAGTTTGGGTGCCAGAGCCTAAACATCTGAGGCTTTTTGTTTGGATATGTGAGCTGGAGTGTAAATTGCCTTTTTTTTTTTTTTTCTTTTTAGGGTAAAGTAATAGAACCCCTGAAAGACTTTCACAAAGATGAAGTGCGAGTGCTGGGAAGAGAGCTTGGCCTTCCTGAGGAGCTGGTTTCCAGGCATCCCTTCCCAGGTGTGGAGCTGCTGGATCACAGCAGAGTTCTTTAGCAGATCCAGAACAACTGCATGTAAAACTGAGCTTTAAACACAGAAAAAATCCATTTAGCTCTTCACTTAAACACAGTCTTTCAGGAAAAGAGGACTTGAGAGCAGCTTGATAAACATCCACAATGTTTTATAACTGAGCCCTTGTTTGGCTGTGGTGGGAGAAGGCAAAGGAGGAGTTGTCAGTAAGTGCAGTGAGCTCTGCCTGAGCTGCCAGGTGGATCTGACCTGCAATAATGGCCTGGCTCTGCCTCTCCAAGGGACATTTGCTGTCTTGAAGAGTCAATGCTGAGCATTTCTAACACGAGCTCTCCACCAGAAAAAGAGCAAAGTCCATAATTGGGGGTTGGTTTGGTTTTCCCTTGGAGGTGTTAAGACACCTGAAGCTTAGGCACGATGGCAGGATGCTCAGTGAGTGCTCAGAGCTGCACAGCTGCAGGTGAAAACTGCTCCCCTCCTTTGGTGTAATGCTTGTCCAATGTTGCTTTGCAGGTCCTGGCCTGGCAATCAGAGTGATCTGTGCTGAGGAGCCTTACGTGTGCAAAGACTTCCCAGAAACAAACAACATCTTGAAAATTGTGGCAGATTTTTCTGCCAGCGTGAAGAAGGTAAGGAAATTCCAGATTTGGATTTGAGTGGTGGTTCTGTAGTGACCTGTGGTGAGGTTAGTCTGATAAAAGGTTAAAAGGACTGCTTTGTGCTCCTTAAGGAGTGCTGCCTCCAGGTACAGCTCAACTGGAGCTGTTCAGTGGAATTTTAGTGCTGTGACTGGTGCAAGTGTTGAACCATTTCTGGAAAATGCAACTTTATTATTCACCTTTCAAATAATGAACAGATTCTGCTGTAGTTAAACTTTGTGCAGATGAGATCACACAGTGTCAGGAACAGACCTGCCCTCCCTGAAAGGGTGGTAACATTGGAGGTTTGCACACCCCAGAACTCACTGGGTGTGTAAATGCAAGTGCAGGAGCCAGGAGCTGGTGCTGGCCAGGTGCCCTGACCCAAACCCTGGAATTCTGAATGGGTGATGTTTGACTGGCACATCTCCTGACTGTGCTGTCCTTTGTGGTGGCTGTCAGGCATTAGAGGGCTCTGCTCTGAGGTGTGAGTTCAAAACAACTTCCAGAACCTTTCTGGTAAATCCTGAAGGGCAGGGATTTCCACCTGCCTTTCCTTTAGAAGTCAGGGAATTGTGGTGCCATAAAACTGGAAAGTGCAGCTTTGTGAAGGAGAAAATGAGCAGAGGAAAAGAGCTTCCCCTATGGCCTTGGAGAGCTCCAGCTTAAAATGCAGTGTAATCACAGAAAAGTGCTTTTGCTGATGTTTAATTGTCAGATGAGAGGTAGCTTTTAAATATTTCCAAGGGGTAAATATAGACTCAGCAAACAGTTACTTAAATAACAATTTTATTTGTGCCGTGCAAGTTCTGTTTGAGGGCCTGGGAGCTTTATTTAATTGCAGTTCCTTGTTGTGCATCCTCTCCCAGCCTCACACCTTGCTGCAGAGGGTGAAGGCGTGCACGAGTGAGGAGGACCAGGAGAAGCTGATGCAGATCACAAGCCTACATTCACTGAATGCCTTCTTGCTACCAATCAAAACTGTGGGAGTGCAGGTACAGGGCTGCTGCCAGGAGCTGCTCCTGCCAGGGCAGCTGTGGGCAAACATCTCTGCTGCTTCAGGGGGTGGCAATGGGGCTTGGCTGGGGAAGGGAAGCTGGAGGTGGCAGTGCCAGCCTTGGCCTGTGTGGGTGCAGGTGTTGGCATCCCTGAGCTCGGTGCCAGGGGCTCTTTGGGGACATTGTCACCCAGCAACAGCTGCTGCAGCCCCTCTGACTCTGCTGTCACCCTGCTGGCCCCACTGAGGCTCAGGAGTTCTCAGCTGCATTGGGGAGGAACCCCACTTTGCTGTGTTTGGATGTGGTTGTTGCCCTTTGCATTTCTTTTCTGAGCTGTGCTGATCCCTCTCCTTGGGAAGAGAAGAGCACTGGGATCTGTGCAGCAGCTGGGTTCCCTTCCCCTCTCAGACACAGACACAAAGCAGGGGCAGGTGCAGAGCTGGCACCCTCTTGGAGCTGTGTGCAGTCACTCAGATTTCCTTACTGAGCAGTCGTGGCTGTAAATCACCTTTCCCTGCACTCTGTGTTGAATTCCTCCTCACATTTTATTTTCAGCTGCCTGATGCTGCGTGTGGCTCTTTGCAGTCAGCTCTGGTTACTGCTTCAGGCTGCAGTGTCATCAAATTTCTGTGCTTTGTCACCAGAGCACCAGCACTGGCCACTGGATGAGTCTGAGCATTCCCTCTGACAGCCCTGGCACGGGGCTCTGTGCTGTCTCACCCACTCAGTCTCTCACTGGTGTCACCAGCTCCGTGCTGGCCCACAGCGTGGTCCTGTCACCTGCAGGAGGGGCAGGGAGGAGCTGTGGGTGGCTCTGGCAGCACAGCTGGTGCTCAGCATGGCTGTCTGTGCTCCCCAGGGTGACTGTCGCTCGTACAGCTACGTCTGTGGCATCTCCAGCAAGGATGCTCCACACTGGGAGTCCCTGATGTTCCTCGCCAGGCTCATCCCACGCATGTGCCACAACATCAACAGGTGAGTCCTCAATCACCTTCATTTCTCATCCTCTAGCTCATCTGTGGAAGTTTAGCAGGTGCAAACGTTCCCCTGTTTAATCTGAGGTGTAATGTTTTTATGTGTTGGACAGGTGTTACCATACAGAGGTCACAAATACACAGTAAATCAAAATATGGGTTTATTTCCAGCTTGAAAAGAAATTGCTGGCCTATATCCTTGGATTAGGGAGCAGCCACTATAATTTATGCAAATCTCTTCTGCAAGACTCCAGCCTGGTGCTGAGCTGTGCCGTGCTGCAGTTTGGTTTGCCTTTGTGTCAGGAGGGGATTTGTGTGGGGCTGTCAGTTCTGATGGCACAGGGAAAGCTCCAGAGCTGGGCAGTTTGATCTTAATTGAGCTCTCTGAGGATACATTTCCTACCTACTCGAGTCCATAACTTCTCCAGCAGCTGAAGGTGCTTAGACATGAAATCAGCTCTGGAGAATTATGCCCTCCTTGCCTGGCTGTGGGATTTCTGCCAGAACTGCTTAGAATTGCTCATAGCAAAACTTCATTTTCTCACATAAGTGACACCTACTGACAGAGCTTTTACTCTGAAAGGTGAGACCTGGAATTGCAAGAGACCTGTTTAAATTAAGTGCAGAAGGGGACAAAGAAGGCATAAATCAGGATTGCTTGTGCAGTTCCAGAGTATATAAAAAAAAAAGGAAATAAGAGCCAGTTTCTGGCTTTAGAGCACTGCTGATTTCTTGAAGCTCTGCTGGGTTTAACAGCTCTGGGAGCTGTGCTCTCCCTGTGGGTTTTGCAGGCTCCACTGCTGTTCCAGGGACTCTGAGGAGGGTACTCACTGCCACAGTTGGCCTCCTGCCCAGCTGTGCCCACAGGCTCTGTGTTGCAGACAGAAATGCACAGTATAAACTGGCACATCTGTGTGTTTGGGGTTGTGGACAAGCACTCCTGGCTTGTGTCTGCAGGCTCCAGAGCTGCTGTGAGCCCCTCGTGCTGAATCTGTGCACGAGGCCACTCAGACCCTGCTGCTTTGTTCTGCAGCAGCTGAAACACAAGAAATGAGATTAAAAGCATCAGGCTGGTGTGCCTGCCCTGAATTCAGAAGCTGTTTTGTGGCAGATGCACTTCTGTGGATGTATAAATCACAATTAGTGCTGAAAACCCTTCGTTAGCAGCAAGGTGTAGCATTTGATGGGGGGGTTGGGTGGCTGGCTGTTCAGAACTGTGACAGAACAGGGCATGGTGCTGTTTTCCAGCTGTGTTTCCAGCTGTGGCCTGCAGCAGCAGGTCTGAGGCAGGCTGCTTTGTTCTTGCAGAGTGGTGTACGTGTTTGGGCCCCCTGTCAAGGAGCCCCCCACGGATGTCACCCCCACCTTCCTGACCACAGGGGTCCTCAGCACTTTACGTCAGGCTGACTTCGAGGCTCACAACATTCTCAGGGAGTCTGGTAGGTGCCCCCCCTCACCCCAGGGCTCAGCCTCCCTTTCCTTCCAGCTGGCTTTATTTCCAGGTCCCTGCAAACCCAGTGGGTGCAGTCAGAGTGGTGCTGTCAAAACCTGCAAGCAGATAGCTCCAAACAAAGTGATCACTAAGGGGAATGGCAGTGAAAGGTGTTGTGGCAGCTGATAGCTAAAGGCCAGGAATTAATTGTAGGGGATTTTAGGGACTGACTTGCTTCTAGCACATCATGAAGCTCAAAGCTGTGGTGCTTCACTGCAGATTTGTGCAAAAAGCACTGTCAGGCAACTCAGCCACCCCAATCCCTTCTCTGTGCTGATCTCAGTGTCCACCTGGGGTGAAGAAACCCGACATAGTTTTTAAACACTGTTGGTTTTGGGGGAAGCCCAGATGCCAGGTTTCTCATGGGGGTGATGCTCACAGCCTGTGGTGCTTTCAGGTCTCTTAACTTGAAGTCAAAGCTGCAGCCCCAACCCTGCACAGCCAGGGAGTGTGGAGTCCCCTCGTGTGCTGCACAGGCAGAGCCTGGCCAGAAATAGTGCTGAGGTTCAGCCTCTTCAGGGCTTTTTTTACTTAATCACCTTTGGAGATGTGATCTGTGTGGGAAGCACTGCATCAGCCCTGCCTGTGTTCCATGTAAATCAAGTTACAACAGCTCTTTGAGGCTCCACACTCAGTTTGCAGAGCTGTGTGAGCAGGATCTGTGCAGGATCAGCCTCAAAAGGCTGAGGTGACACTGTTGGCCGTGTTGGTAAAGCTGTGGCTGTGTCTCGCTAACTCCTGGTGACACTTGGCTTTGTGTGAGTGAATTGCTCCTAAAAATAAGCCTGGAGTTGTGGTTCAGTGGGAAAAGCTCCCTGAGCAGCAGCTCAGGCCAGGGCTGGCAGAGGGGCAGAGCCTGAGCAGCGTGAGCTCCACACACCTGATTTTGGCCTTTGAGCTCCTTGGAACAGGGAACCTGGGGAGCTGTGCATTGCCTTTGAGGAGGAAATGTTGAAAATTCAGTGAAATGTCACTGTCTGGAGCTACCTGCCCAGCACCAGCCAGGGACACTGGGGAGCTTTCTTCCTCAGTGTTTCAAACACCGTTCAAAGAATATTTCAGAGATTTATTTGGGCACATCTCTTTGTTGGGCTTGATGTGGGGACTGATAAACCCCATGGTTTTATGTTACGTGGGAAGGAAAGTGGCTCTTCAGTTGATCCACAGTGAATTACAGGGATAACACAGCTGGGATTTGCCTGCCTGCCTGCAAAGGCTGAGGATCATCTCAAGTGGCAATTTAGAGAATCTCAGAATGGTTTGGGTTGGAAGGGACATCAGGGATCATCTGTTCCATTAGGGATCATCTGTTCCAGACCCTGAGGACACCTTCCACTTATGCCAGGCTGCTCCAAGCCCTGTCCAGCCTGGCTTTGGACCCTTCCACGGGTGGGGCAGCCACAGCTGCTCTGGGAAGCTGTGCCAGTGCCCTCCCAGTGCCCCCAGTGCTGCCCTGCAGCTGCAGAGCTGCAGCACTGCTGTGACCCCGGGCTGTGGCACCAGAGGGAGCAGATCCCACAGGATGCAGGAGCAGCTCCTGCTTCAGAGCTGGAAGCACAGGCTGGGATTGTGCAGAACTCGTGCTGATGCCTTCAGTTTGAGCTCCCATGCATTTCAGACTCTGTGCAGCTCTGAGCTCACATTCAGGGTCACTCAGACCTGCACAGAGCAGGGACACAAAACAAATCCTGTTCCTGCTGGAGACAACTTTCAGCCCCAAAGCACAAACAAGGGTGGGCTGAAGGGAGGAAGAAGAAGGATGGGACCTCACAGCCTGCAGCTGTAATTGGACAATTCAACCCCAAAATGCAAAATGGATCAAAGTGTGAGACCTGCTGACTGGTCAGCCATTTTGGGTCCATTTTGTGACCATTTTGGGTCCATTTTGTGACCATTTTGGGTCCATTTTATGACCATTCTTGGTCCACCCTGGGTGCAGCCCTGGCCAGGCCCTGTCCTGCCCAAGGTGCACCCTGGAGTCCTCTCAATCAATCCCTGCTTTATTCCCTCAGCTCTGTGCACTCTGTTCCCAAGGCATCAGTGTCCCCCCAGCCCCGCTAACCCCCGTGTGTGCCCCTGTGTGCTGCAGGCTATGCTGGGAAGATCAGCCAGATGCCAATCATCCTGACCCCGCTGCATTTTGACCGGGACCCCCTGCAGAAGCAGCCCTCGTGCCAGAGGTCTGTGGTCATCAGGCCCTTCATCACCAGCGACTTCATGACGGGCATCGCCGCCACGCCGGGCACCGAGGTGCCCGAGGAGGTGAGTGAGGGGCTCCTGCTCCTGCCAGCTTTCCTCCCACCCTCCTTCACTTTGGGTTTCCTGCCTTTCTTTTTTTTTTCTTTTTTTTTCCTTTTTTTTTTTCTTTTTTTTTCTTTTTTTTTTCTTTTTTTTT
This sequence comes from Phylloscopus whistleri, assembly GCA_017589585.1. NCBI lineage: Eukaryota > Metazoa > Chordata > Aves > Passeriformes > Phylloscopidae > Phylloscopus > Phylloscopus whistleri. The sequence continues at coordinate 1,007,158 of JADMLD010000285.1, forward strand.
CTTTTTTTTTCTTTTTTTTCTTTTTTTTTCTTTTTTTTCTTTTTTTTTCTTTTTTTTTCTTTTTTTTTCTTTTTTTTCTTTTTTTTCTTTTTTTTCTTTTTTTTTCTTTTTTTTTCTTTTTTTTTCTTTTTTTTCTTTTTTTCTTTTTTTCTTTTTTTTTCTTTTTTTTCTTTTTTTCTTTTTTTCCTTTTTTTTCTTTTTTTTCCTTTATTTTTTCCTTTATTTTTTCCTTTATTTTTTCCTTTATTTTTTTCCTTTTTTTTCCCTTTTTTCCTTTATTTTTTCCTTTATTTTTTCCTTTATTTTTTTCCTTTATTTTTTCCTTTATTTTTTCCTTTATTTTTTCCTTTATTTTTTCCTTTATTTTTTCCTTTATTTTTTTCCTTTATTTTTTCCTTTATTTTTTCCTTTATTTTTTCCTTTATTTTTTTCCTTTATTTTATTTTTTTTCTTTTTTTTTCTTTTATTTTTCTTTCCCCTCTCTCTTTTATAAATAATCAGGATGTTGTGGTGTTTTTGGGGGAGAAAAAAAGGAACAAAATGAAGGGCTGGCAGATGGGTGTGACAAGCATGAAGGGTTTCCAGCAGAGCTGAGGCAAAATAACCCCAATTAAAGAAACAAGAATACCCCAGCCATTCCTGGGATTTGGAATTCGTTGTTGCATCAGTAACTGGAAATTTCCTGGCCTTAGGGATTGCCTTTGTCTGGCACTTCTGCTTTTACTGGAACCTGCAGTTTAACATCTCAGTGTCCTGCTTGCTCTTAAGGACACTAAAAGGACTTTGGAGTCAGGTTCAAGCTTTTTTTATTTTTTATGGGAAACTTTATCCATGTCCAGTCGAGTACTTTGTCCCTCTGGGAATGCACTGCAGGATTAATAGGATTAACCTTTTATTTTAAACACACTTCAAGAGCATATGAGCATTGTTTAGTAATTGTATATAATTGAAGTCCTCTCCTTTAAGGCAGACAATCCAAGAAAAGAACAATTCAGGTTGCCATGTGAACTGTCCCATTGTATAAAATGAGCACTCATTTGACCCCAGGGTTTGTGCTTAAAAACAACCAAACACCACAAAAGCCACCCCCAAACAAAAACCCTGCATTATTCAAAATGAAAAATGGTCATTTTACAGCTAGGTAGCAGTGTGGTGACTAAATAATACAGGTTATAGAGCAAAATCAAATTTATGGGGGCAATAATAATGTTTGTATACAGAGCAATGCACTGTTAATTTGTGCTTCCATTGCAAGCAGAGTGTCATGTAAGTGGTGTTGGGAGCTGGGGGAGTTTTAAGGAAATTGAACTTCTGAGGGTCATCAGATTCTCCCCTGGAATATCCCTGCTAGCATGGATTAATGGTGAGCTCTGGAAGGTGACCCCCTGGAAACCAGAGGGTTTTTCCCTCCAGCTGGGTGTATTCTGTGCCTGGTGGCAATGATAGCAAAGGCTCTTCTCTCTGTGTCCAGGAACCATCCTGAGTTCATCCTGGGAGCCCTGAGCTGCTCAGGAACCATCCTGAATTCACCCTGGGAGCCCTGAGCTGCTCAGGAACCATCCTGAATTCATCCTGGGAGCCCTGAGCTGCTCAGGAACCATCCTGAATTCATCCTGGGAGCCCTGAGCTGCTCAGGAACCATCCTGAATTCACCCTGGGAGCCCTGAGCTGCTCAGGAACCATCCTGAATTCATCCTGGGAGCCCTGAGCTGCTCAGGAACCATCCTGAATTCATCCTGGGAGCCCTGAGCTGCTCAGGAACCATCCTGAATTGACCCTGGGAGCCCTGACCTGCTCAGGAACCATCCTGAATTCACCCTGGGAGCCCTGACCTGCTCAGGAACCATCCTGAATTCATCCTGGGAGCCCTGAGCTGCTCAGGAACCATCCTGAATTCACCCTGGGAGCCCTGACCTGCTCAGCACCCGCTCAGCTGCAGCAGCTCAGCCTTTGCTCCCAAACCCATGCAGAAAGTAAAGCCCATGTGGATGGTTCTGCACCTTTGGGTGCTGCTTGAGCAGGTCAGGGCTCCCCGGGCTGGACGGGTTCCCAGGGACTGTGTGAGCAGGGTGCCCTCCAGCTGTTCTGGGGTGACTTCCCTCAGCTCTGTCACACGCTTTTCCCCTGACCTTGTGTCTCCCTCCCCCACAGGTTGTGCTGAAGATGGTGGCCGAGATCAAGAAGATCCCTGGCATCTCCCGGGTGATGTACGACCTGACATCGAAGCCGCCGGGCACCACGGAGTGGGAGTAACCAGCTCCTGCCCACCCAAGTACTGTGTGCAGTCTAAACCATATCAGAAACCATTCCCAGTGTTGACATGCAGTACTGTGAAAGAGTGACTGGAGCTGCTCCAGGGCCCCGGGTGGCTGTCCTGGGGCCGTGCTGGGGACGGGCGTGGGGCTGGGCTCTGTACGGGTAAATGACGGTGGCAGCGCTGCCAGGCCAGGCCCCTCTGCTTTGCCTTTGTCCTTCCAGTGCCCCCTGTCCTGTCCTGTCCTGTCCTGTCCCCCCCTGTGTTCTGTTACCTGTCCTTGCCGTGTCTCTTGGGTTCCTTTTGTACACTGTGGCAGAAGAGACGGTTTATTTCCTTCTACCAGAAGCATTGTTACAGCCCAGACGTGTTCAGAGGAGTTGATTCTTTGTGACCAAGCGCTTTGGGACGGATTTATTATAAATAAATATTTTGCCAAATGGAAGCGGTGGGTGCTGTCGAGTCGTGGAGTGGCTCTGTGTGTGTGTGTGTGTGTGTGTGTGTGTGTGTGCCCTGGTGTTCTTGTCCTGTGGCCCTGCAGCCGTGGCAGTGAGGGTGAGCAGTGCTGGGCCCTCCTGGCACTGCCCTGTCCGTGTGTCTGTCCCAGCAGAGCTCCCAGCACCTCTGGGGTGGCAGCAGGGCAGGGCAGGGCTGGCAGTGCAGCTGGGGGAGCTGCTGCAGCACAGCTCCTCTGTGTCCCTGTGCTTCCCCTGGCCTTGGGGACAGTTTGATTTCCCACCCCTTGGCTCTGACAGGGTTTTTGGGGTGTGTTGTGCTTAGCTGGCTCTGTAAGGTCATTCTGGGTGTTAGTGTGGGGCCCTGGGTCGGGGTGAGCCCCCGTCCCTCAGCCCCTCCTGTCACTCCTGTCCTGCTGCTGGTGAAGCAATAATTGCAGGTGTTACTGCCTGATGTTTTGGGGCAAAGCCATTTCCATCCACCTGAGGATGCTGTCCCCTGGCAGGAGCAGCTGGGTTCTGACCTGGGTGCCTGCTGTGTCCCCAGGGGGGTGTCCTGGGGTGACACAGCTGCACTGTGCACCCAGGCTCATCCCTCTTACCCCTGGTTCAGTCCAAGCAGTTGTGTTTTGTTCAGCTGCGAGCTCACTGCAGTGTTATGGGGTAAAATTCCTGCTTTGAAGTGTTCAGTAACACAGAGTGTTTCATGGCTGCAGCTCCTCTCTGCCCCTGCCTGGATTTGTGAACTGGGATGATACTGAAGGTGTTTGTTCCATATTTCTGGTGGCACCCGTTTCCCTGTTCCTGCATTCCCTGCCTACACGTTATGGAAATGGGCTTTGGAAATCTCTGCTCCTAGGAAATGCCCAGCTGGTGTAAATCTATTTTATTTTTTTTTTGCCTGTGTCACTGAGGGCTGTTTTGCACGTGGGGGAGGAGGTGGCACATCCCAGGGCTGCTGGGGACAGGGGCTGCAGGAGGGCAGGAATTGGGGCTGGGGGCTCTGCCTCCCCTCCAGCCCTGCCCCAGGAGGGCTCTGCAGCTCCAGCTGAGTTGCTGTGGGCAAATGGAGCTGAACTGATAAGCCAGTCACCTCCTTTTCACCAGGGGGTGGTGATTTGCACCCACTGCTGTCACAACCTCTCAGAGCTCCAGTGATGTCAGTGATTATTGATTCCTGCTGCAGGGTGGGAGCTGTGCCTGGCTGATCCCTGGGGGAGGGTGGCTCTGTGCTGGGGCAGCACCTGCCCAGCAGGTCAAGGCTGACCTCAGAGAGAGCTCCCCTGTGAGTCCCAGTGCATGCAGGTGTGGGCTGAGGGCAGCTGCTGCCCTTCCTGGTGGGATCTCTCTGGGCAGGGTGCAGAGACAAGAGCTGAATCTCTGGTGAGAGGCAGAGCCCCCTCAGTTCTCACAGCAACGGGCTCGTCCTCGTGGCTGTGTTGCCTTGACAGCAAACAAGCAAAGCTGGAGGAATCACTAAAAATAATGCAAATAATACAGAGAGCTCTGAGGCCCAGCCCCTGCTGGCTCCTGCCCCTGTGCAGCTGCAGTCTGTGTGCTGTGCCTGGGTGGAACGTGCTGCCAGGGAGGGCTGGGGGCTGCAGGGGAGGTGCTGCCCCTGGGACACCCCCTGCAGCTCTCCTGGGCTGGAACCTTCTCTTCCCTGCATGCTGCACCCCTGGCAAAGTCTCCCTCAGGAGCTGCATCCCAGCTGGGCACCACGTCTGCCCTGCAGTCACCATTCCTGCACCCCTGGGCTGCTCCCCTCTGCGGCCCTGGGGCTGGGCAGCACCTCCAGGCTCTCATTTGGGGCAGAAAAGGTGAATATTGAACATTTTAGGCGTGAGCTATTGCACTATGGATCAAAATGTCTCACTGGAGTGGGGTCTGTGCCCTCAGCCCCGTGTGCCAGCTGTGCCCTGATTGCAGCCCTGGTTTGGGAGGGTTGCTGTGCTCACCCCAGCAGCTCTGGGTGTTGCTGTGGAATCCCCGTGTGCTGGACAGCCAGAGTGCAGAGAAACATCACCCTCTGTTCCCATTTCTTTAAAGCCAGTTCTGTTTAGCACCTAGTTTACAAACTGATACCTGTAGCTGCCCTGTACAGTTGTTCACCTGGAGTCTTCAGTAAAACATGTCAGCAGTTAGAGGAATTTGTACCGGGGGCACTCCCCAGCAGTCTCAATTTTTAACATTTTTCTGCTTGTGAAATGATAAAGTACTGTGAGCCTTAATTTTTATCCACAAATAAAAATATTATGTTTGAACCTCGGTGTGATTTGTTTTTCTCCCAAGGGCTTGTGTGTAAAACCTGTATTCTGATTGGGCCTGTATTTGGGGCTGAACGAGCTGTTTTTATGGATGCAATTGGGTTAAATTGATTAAAATGTCTGCTCAAGAGCCCCTTTAGAGCTGGGGTTATTTCCCCTTTCCCAGGGTGGTTTGGGATACAGAGAACAACATAAAGCTGCTTGCAGGATTTCTTTTTTTAAATGTTATTTAGGGTGGGAAGAAAAAAACACAAACCAAAATAAACAACCAAAACAAAACAAAAAAAACCCATTGTGGGGTAAATGGAGCTTTGGGGAGAGCAGAGTTTGAGTTGTGGGTTGGTTCAGGAGAGGGGTCTCTGCTCCTTGCAGGGTGTGCCCTGGCTCCTGTGGGGTTGGTGCCCAGGAATGATGCTCTGAGCAGCCTCTATCCCCTGGGAAAGGCTTCCAGCTGCTGCTGCAGTCATTTTGTGGCACTTTGGGCCAGGTGACCTGGGACAAGCCCTGACAAGGGCCCAGCCTCTCTTTTCAGGGCTGGGGCTGGCCCAGCTCTGGGGGTTTCGGGGTGTGGAGGGGGGATGCTGCTCAGGAATTGGGTCTGGGGGCTTCCAGAGGGAAAGAGGTTTCTGCATCAGCACTGGGGTGATGCCCACCTGCCCCTGGGCACTCTGGGGGGCTCAGGGCTGAAGGAGAAGCTGTGCCAGGGGAGCCCAGCACCAGCCCTGGGCTGTGGAGGGGAGGAGTGGGAGCCAGCAGCACACACCCCCAGGCTGGGAGGTGGCTGAGTCAGGGCTGGGGTTGGGGATGATCTTCGTGCTCTGCAGAGCTGGGGATTATTTTTAGTGCCTGTGTGGTGCTGATTGCCATGGCAATGCCACGGCACAGCGGCCTCCAGGGATGTGCCAGGGTGGGGACAGGCCCTGGTTGGGATGGGGTGGCAGCTCCGTGTCCCCTGGCTGCTCCAGGCTGGGGCTGCAGCTCCCAGCCCCAGAGCTGGGAACCAAACACGATCCAGGAGGCTGGCCAGGAACAGGATCCGTTCTGAAGGAACGTTCTGAATTCATCCTGGGAGCCCTGAGCTGCTCAGGAACCATCCTGAATTCATCCTGGGAGCCCTGAGCTGCTCAGGAACCATCCTGAATTCACCCTGGGAGCCCTGAGCTGCTCAGGAACCATCCTGAATTCACCCTGGCAGCCCTGAGCTGCTCAGGAACCATCCTGAATTCACCCTGGCAGCCCTGAGCTGCTCAGGAACCATCCTGAATTCATCCTGGGAGCCCTGAGCTGCTCAGGAACCATCCTGAATTCACCCTGGGAGCCCTGAGCTGCTCAGGAACCATCCTGAATTCACCCTGGGAGCCCTGAGCTGCTCAGGAACCATCCTGAGTTCATCCTGGCAGCCCTGAGCTGCTCAGGAACCATCCTGAATTCACCCTGGCAGCCCTGAGCTGCTCAGGAACCATCCTGAATTCACCCTGGGAGCCCTGACATGCTCAGCCCCTGCTCAGCTGCAGCAGCTCAGCCTTTGCTCTCAAATCCATGCAGAAAGTAAAGCCCATGTGGATGGTTCTGCACCTTTGGGTGCTGTTTGAGCAGCTCAGGGCTCCCCGGGGCTGGGAGGGCTCCCTCAGCCCCTGCCCAGCACAGCCAGGTGCCTCCAGAGGGCTCTGGGAGCCGGGATTCTCCTTGGCCTTGGAAAACTTTCCCTTTCCCATCACGGGCTGCTCGGTCACCACTCGGTGCAGCTCAGCAAGGCCACCAGAGCTGCTGGTGAGTGACCCCCCTGAACCCAGCAAAGAGGGGGAAAAGAGTTAATTAACACAGCCAGGAGCCTTCCCCTCGGCTGGGGTGTGCTGGGGCTGCCCTTTGGCCCTGCAATCACAGCCAGAAATTACTGCAGGAGATAAAAGGCTGCAGAGAGGCACTTGCACTCAGATTTTCATTGCAGCAGATTGGCTCTCTGGGGGCTGCTGTGCCCCCATGCCCTTCAGGGAGGCAGTGGGAGCTCTCCCGGGGGGATTTGGGGTTAACAGGTGGGCTCAGAGATCTTGTAAAGGCTGCCTGAGTGCAGGGTTCCATCCGTGGGAGCAGCTTTGCTGAGGATGCCCAGGCACGAGGCTGCTGGCCCAGCAGAGGTTCACAAGCCACCACATTGGAGCAGGGTGAGCCCCTTAAACCCAATTAAACACCTCAATGAACCTTTCCCTGCAATTGCCTGGAGCAGGGGAGGCTGAGCTCACAGCTAATGGCATCAGGAGGTGGGAATGGCTGTGGGAACAAACTCCTTTGTCTGCTGTGGGGTCACTGACAGCACATCCCAAATCTGTACTGGGCAAGGCCTGGGGAGCTCTGCTCCAATCCCCCAAATCAGGCCCTTCCAGGGTGAAGTGCTGCTCCTCTCTCTGCTCAGGGGCTGAGGTGTGTTGCTGCAGAAAGCAGGACACAGACTCATTCAGAAGGCTGAAGATTCAGAATCTGGCTTTATTATCCAAAACCTGCCTTTTATACCTTTTCACAAGGAGCCCACCTTAGAGGGGGGATCCTTGGGCCCATTGGTCACACCGAGGGGCCATCAAATTCCCCCCTCTGGGAAAGAATGTAGAAAAACGAGATAGTTCACAATAACATGCCCTTGTTTACCACAAGTGTCTCTGGGAAAAGAATTTTCTGAAATCAAAACGTGGCAGGCACAGACTGTGGCTACAGAGGTGTGTGTGCAGAGCTCTGGGAGCTGCACACGGGAGCAGGTGGGGTTTGGGATCCTTGTGAGAGAGGGTTGGCTGTGAAGGTGTTTGAGTGGAATTACTGGGGAATTGCAGGATCAGCCCCAGGGTCCTGCATTCCCTCACCCTGCAATGAGGCACTGACAGGCTGGAGAAGCTCCAGGGAGAGCTCAGAGCCCCTCCAGGGCCTGAAGGGGCTCCAGGAGAGCTGGAGAGGGGCTGGGGACAAGGGACAGAGGGACAGGACACAGGGAATGGCTCCCAGTGCCCAGGGCAGGGCTGGGTGGGAGACTGGGCAGGAATTCCTGGGCTGGAATTCCCAGAGCAGCTGTGGCTGCCCCCTGGATCCCTGGCAGTGCCCAAGGCCAGGCTGGATGGGGCTGGGAGCACCTGGGACAGTGGGAGGTGTCCCTGCCAGGGCAGGGGTGGCACTGGGTGGGATTTGGGGGTCCCTTCCCACCCAAACCATCCCTTCACTCCACCAAAATAAATCCGTGCTGCAGAAAGTCAGGATGGGCTTCCTGTGTGTGCCACTGTGGGGTCTCCTTGGTGCCGCTGGAACGGCACATCCTGCTCAGGAGATTTCAAACCCAGGTTTGAAAGGGGCCCCGCGTGCATCAGCTCATCCAGGCGACCTCCTGCTTCCCCGAGCAGAAAACAGCTGCTGCGGGGGCTTTAGAAGCTGCTCTTATTTACATCTGAAAAACAGGAGGTTTGGCTGAAAGGGTGCCCGAGGCAGAGGAAAATGGATTAATGCCGAGCTCTGATGCTGGGGGCTGCGGGCTGGGCGCTCCTGGAACGTTCTGCTCTCCAACCCGGGCCACAAACAGCTCGGGGGTTAAAGCTCTGTGGGGCTGCTCGGGCTCTGCCCCGCGGTGTGCCCGGGCTCCGGGGCTGGGGTTGTGTTTGACCCCCTGTGGATGCAGAGAGAGCAGGGGGGGACAGCAGGGGGGGCCCGGGACACCCCCCGGTCCCCATTTCGTGTCTCAGCTCTGGAGACAGCAGCTGGGATAAAAATCAGAGTTTAGAAAGCGTTTCCAGGAGAGACAGAGACATTTTCAAAACCCGGCGTAATTTATTAAGAAATATATATTCTATATATTATATAGAACTTATATTATTGTATAGTTAATATTTTAATAATTAATACAATAATCAGCTATAACTCACCATTAGCTACAGGCAGAGAGCTCCTAAACATGATTCTGTACATTTACACAGCGTACAGGCAAGTTAGAAATGCACAACTGTATTGCATATTGCTTTAACAGGTGATTGTCTGGAAAAAGGAACATAAAAGGAATGAAAAAGGGATATAAAAGGAATGGAAAATGAATGTAAAAGGGATGTTGAAGGAATATTAAAGGGATATTAAAGGAATATAAAAGGAATGCAAAAGGAATGTAAAAGGGATGTTAAAGGAATATAAATGGGATGTTAAAGGAATATAAAAGGAATTTTGAAGGAATATAACAGGGATGTTAAAGGAATATAAAAGGAATTTTGAAGGAATATAAAAGGAATGAAAAAGGAGTATAAAAGGAATGAAAAAGGAATATAAAAGGGATGTTGAAGGAATATAAAGGGGCACAGAAGGCGGGAGGTGCCCCAGCCCCGGGCAGGGCTCAGTTTGAAGCGCTGCTCCCGGAGCATCCCTCACACCCTGCTCCTGTGTCCCCGCTGCGGCAGCAGGAGGGGTTTGGGGTGTGTTTGTCCCCCGGGAGATGCCCCTGGGTCCCGCTGGTGCCCGCGGCTCTGGGAGCCGAGCCTTCCAGTATCAATATTTCACGGCAGCTTTGCTTTCAGGAAATCAATCGTCCTGCAATTTTTATAAGGGAGCCGGGCTCTCCTTTCGTGCGGGCTCTCGAATCCCCCGCACACGGAGCCGGCGGCGCTGCTGCCCGGGCGGGGACACGATGGCCCGGCAGTGTCCCCGCAGTGCCCCCCGAGAGGGGACAAACAGCCCTGCCAGCCACCCCCGGGGGCACCGCCGCCCCTCGGGGCTCTGGGGCTGCCAGAACGATGAACACGCCAGGCTGGGAAAGCACAACGGGCCCTTTGTGCAGCTCTTTGAGAGCTTTATTTGGGTTTTGATAACAATTCCCAGGTGGAAGGAGCTGAAGGATCTTCCGAGGCTTCAGCTCAGTGATACCAGAGGGTGCTGCCTCACAGGTTTCTGGAGTGCAGGAAACCTTTCCCTTCCCGTGAAGCACTGTAGGGATAAACCCTGGCACCAGGCACAGAAGCAGGATGTTTCAGCAGCTCGAAGTTTGAGTCATTTTCCCCGGAGTTTCACAAAACTTCCAGCGGAGGTTTCAGTGCCTGCTGAAGAGGCTGGGCAGCACCAGTTCCTGTGGGGGTGAATTTTGCAGGACTAATTCCGGAGGGGATGGAGCTGCTTTCTGGGAGAGCAGCTAAAAAGGGTGGGATTTGTCCTGTGACCCCTCTGGAGCTGCCGGCTGTGCCTGCGGGGCAGCTCCAGCCCTGCCCGGCCCCCAGCGCTGCCTCAGGGGGTCCCGGGGTGGGGGATCCCGGGCCGGGGTGGGGGGGAGCCCAGCTGGTCCCCCTGGCTGGGAGGGGCCCCAGAGCAGCCGGGGGGGGACGGAGGGGCTGCAAACCCCCCTGGGAGCGGGGGTGAGGCAGGGCCAGCGGGCACGGGAGCCTGGGGTGGGTGTGGGGAAGGGGCTGGGGGAGCCCCCAGCCTCCTGCCAGGCGCGGTGGGGAAACCATCCCGAGCTGGTGACAGCGGCTGGGAGAGAGCCAGAGACCCCCTGAGCCCCCTGTGCCCTCAATCCGGGGAGGTTTCCATCCACCCCCACCCCCGGGGGACCCTGTGGGGCACAGGGGGGGGGCACAGGGGGGGCACAGGGGGGCACGGCTCTGCCTTGGGGCGATCCCAGCGCTTTCGAGGCGCTGATTTTCCCCCCGCTGTCCCTGAGGCGTTCTTGCCGCGGCTCTCCGGGCACACGGCTGTGCCCGTGCTGCCGAAGTGGCGGCTGTGATTAGAGCTGTAATCTCTCGATCAGCTTTCACATCTCGGGCGCAGAGGGGAATTAACGCCGCTCCCGTGGCTGCCCTTTCGTACATTCCCCGAGCAGCCTTCGCTCGGGAGCAGCCGGGACTTTGTTCTCACCCCGG
>JADMLD010000805.1:0-45824 GCA_017589585.1 Phylloscopus whistleri
AACCACATCTGTTTCTCCAGCAGGATTTATTGGACCTGCTTCCAACACCCTGACCAACAGGATATCAGGTGGTATTTCTGACTCTGTCAAGGTTTCTAGGATTTTTTTTGTTTGTTTTCTTGGGGTTTTTTTGTACTACTACATTTGCATTTTTAATATTCCTAGTAAAGAACTGTTATTTCCTATTCCCAAATCTTTGCCTGAAAGCCCTTAATTGCAAAATTATCATAATTTGGAGGGAGGGGGTTTACATTCTCCATTCCAGGGAAACTCCAGCTTTCCCTGGCAGACACCTGTCTTCCCAAACCAACACGTTATTATAAAACTGTTCTAATCTTTATGTACACAAGGTCATTCTTCCAAAGATGTTACAAATAGATATAGAGCTGTCTCCCTAAAGTTTCCGCCAAGATCTATTTTGCAAAGTATTTGTTTCCTTCGGACAAAAAATGTTTTGAAATCACAGGCAATTTCTAAAACTGTGTAATTTGGTTACCAAATCCATACCGAGCCACATTTTTCAAAACTTAATGGGCAAGATTTTTCAAAGACTGCATGAAACAAGCATGATATTTGACAGGATCTTCACTCTGAAAATACTGTTTCATGCTATTTATTTTTGCTTTCTTGTAACTGTTATGTTTTTCCAGGCTACAGTAATAATATACAGTAAATGTTTTAATATGGAGGTGTATATCATAGAATGTAACCAAGTTGTCAGATTTGACTGGGTATATGAAGGAAAATATTTGGAAAACCATTAGTTAGTCTACTTTCAAGCCATGAATCTATCCCTTAAAGGTTTTTTAGTGTACAAAGTGCTGGATACAGCTCTAGGTATTTTCTCCCTTTCTTTCTGTCTGGACCAAGATTTTCAGTCAAATAGCATACATTTGTTACCTATATGGAAAAACGCTTCATTATGGTAGGGTTTTGCAGGCAGGTCTGTAGGAAAATTTCATTGACCTCTTTTTCCTCAGGCTGCATTAATTTCTGATATTCAACATCCATCTTTCAAACCTTTTTTGCAATATCAATATAAGGTACAAGGAATAATATAATAAATGTATCTTTTTTACATACTGGAGAAGTCATACATCAAAATATAAACTGTGATTGGATTTCTGAAAAAAAAAAAAAAAAAAAAATCCCAAGGAAATAGCTCATAGAATATCATGTTAATTTTGGTCTGGTTTTGCCCAGGTCCTAGAGCAATGACCTCCAGTAGCCTGGAGTCAGTAACTTACTGCTGTCCATGGTTGTAAACTGAAACTGGAGCTTGTCTAACTCATCTACTTTTAACTTTAGCTTGTAGTTAATAGTAAACTTCTTTCATCCTACAGTTTAAATAAATGCACAACGAAGCCTAAAACTTGAGGCTATAGAATGTTCAATGTCAAGAGAAATTATTCAGTTAGTTTTAAAAAATAACTGAAGTTAAGTTCCATGGAAACAAACTTCTCAAATATTCACTAAGAACATTGTATCAAATATGTGACTTGATCGCTGTTATGTCCCTTCACATTTCTGTTATTAGTACAGAATATGATGCAATTTATCTATAAGAACTACAAATTCTTGGGCAACAGATAATTGTCATTCTTTAGTACCCAACACACTACAGAATCATAGAATGGCTTGGTTGGAAGGCACCTTAAAAATCATCCAATTCCAACCCCCCCACCATGGGCAGAGGCACCTTCCATTAGACCAGATTGCTCAAAGTTCCATCCAGCCTGCTCTTGAACATTTCTATGGACAGGGCATCCATGTTTTTAATTTCCTTCCTAATTGTGCTAAATTATAGCAATTGAAAAAGCTTATTAAATGTCTCTACCACAAGCTAAAAAGTTAAAAATATATTTGGAAACCATAACTATCAGAAAATGTGTCATCAGCAGGCTATGTCAATCCTAATGCCATTATATTCTCTCCTATCATCACACAGAATTTGCCTCTGATACACTAGATGATAATCCTTCCTTCTGTCTATTTTGTTTTTGTTTTACTCAGGAGAAGACAAGAAAGCCACTATAGGTACTCCTGCTAGAAAATTTTAGTTTCTTCTTCGGTTTAAAAAAAGAAAAGGTGCTCTTTGATATTTTTCACGTGTTGGTATAAAGGTATACTGGTATATCATTCAAAATGTCAGTGAAGAGCAATAGACATAAATATTCCATTTGAAGGAAGGAGTGTTCCAGCAGAGGTGGAGAGTGGATAATGTCTTGGCTATGTCTAAGCACCAGAATGGCCAAAACACTCAAGTTAAAAGAGAAGAGGAAGAAGCATGTGCCAAATTGGCACATAATCACTCTCCATTTGAGCAAATGAGAAGTAACATGCAAAATGTGTATCCAAGAATACCCTCCAGAACAGCTCTCTAGTTTCAATCCTGCTCCAGCTGCACAGCTGTGTCCATCTCTTTTTGAAGTGGAAACATAGGCATAAATGCAATATTTTCCCCATAAGAACTTTTGCTTCTCTCCAATAATTAGGGACCATAGGCCTATTCTAGATCCAGTATTCAGATTCTAATTTATGTGAGTTTTTCTACACCACAGATGTACAAAGCACATAGGACAGCATGGTTCAAAAATTGTACAAAATGTCTTAGGAAATAATCCTAAGTAACAATTCTTCAGTTTTTCTTGTCCTGCACAGTGGCTTGCAATGAATTTCCTTAGGTATTAGTTGTCTCCCTTCTTAGGCAGTGAGCAGCGAACTCTATCTAAGCATTTACATTTTTTCTTGACCATTCTTAGGTATTTATCCTGTCACTAACCAGAGTCAAATAGTTGAAGAATTAAAAAGGTTTCATTCGTGTAAATTTTCCAAGAGAGAACAGTCCAGATTCTCACTGATTCCTCCCCCAGACTGCTGGCACAATTGCCTCATTAATCTTTTCCTTTGTTATCTTCATCATATTTGGACTCGAAAACTACAATCAGAAGATCAAACTTTTGCCATCCCATTCTTCAAAGTGTGCACCCCTCCCTTTTCTTCTAAATAGATTTGAACTATGTGTTGTAAGAAATAATGTGCTTAGAAATAATGCAACCATATGATCATCAAATGCTCTATTACAGATGGAACACAAACAAAAAACAACATTTACTCAATGGCTTGTATATGGTTCACTTGTAAAATGAAAAAAAATCTGTGTACTACACGACATATCAGTACTTGAACAGTTAAAAGCCTGCAGACATATATATTTTTAATACTTTGTTTCAATTGAAAATTTCCATAAAAGTTACAGTAAGATTTGGAGACTTACTATTACGAGTAGAAGGTATTTTATGGTACAATGTCATGAAACCATTAAAAATACATTCTATGAGGGTAAGACAGACAAAGTTGTCTCAGAGAAAGTGTACAAACTTTGCTCTGCCCAGAGAAGGCACCAGGGTAGTTGTCTCCTGGAGCTGTGCTAGGAGAACAAAACAGCAGGAAAGCCACCCATGCCAGGGAAGTTGCTGTTGATTCAGTTTTAAAGGCATGAAGAAGTCCAGATCAAAGAGATTAAATGGAAGGCACCTTACAAAGAGTTTTTCAAATGACATACTTCTATTGGCCTTTATGGCAGGATAGGGAGCTCCAGGGGATTTTTCCCCACAGGAATTCTTAAAATATGGTGTATTTGTGCATGTTGGAGCATTCATAAACCAAAAAAAAAAGTCCTTAAAGCCACACAGCCAGCAAATAGAGTCAGTGGCAAAGCATTACCCAAGAAACTTATCTGGCATTTTTATTAATGTAAAGGAGAGGAGTGATATAAATTAAAGGGCTAAATTCAGTGTACCATCATGTTCCAGTCTTTAGTCTTTTTGCTCACACTGGCTGCAGCATATGAAAACGAGACTCATAAGCTGAGAGCAAAATGTATCTGTTTATTGTAGAGTTAATACGGTATTTATACACTTAGTGTGAGAATCTTTCTTCAGTCCTTTGCACGCAACCCTGTTGCAGGCCTGTAATAAATCTGTCAGCCTGAGAGTTTGTTAGTCTCCTCAAGGTCTGCAGGCCTTCAGAGAAACAGGATGCCTTTCCTGTCCTCAGATAGTGTGTAATCTAGTGACGTACAGGCTGGAGACACCTGTCCAGCTCACACATCCCCGGCACTCGTGCCCAGAGTGGCCACTCCCAGGTCTGGACCAGGTTCTGGTAGCGGTGTAGAGCAGTGCTGCCTGTTTTCAACAGCTCTCTGCTGTGATGCGCCTTGAATCAGAGTAAAGGACAGGGAGAAGGTTTCCTGCATGCTTCTCAAGGTTTATTCCCCAAGGGGTGCAGGCGAAAAATCCCAAAAAGCCTGCACTTACAGTCTCTTTTAAATGAGGGAGGGTTGGGAGGAAGATACAGTTCTCCAACCAATCAGGGATATAACGGGGATGGGGGTCAGGAGGGACTCACAGTCTGACAGCCAATCAGGAAGGCAAGGGGAGTGGAAAGGGTCACGTGCACCAACAGGGCTTTGAGAAAAAGGAGAATTCCCAGGCGGAGTTTAGGATTGACAGAGAAACCTCTGGAAATAAGGGAAGGGACTAGGAAGGATTGACACTGGGAGAATAATGTAACAGGTGTGTCTGGGGTGGTGAATGACAGCTTGTCAAGGGAGGGGAAAACGTGGGGTGAAACCAACATATCAGGGGGATAAACCATTGGGAGAATAACTTAACAATAACTTAACAAAAACCCACCACCACAATCTAGGTTCTTTTGTGCCACCCAGAAATTTTCTGCAGTGTCAGGCTTTGCTGTTTCTTTACAACTGGCAAAGAGTAAAAGTCCAGTTCTCAGGCTTAATTATCATGAGAACAGGCTAATGCAAATGATATAAAGATAAGTAGATGAAGCTAATTCTATATGCAAATATATATAGTGAAAAACGCACAGCACATTTGTGCATTTTTGTAGATCTGCTGCTGCCATTTTTCCCTCAGACCTGAGTTCTGTGTCAGCATTTTATATACATTTTAAACAGAAAATATCAAATGCAGAAATATTAAAAATTCTTGGCATCCTTTAGGGGAGAACACATCTATTTTAAGCCTCATGTTAGTGATTTGCTTTCAGAAATCTTTAACTGTAACCATGCAGAGATAAATGGGAACCTTTTTCTAACTATAAAGGAAGGAGCTTCTGACATAGAGCTGACTCTTACAAGTACATATTTGAAATAGGAAACTTTCACACAATAGTATTTTCTGAGAATGAAAGCCATTACATGACAACATAGTTGTTGTAGATTTACTGCCGATGCTGTGTGAATAATGCATATGTCAGTGCACCTATTCCAGTTATTTGTTTACTTTTAGATTAGCTATTTATGACGATTAAGCAGAACTTTATTGAACAAAAGCAATCCAGAGAAAGTAATACCAAATTATTATGTCATTGATACATGACTTGGTAGAACCTAGAATATTGTATATGTCAAATATCCAGTATCTATGTTGAAAGTAAATCATGATTGCCTTTATTGCCTCAGGAATCTGCCTTTGGAAATGGACTACATATATTATTGCTGAGAAAGAAGGTAGTCTAGTTTATACCCTTTGGAAATGGCTTGTTTCAATGGCAAGTTTGCCTAAAGAGCTATAAACAAAGAAAAAGCATATATTCAAATACGTACGTGGAATATATACACATAACAAATGTAACTGTACGGAAAAGCCAATTTGATAAAGGTTTCTGCATCAAGCAGTACGAAAAGTGTCAGCACAATACTGGCACTTGCTTTCAGTGTGACTTTTGGCAATAATTTCAGACACACAAAAAAATTAATATTCTTATTGTTTGTGGTCAGTCAGGCAGAGGAATAGGAAAAAGCAGTGTTATTAACCATCCCTGTAATTTATAGTAATCCAAGGCAACAGCATTTAAATGTGAAGAAAAGGGAATACAACAAATGTGAAGAATTCTTGCATTGATGACAGAGCTACTGATTAACACCTGAGGTATGATTGTATAGTGTTTGTTTTTAGTAAACACTTGCAGGCCTTAGTTTTACAAGCAAGTATACAATTTTCCACTTCAGTGGCTGGCTTGATGGGCTTTCTTACAAAGAAAAGTATGAGTGCGTGTTGCAGGGCTGGATTAAAACCAGATCATATATGCAGATAGCTAGTGAGATTGCTGAGAATGAGTGTTGTTTTATTATTTTCTTTCTGTCTTTTTTACCTGTGTTTAAAATGAAATTCAAAGCTTAAAGTACCATCAGGATAAGGATTCTTTTTGCAAATAAAAATGTGTTTCTTTTAATAATTTAATTAACAAAATTTGTATAATGGCTTGTAGCAATGGGGAACAAAGACACATGGACCTCCTTATGCATCTGAAGGAGATCACTTTGTTGAAGAAATCGCCCGCCTTTTATACCTTTAATCTCAACCAGACAAAACCAAAACTTAACAGAAGAAGGGCACCCATGTGTCCGAAAGCTGGAAGTGTGCTGTTAAAGCTGCTGCCAGAGAGTTAGTATGATGAGTTCCCACATCTTGGCATGCTCTAACTATATTTGTTGTGTCACAAGTACGTGGGTTACAAACAGTTAGCAATGCTTTTCTACGGTCTTCATTCTTGTTTGTGAAAGCAAGCTGCTGAAACAGAATAGCTCTGGCTTCATCATTATCGACTTGCCAGGAGAGCATGGCTTGCAGTCCAGGAACTGCACAAATGACTCCGCTGGACCCTGTAAAATCTTAGCTAATGACATGTTAGAATTGATACCTGTCCCCGGGAGTTGGCGCAGCACTTGCAGAGCTAGGCAGGTGATGATATCACATATGTCATGTGGGTAGCCTGCCTGCGCTGTAGGGACTGCATAAGGACCTTCTCCGGTCAGCTGAGTAACAATAGTTGGGGGATTTCTGTTCTGCAGCGCTTCCGTCTGGGTCATACACAACTCATGATAATCGGTGAGTCCTACTGCCAACTACATCGCTGTTAAGATTATTTTCATTATGCTTTTCCAGTAGCAAGGTATGAGGATGTATGTGGTACTGATGAGCTCTAGATAGCTTAGGACATGATGGGAGGATATGCTGCTTTCTTTTACCAGCATCTTCAGCTCCTCAGCTCTTTAATTACTTGATAGTCTAGCTCTCTGTACACCGGGCATTGGTTTGGCGCATATGTGACTGGACAGGCAGCAACAACCACCAGATTGCCCTCCTTCATCATGTCTTCTCTGCATTTTCGCCTGCCCTGGATTTACAATATCGCCATTTTGGGCAAGAAGCGCCAGTTTGCGGCACAGGAACTCTGTGCCAAGGGGATCAACTGAACAGGGATTTCCATCAGGGTAAGGCAATTCCACCGGGCATGGTTTAATCTCGGAGTAAGGCAATCCTGTGTGACTTGGGTTAATCTCGGGTTCTGGTGGTGCTGAGGGCTCGGTGGAATTATTTGCTGAAGCCCCATAATGGCCAACATTCATGAGACTTCTTTAATGGCCATCATGATTGTCCCCCATGTGGCCAGGTGCTTACAAGCCTCAGCACAGCTGTCCCGGGCATTATCAGAAAGTCTCTTCCCCAGCACTTGCCAGGTTTCTAATTGAAGGGGCCTACCAAAGAGAAAATCTCTAATGTGAGTAGACACCCAATCCAGCAGGGTGCTCAGTTTTGCATCGGCCATATTAATGGAGTGCTGATGTAGGAGCTGCCGTACCTGGTCCAAGCTCCTCCTTTGTTCCAGCAATATTCTACCTACCATATTGCTCCCACTGGTTACTCACTTGATACGTGAGGTGTGTGCACTTTTGATCCCTTGAATTCCTTACTAAACTCTTCCCAGATCCTTCCCCAGATCCTTTTTCCTGACTATTCCTGGCCAGCTGATTCCTTGACTCAGTGGGAGTAGCTACCAAAGTGATGCCCACCCTGCACCACCTTTACAGGTCCCGATTCAGGCCAGCCATTTGTAGCAATGGGGAACAAAGCGACAGGGACCCCCTTATGCATCTGAAGGAGATCACTTTATTATAGAAATCATCCCCCTTTTATACCTTTAATCTCAACCAGACAAAACCAAAACTTAACAGAAGAAGAGTAGCCATTGGCTGCTCAGCTGCAGTCTGCTGTTCACGAGTCATAACTATCTCTCACCCCCCAACCAACTTCTAACCGTCCAGCCTACAACTGTGCCTTCCCAACAGGGTCTTCTGGTCAACACAAGCCTTAACAACTTTAACAATTATAACCCCATATCCCACAGTGGGTGATGTTGCAGTGTCCTTACTTTAGAACATGGATAAAAGTGGAAAAATCTTCCTTTTGCTGGGTACCTTTTATGCAAACTCTTCCTAAATGCCAGGAATAAATCTCTAAGACTGGCCCTTGTTGTATGTTCTACAGAAATATTAAGAAGGTTATAACCTAAAACTGCTGTAGAAGAAATGTTGGAAGATGAGATAAACAACAGCAATATATTTTAATTAGTATTTAGCAGCCCACTGATAATCATTGTATTCAGTTTTAGGTTAGCAGGGAATATTCTGATAAAACAAAAGAAGAAGAACATTACATAAAATAAATAACAGTCGTGCAGTCTTCTTTTACTGTTCAGAAATAAAGCAATGAACAAGCAAAAAGGAATCATCCAGGAATTTCAGGGTAGCACATCAGACTTCATCTTGCTATGATTTTTTGACAACTTCCATGGAAGGAACCGAATGCATGACTGATGCTCCTATGGGGAAATTATGCTGTTCTTGATAGTTTTCCCTATAGCTTTCTCTGTAATGTAACCTCATGTTGCAACTAGGAAATACTCAGAGTGTTTTCCTGATTTCTTTTAACAATCCAACAAATTAGATTATTAAAATCTACAATAGTTTAGCAAAGAAAATAACAAGATGATTTCATCCAAAATTAATAACCATTATCAATGTAACTTAAAGAGCTCCACACTTTAACTAGTATCTATGCTTGACACAGCCAAATTAGTATTTCCAAAATTTATGCATGTCTCCAACATGGAAATGCAGCTCTTGGTGAAATCCTCAATATACAACTGCTATGAAAGAAAAAAAGTATCCTAGAGTATTCATAATCCTTGGATGCCCAGGCAATCAGGAGAAGTTAGCCTCCATTCACACCTGGAAAAATCTGCTTCTAAGCAGCAACAAGACAATGGAGAAGAGAAAAGAACACCTCCAATTTTAATATTCATTATTTTTATAATTGTTTTTATTATCATTGATATCTGTAGAATAATTCAGAAAAGTATTTTGGCTTGATACTTTGTTTTGCACTGTTATATACCATAATAGCAACATATACCCAAACCAAAATGAAAATTCTTGTTTTTCTTGTGTTGGAATCAAAATGATAATTATTAATCCCTTTAATGAAAAAAAAAACCAAAAAAACCAAAAAACCCCAAACTGTAATATTTGGAAATGTATTTTTGTGGGTTCAATATGTGATTTGATATGCTAGAAATGGTATTGATAACAAATATATATGTGACATCAATTTAATCACTATACGCTTGAACACTGTGTGTTTATCTTCTTAGCTCTTTCTCTGTAGAAAGCTGGAGATAATATTCTAAACCAATAATGAAAATAAACTATCCCTCAGACACCATCCTCCTTAATTTTTTTTTCTCTTCAGCAATCTCCTGGCTATCCTAAGTCAGTGCAGGAGTGAGTGTTTGATGGATATTTTTTTTTTTTCAATTAATTTAGTCCTGTGCTTTTGAGATGCAAGATTCTAGAACAATGAGTTAGACAATTAAGGTGTACATGCCATAAAAAATATTTTTGTGTGTGTAGTGGTTTAAGGCAAATTTCGGAGGAGAACTCCTAGGGAAACCCTCCCTCCCCTCCCCCCAACCGGTTCGGGAGAAAACCTCCTCAGAGAGAAAGTGGAAAGAAACCTGTTTATTAAACTGGCAAAAACACTCCCCCAGCACAATAAATTGAACAATACCAGATGACAAGAACTTTGTGCTGCCCGGGACAGATGACAAATTAGGGAAAACAAAGTCTCTCCTGTAGATGCTTTCTGCTCTCAGCTCTTCCTCGCTTCCTCGCTGGGAAAAGTTGCGACACTGGAGAGATCTTGGTGAGTCCAGTGCAGATTCCCCAGAGCCTCCCCCCCTGGGTCTTTGGTTTGGGGAGGTTTGAACAGTTCCAAAAAGAGGCGAAAAAAAGGGAAAAAAGGAAAAAAAGGAAAAAAAGAAATCTGAAGCTGCTCAGCCCTAACTAATCTACGCTAACTAGCTACAAAGCAAAGCAAAGCGAAAGTGAGTGCCAAAAAAAAACCCCTCGCTGTCTGTGTGCCGGAGACTCCCACTCTTCAAGGCCAGTCCGAGAGGTTTCTGAAAACAAACTGTGCATTTCTCTCCCCGTTTTACTCCCAGGTCCAAATAAAAGGTACAGAGTATAATATCCAACATAAACCCAACAGACAATTGGGGATACATTGTAATGTCACCCCAGGACAGTGTGCTTGTTCTATAGCTCCTGGTCAATAAATTCCTTTTCTACTCTAGTGTTTCGTGCATTATGAGAAAGAGTATATAATCATTTTGTATTTCATTTCAGTCAATGCTCCTCATCTGATCCCTATCTGGAATACTGGTGTAAGTCAGGAAGTTCTGTATACTGTCCTATTTCATGTAATATTCTTTTAACTGAAATGATGATTTTTATTAAAAAATAAAAAGCTTACAACCATGCAAAAACCTGGGTGCACATTTTGCTCATAACGTAGCATAATATAATTCTCTCAGGCATGACATGATGCCCAGCATTAGTGACAGCAACATGATAGTCCCCATATATTCTTCCTCTTTACATCTGTCATCACTACTCTGAAAAATGAATACTTGATGAAGAGAAGAGGGGAAAAGGCTGACAAATAGACAGCTCACATTGCAGAAGCTTCTTGACAAACTCTCTGATGAGGGCTGTGTCAAACTTCACGTCATTATCTGCATCAGTAGCCAATGAATGAGCTGACCAGAGGGGGGGAAAAGTCATAGCCATGGATGTGATGAAAGATTATTGCTTTGTTACCTCTTTGTGTCTTTCACTGGGATGGTAGATCCATCCAATACACCTTATCTTCCAATTAAAAAACTTACACTTCTGGGGAAAGCTCTTTTTCCATTGCATAGGTTTATTTTTGGTGTTCTTTTAGCACCTAACAAAATGAGGATGATCATGAGTATAATAAAGTCAAGACCATAAATCTGAGTTACAGTGCTCTTTCAAAGATGATTTCTAATTGTTCTGTCCAGAAACACCTTGTGAGGCTACAGGCTAAAAGTTGTTGGGTTTTTTTTTTCCTAAAGAATGTCCTTTCACAAGAGCTGGATGAAGAGAAATTGAAGAACTAATCATTGTCATGAAAAAGTTTAATTTGTTATAAATTTCAGTATGTTTCCAGTCATTTCCTCCCACTGCAGCTCTCTGGTTATCTACTCTCCAGCCCTATTATGAGAGTTTTAGAATTTTTAGCTCTCTGCATACAGTTTAACTCTTAAGAAATATCTTAAATAATGTGATATCAATCCTCACAAAGAACTGAAGATATGATTGGACTTCATCTCCATTCTTTCTTCAACTGTTTTTGTCATAAGGTCTGGAAAAAATGCAATCAAATAGCATAATTTGCTAGTTTTCTGTGCAAAAAATGCTGTTCTGTTACATGAATTTAAATGCAGAATGAAAGATCTCAGCCTATAGTTCATTTTCTAAAGAACTGTGATTCCATCTTGAAACAGCTTTTCTGATAAAAGCTAAGAAAACAAGGATACTTGCATTCTTCAGTTTCTGTGTAGTCTTTTACCATTTAAACCTGCCCTGTTTGGCTCCCCCTGCTTCTTGTCTGACATGTATAGGCAATAATTAGTAAAAATAAAAGGTAAGAGAGAGAGTATGTCACACAAAACTCTTCAAGAACATTTCTCTCTCATGGGTTTGCCCTCTTTAGCTGATTTATTTTCCATGGTATGCAGAACATTTAATGGTCATTCAAAAGCAGTGCTACACAACCTACAAAACCTGGTAAGCATAAAAGGGCAACTTTTTTCCAATAAGTCTGTACAACAGACACCCCAAAGACATTTCTCACTGAATGTTACTAAAGGCCAAATGCAATCTAATGGCAAGACTGGTTATTAAAATGTTAGAAAGATACAATTGTCCAGCTGTGTCTTCAACCATCAACTGCTCCATGACAGGCAGCCTTGAAATTAATGAAATCTGTGCTGATGCTCATAGAAAGATGTTGAAGGACTTTTCGAAAAAACAGTCTAGTAATAAAATGCCAATACAAGGAATATTGCAGTTATTCATTATGGTATCTGGCAACAGGTGTTTTATGATTACTTTTTACACCCAGGAAATCAAGGATATTGAATTCCTGGAGTTATTAGAAATGTTTCTTTTGCTGTGTTTTTGTAGTTTGCATTCAGAGCTCTCACTGAAAAGTCATCATCTTATTGAAACAGACATTACTGAAGTGAGCATTTAAATACAGACTCACATAAAAGACAGTGAGCTATTTATAAAGGTATAGAAAAGGAGAATGTAAAGAAAGAAAACAATGAATCATCTGTGATAATGAGCTTGGCTGCCATGACTTCTGGTCTTGTTAATGTCACCTGTGCAGACAGAATAAAGATTGAAGGTCTTGGTGAAGCAAAAGAATCTTAAGGTATTTGAGGGAAAGAAGTAAGTCTAGAAAACTGTGTTAGCCAACTAATGAACTTAATATATGTGGAACTGGGGCAAGATTTACTGGTTCAGGACATGCATTTTTAGAAATCTGTATAGAACAATTCCCTTGCATTACTGAAAAACTCTGCAAAGACATCACTAAAAAAAAATCACAGAAGACTAGAGTGAAAGAGTACAGAGAGCTTTGATGAGTAAGATATACAAGGTGGAACTAAGAGCCCCAGAGTCTAAGGAATCATCCCCAGAAAGCCGTCTCCTTATCTACATACCCGGTAACCAGTGAAATCTCAACAGAAGCAGATTATGCAGAAATTGCAGTATGACAGCTGGCATAGAGTTTGAACCTCTGGCTGAGAAATGCATTTCTCTGGCCTAGACCTTTCTGTCTTGTTTGTCTCTTGGGTATTTTGTGCAACCAACATCGTGCTCTTTCTTAAAGGTGCAAGTGAGCAGCTGCAACTCTACTATGAGTTAGAATCATAATAGGATAGTGATTAGTGTTTTCCTAAGGGTATCTGGTTTTGCACATAATGAGACAATTGTTCAGGCATTTGTGAAGATGCCAGTTGAATTGGGAAGCAGTTTAACCACTTTCCCAGGAGCCCAGATGCTCTATCTCTGCTCAGGAAAATATGTGGGTGCAGTTACAGTTGCCAATATTGTCCAGTTTTCCATATGTCACCATAGTGCTAATGGGGCCATTTCAGTGTGCTGGGAAACCACATACCTTAAGATAAACTTATAGTCATATCAGCTGTGTGCTTGCTTTGGAGCTACTATCGAAATTGGACTTAGGACTCAGTAATTTACAGCCTTTTTTTCCTATTGATTTGTGCAATACTTTGTTCCAAACTGAATTAGCTGTGGCGTTATTTTCTTGCTCTTATTGTGTAAAAAGAGAAAATCAAGATGAAACCAAAACCCAAAAAGTACCTAGCTCTCTGTGAAGTTTTCCTTGAACTTATCTCTATGATTTCGTGCCATGAGAATTCACATCTTGAGAACCACTTACAGTTCTGGTCTCAGGGGTTTATGAAGGTAGAGAGAAGGTATAGGATCAATAAGACCAATGGTTGTGATCGAAAGCATGGAGCGGTTTTACACTGTGGGACTGGGTTATGGAACCAAAAATGTGTATTCTATTTCATCTGCTGAAAGCAGTTGGGGAGATGTTTTTTTCTTTATCTCGTTATTCTGGGGGGAGGGGGGAAGATGCCTTCTGATAATGGGCCAGCTGTTAAAACCAGGTGGGGCAGTGTTTCTTATCTCTTTCACCACCTGTCCTCCCTCCAGGGGAATATTTTATGCTAATGGGCCATTAAGGCTCACCAATGACAGGACATATTCCATCATCCCATTATGAGATGCTCCACCCAGTGGGGGGAGCCAACCATTCCTACCTAGATATAAACTGAGACGTAGGAACACGAGGTATCTGGTTCCACTGGATTCCTGGAGGAAGACTGGACTCTTTTCTACAGGATCATCTCTACTTCAACAGAACCACCATCTGCCACTCCAAGAGGACTCACTTTTGGGCTGCTT
Organism: Phylloscopus whistleri; assembly: GCA_017589585.1. Taxonomy (NCBI): domain Eukaryota; kingdom Metazoa; phylum Chordata; class Aves; order Passeriformes; family Phylloscopidae; genus Phylloscopus; species Phylloscopus whistleri. The sequence continues at coordinate 14,243 of JADMLD010000805.1, forward strand.
CCAACACCCTGACCAACAGGGTGTCAGGTTGTAGCTCTGACTCTGTCAGGGTTTCTAGGATTGATGTTTGTTTGTTTGCTTGTTTGGTTGGGTGGTTTTTTTCTACTACATTTGTATTGTTAATATTCCTAGTAAAGAACTGTTATTCCTATTGCCAAATCTTTGCCTGAAAGCCCTTAATTGCAAAATTATAATAATTTGGAGGGGGTGAGGGGTTTACATTTTCCATTCCAAGGGAAACTCCAGCTTTCTCTGGCAGATACCTGTCTTTCAAAACCAAGACAGACTGAAAGATCTTTGCTCTGAGAGGAGAAGGCTAAGAGGGCATAGTATCAGATTTATAGAATCATGAAGACAGTGGATGAGGTGAATGCCAAACAATTATTCACCAAATTGCAGAACACTGTGGAGCTGGTCAGAGTTTAATTTGAAACTCACTCTCCTGAATTTTGGAGAGATTAGCTGGGCTGTGCTTGGCCTGAGCTGCATGCCGAAGGCAGTCCCTGTGGGATAAATAGCCCCTGGAATATGGGGGGCTGTAGAGGCAGACGGCACCCCTTTCCTAAGAGCAGGGGCAAGGGAGAAGTCTGGGTGAGAAATGGTCCAACACCGAAAAGGAAACCCCAGCATAAATACCACAGTTCCTTATGACAAAGACCTAGGAGGGACAATAGCTTGTCACAAATTCTGCTTCCCACCCCAATATTTTGGGAAGGACGATATTAAATGGTATAGGATGCAGAGGGACATCAGAAGGGTGAGCAAATATCCAGGAAAGAGTTGGATACAAGGAAGGTCTTTTGAAGAACAGAAATAATTGTAACTAATATTATTACAAAATATTTTCCAATTTTGATAACTTGACATTAATTGATCTGTTTATGACACATTCTTTTTTGCTCATTTCAAAGTTCTGGGTGTGACACTGTTGCTTTGCGTATCTTTCTCTGGCCCAGCCCGGTGTTCAGCTGGGCCACCCAGCTGCTTTGATACGCCTCAACAGTACCTGTTGGTGAGATCTTGGCTCTGCAGGCAGATTGACTCACACTGTCACGGCTGTGGTTAGAAAGAGTAGACCCTCAGAGGCATTTAGGATACAGAGGTTTTATTCAGGGGGTCAGGGGGTTCCCCAGCCTCTGTCCGGTGCCTTCAGAGAGACCCCGAACCTTGGCTGCAGGGCGTTTTTGTTCAGGACAGTTCAAGGGGTGGGCTTTACATTTACAAACCAATAAGACAACCTCAACAATACATGCCAACTAAATTACTTAAACACTAACAAATCCAAGATAAATTTAGGAGTGGTCTCAAGGGGTTCTGCCAACCGGTGGCTGAAACTCTCGGACCTTAAAGATAAAAATTCCATTTGTACATTCCAATTTGTACTTATGGGGTTTAGGTCTGTGAAAAGCTAAGTTTTCTAGAAACAGACGTCTGTAGTTTGGGGGTAGAATTGACTATGAAATGAATGGAGAAGATTTATCAATAACAAAGGAGGAATAAATCAGATATACATCAAATTAACAATTAGAATTACATAAAAACAGAAAAAAAAATCATACATAAACCAAAAATGGGACAGGAAAAAGAACCAATGAGAGGAAATCTCCAAACAGAGACTCAGGTTGTCTTAGAAACCCTTATCACACTATGATAAAGTACATTCCAAGGCAAGAGGCCCTTTCAAGGTATCCACTATACTAAAATTACAATCAAAAAACCATACTATATTCATAACTAAAACTTATAAAACATTTCTTACAAACCCACATGACACTACTTCTTCTCCCAGAATCCTTCTGTGCAGAGAAGTGAGGGAGTGTCTGATGGTGGCAATTGCTATCTTTCTCTGTAGTGTGAATCACATGCACGGAAGTTGCTGCTACAACCCATGTCTTTGGATGCTGCTGAAGGATGTTCAGTCCAGGTGCTCATGACTGTGGAGGTGGACAATAAAAATAGTGGTGTTTCCTGTAGTCCTGATGGATGAAGGTTTCAGCAGCTGTATTTGATTCTTCTTGGTGTAGGAAAGGTTGCGCAAGAGAAGACCTGCTGCAGAAACTGCTGCTCTTGCTGCTGTTCTGCTAAGTGGGGTCTTCACAAAGACACAGAGAAATCAAGGAATCAGTCCTTCTCTCCCTGCATTTCTTATGGGTTCTGAAGCATGTATGGGCATGGAAACATAGCCTAACACGCTCTTTCGAAGTATCTCCTAAGTATCTAAGTATGGTGGTAGTTTGTGACTGCTGGTGACAGAGAACTGTGCTAGAAAGACCAGTACTTAGTGCAGTAGCAGTGAATTTCTAATGATTTTTCTCCTGTTTGTCATTCCTATACATTTAATCAGTCTAGTACATTAAAATGTTATGTTCATAATAAGCTAAAAGGGACACCCATGCTATCTGCTATGATGATCTCAAAATATATATTATTAACTATTGTTTAACTGGGCTTGAAAAATGTCAAGACCAAAAAAAAGTGTATCAGGCTGATTATTTCTGAAAAAAAGAAAAGAAAAAAGAAATTCTTGAAAGTCCAAAGTCTATGTTTTATTCAATACCGTTGTTTTCAAACCCAAATGCAAATATTTCTCTGAAAAGAAATTACTGAAAACATTTTCTTGAAGCTTGGCAACTAAATGTACTTACTATGAAATTAAATATATGATATTCTAAAAGTGTATTTAAGCTATCATGTCAGTGCAGTTTATGTACTGAAATGAGACCTCTGGCTTCCCATCTGTTTCCATGACAATTAATTCACAATAGGTGACCTCCTTGATTTTGACAAGTAAAGCTTCTTATGTTTGTAACAGGAGTCCTTGGATATTCTTTGTTTGGTCTGCTCACATTTTATTTGTTTAATAACTATTGACTGTGCCCTTTGTTTTTTTCCTTAAGCAAATTACTGGCAAAATAACTATTGGATAGATGTTGAGATTCTTAGATCTGTTTCTTAATAATACAGCTGCTATAAGCATCTGAGCAATTTTAAATATCAATCCCATACATAATCACAGGGATACATCCACAGATATACAAAGTGTTTAAGGTCAGGTTGGATGGAGTTCTGAGCAAGCTGGTCTGGTGGAAAGTGTCCCTGCTTGGAAATAGATGACATTTAAGGCCCTTTCCAACCCATTATGTGGTTCTGTGATTCTACAATGTCCACATGTATCCCTACACATATAGAGAGACAGAAACAAGAAACATACCACTTTCTTCAGGAAAATTTAGTTGATTCTCTTTTTCAAACAAGATTAAATTGTGGGGATGCCTCTCAATTATATACCATGGAAAGGAAACCATGGTCTACTTATAATTAGCACGTGTATATCTTAGGAGCAGAGCTTTAAGAGGTAAAGCAGAGTCTGAGTTGCAGTGGGTTTGTACTGTATAACAAAATTAATCTTGAGATTAGCATGCAGATACCAAGCAATGTTCATATTAGACATGGTGTAATGACATTTACAGCCACATATTTCAGCAATGCTGATTTTTTTTGTTTGTTTGATTGTTTGTTCCTATTACAGGATTTGTACCTATGGGGTTTAGGTCTGTGAAAAGCTAAGTTTCCTAGAAACAGATGTCTGTGGTTTGGGGGCAGAATTGACTATGAAATGAATGGTGAAGATTTATCAATAACAAAGGAGGAATAAATCAGATATACATCAAATTAACAATTAGAATTACATAAGTCTAGTCTAATAGCTATTAGACTACTGGGTTTATAGCTAGACAGTAAAGATACATTTTTAATGTCACCTGCCTCAGACAGTGAGTGCTCTCCACCAAATGTACAGAAAGTTACACAGTTTAGAACACATATTTATCTTTCTTACTAAGTCATCTCTCTGAAAGTAACATCAAAAAATCTAACATTATGAGTGTCTTGGGTTATGGAACCTAAAATGTGTATTCTATTTCATCTGCTGAAAGCAGTTGGGGAATTGTTCTTCTTTATCTCTTGTAACTCTGGGAGGAGGGGGGCGGGTGCCTTTTGATAATGGGCCAACTGTTAAAACCAGGTAGGGCATTGTTTCATATCTCTTTCATTGCCTGTCCTCCCTCCAGGGGAATATTTTCTGCTAGTGGACCATTAAGACATCCCCAAAGCACACACATCCACAATCTCCTCCCCAAACTATACCCTCCCCAAAATAGAACATCCACATTCCGTCATCCTATTGTGAGATGCTCCACCCAGTGGGGGGAGCCAACCATTCCTACCTGGATAAAACTGAGACTCAGGAACACAGAAGGCATCTAGCTTCACCCGGGTCCCGGAGGAAGACTGGACCCCTTTTCTTCAGGATCATCTCTACTTCAACAGAACCACATCTACCACTCCAGGAGGACTCACTTGTGTACTGCTTCCAACACCCTGACCAACAGGGTGTCAGGTTGTAGCTCTGACTCTGTCAGGATTCTCCAAAATTTTGTTTGGAGAACAAAATTTGGTTGGTTGTTTGCTTGCTTGCTTGGTTGGGTGGTTTTGTTGTCTACTACATTTGTATTGTTAATATTCCTAGTAAAGAACTGTTATTCCTATTCCCAAATCTTTGCCTGAAAGCGCTTAATTGCAAAATTCTAATTTGGCGGGGGTGAGGGGTTTACATTCTCCATTCTAAAGGAAACTCCAGCTTTCCCTGGCAGATACCTGTCTTTCCAAACCAAGACAATGAGTTTCACAAGAAATTATATTTCTATGTGGTTGTTTTTATTTTAGAACAGTTTATTCTTGGCACAGGTCTGCATTCCCAGCCACATGGCTTCTCTGTGCTGCTGGCAGACTCTGCTGTCTCAGGGACAGCAGGGCCACGTGAGATACTGGCTTGAGCATCTGAAAACCTTTCCTACACTAGCTCTGAAGTGCCACAAAGCCATTCCCCTGCTGCCACCTTCCTAAAACTGCTGCATGAGACCAAAGCAGGGGGATCTCTTGCCCAGGTACTCTCCTATTTTCTCACTCTGTAACATACTGTCAAAATGTTAATAGACAAAAGAAGAAGAAGAAGAAGAAAGAAAAGGAAAAGGAGGAAAAAAAAAAAAAAAAAAAAAGAGTGAGATCCTGAACTCAGAAACAGAGATGAAAATCTCCTTATGAACTTGTCAGGCCCCTGGGCCATCTGATCTCTTTTAATAACCCATGGGTATCCACCACAATGTCACCCTTTTTATCTCCTTACCTGTAACATACTTCTCTCTCTGTTGCTGCTACCACAGTTTCCTTATGCTTTCATTGCTTTCCTATGCAGCTCTAATAGTAGGAGACATTTCAACACATTTAACCTTTAAAAATAAATCACGTTTTGTATTTTGAACTTAACACTATATTTTGGGGAACATTAGACTAATGAGCCAGAATTTCTTCTTAAAAAATCCTAAATGTTGAAGATTCTTCAGCAGTTTAGGCATAAAAATCCTTCTGCTCCTATCCAGTTTTTTTCTTCTGATCTTGACATTTGCAAAAACAACAATTTTAAAACAGCAGAGTGATGTGGACAAGAAAAATAATTGAGATTTTTTAGGCAGTGCTGCTAATTTTAGGTAGAATTTATAGACAATATATAGTTTCCCAAATTAGTTGCATTAAAATTCTCTGTTAATAACAATCTTTATTTCCATTTTCAACACCAAACAGCAACTTTGATATTGGACAAAATAATTTCCTTAAGGCCTAGAAAAGACCCATCTTTTCACCCTAGAACTACTTTAGCAGTTGTCTTACCAACAGTTTAAACAGCTAATAATAACTTAATCCTTTCGAAGTGGCTATATAAAATCAAAAAATTAAATCTCCTTCAAAATTATTATTGAAGACAAAATTTTCCCTAAGATCATAAAATTTATGAACTCCGGTAGAGTGCCTTTTCAAAATGTCATTAGGTACTTTAAGACACCTGGACAGGTGTGGAAGTTTTGTAACAAAAGCCTGAGGCAGCCAGGACTGGGCACACAACAGGCTCTTTCTACTCTCTCATTTTTTTGAGTTAAAGCACTCACATAGCACTTCAAAGGATCTCAGGCTCTCACCCACTGTGCATAAAATAAAATCCCTGGTCCAATTCTGTTCATGCACAACTCAGTGAGAAGTGTCAGGAATAATTGTTTTTAAAAAGTAAATTTATTTCAAAATTAACTCTTTTTTTCATAGCCTAATCCCATTGATGTGGGATTGAGACAGTGTACACCATAAATAGGACACATTTGTTTGAATTAAGTTGTTCTGTGTTATGGGAAAATCTACCCCTTTTTTTTTCAGTCTCATCCACATGAATTGGTAAAACTCTAAATTTTGCATGTGTATGCTCATTTTCTGTGTTTCCACTGACACTTCTTTTTCTCCCTCGAGGTAGTACTGAAATGCTCAACACTGTTTCACAGTTTTTTTTTACTGTTTGTTTTCTTCAGTCTATTTATTTCATTGTGATTAGCATCTTCTAGTGCTAAAGAATACATCATGAGTACCTGGTTGAATGCACTGTAGCACATTCCCAGGAACAAAGCCTTTTATTTTGAAAGTTAGAATACTGTCAGGTGTTTTCTTTATACATTCTGTCTTCAAAAGGCCCAGGTCAGGAGTGCTGGGGCTATCTGAGGCACTGGTTTTGCTTGCCAATAATCTAAAGGACTTCTAAGCTACACTGTGCAGTCATTTTATATTCAAAGTAATGCTATAAATAGCAAAATATTAAAAGTATAAAATATCAATAAAATTAATAAACGTTTCTTCCTCAAATATTACTTACTTTAAAAATCTGTTTCACTATCACAGTAGTTTATGTAAAATTGCCTCATGTCAGTCTGAGCTTGTACCTGAAGAAAAGCTAATTCTGAGCAGCCAAAGGAAAGAGGTATGCAAAGGTAGCTTATGGGTCACTGTAGTTTATATTTAGAAATACAAAAAACTAAGCATTTATATGTGTTAATGATATCCAAAGGCTAAATAATAGTTACCATCTTCCTATGCAATAAATTCTGAACCAAATCCATGTCTATTTTCTAATGAACAAATATTATCCACAATATTATAAATAATCTCTTAGAATGCGTTGACTGCTTCATTTCAGCCCTCTGTCAGAACCATCTAACTCCCTGGAAATGCAGCCCAAAAAGAGTAACACTTAATATTTGAAGAGATGGCATTTTAATTCGTGGAATGAGTAACATTTTCCATATGAATTCCTATAAAAACCTGTAATAAAACATGAAAAGGGGAAAATTGTGTTGTTTTACATGGCTCTTAAAAGATTTTAAAAATTTATACCAAGCTATTAGATAAGTATTTCACATGATACTTGAAATAGTTAGTAAGTATACATAATTTATATTGTTATTGATAGTGACTGTAATCAAAATGGCTCTCTGACAGACAGACATTTTCTTTTAAGAAAAAACGTACTTAAATTTCTCACTTTTCCTTCCTTCTTTTATTTTCTTCAAGAGCAGTGGACAAAAAAAGAATAAAAATACCTGAAAAGGAATTTTTTTTTCCTTTGGTTCACACAAATAAAAGCTTTATGCAGAAAGAGTTCCCTTCCCTTTTTATTTCCTTTTCATTTCCTCTCAATAACATTTTTCAATGACAACATTTTTGTTATAGTACAGATGTAATATATATATCAAAAAAAAAACAACCTGGCACAAGAAATGTACATTCTTCTATTTTTCCTGGAATTTAGAAAGGTCCCATATAAAACAGTCATTAAATTATGTGATTTTCTGCTGTATTTGTCTCCTTTGATGAAGTTCAGGCTGATTTTCAAACACAGAAACATGATATGTATTTTTTTTATCGTAAGATGAATCATTGCAGGCCATGAAAAGATCAGTAGAATCAGAGTGACATTTTAAAATGTACATTTAATTGTTTTAGTTCCATATTTCACTGTACATCATTCACTTGGCAGAGGGTCACATATCTCTAACCTGAACCTTTCATTTCAGACACTGTTAGGGCAGAGGCATAAATGGGACTCAGAGTTATGAGACTGCTTTAGCATTTAACTTGTTTCTGTTGTTTTATAAATATTATTTTATATTAACCTTCCCTTAGAAAAGTTCAAAAGTAGAAACATTATATTTTTCCTCAGGGAAAGTGTTTGAATTATGTCATAGAACTGGTTTTGGTTAATAACAATGTGCATTTTTAAGTTGAATTAGTAATAAATATAACCCCAGTAATGACAAAAATGCAATGTAAGTTACTTGTGATGACAGAAACTACCTTGATGTACTATTATGGGTGAGAATTGCTTAAAATAAGAATGCAAGGTAGAAATTCAAGACTCAAAGACAGCTGATAGGTTTTTTTTTTGTTCTTCAAACTTTCCTTATTGTGACATTTCTGGATAAAAGGCACCTTCCCCTTATCAGTAAATGCTTGGTGAATTGTGGACACCTGCAATTGTACCTACATGCGTTTCATATTCTCTCTGTCTGCTTTTATGTTTCCAGATGGCTGTTTTCACTGATTCAGATTTTACTTTCTAAATTTCTAAATTTTTTGCAAATTTGATTTACTTTATTATTATAGTATTGCTTTCCACTTACAGTATTATGCCTTTTTCAAATCCTAGGTAATTATATTGGTCAATGCCCTTTTTTACACATCTGTGTTCAGTAAAAAGGAGGAAACACTTCTAACTTTGAGTAGATACATTTCAAGCTACTTACAATAATTTGGATGACAGTAAATTTAAAGTGCTTACTGACTAATGAACATACTATCTTAAAAGCTGTCTTCAGCTTAGATATAATTTTCAAGCTAGTGAGTGGCTGATCTTACCCATATGCATATGACTGTGTGGAGATGAAACTAAAAATTTGTCGCAGTCAACACGGACACTGCACTCAAGGTGCTTCATTAGAATCATCAGAAGGCTTCAAGTATCTGCATCTTGTTATTCAAAAAGTCTCCCACATCTTTCTTCTGTTGCTTCTACGAGCAGCTCCATACAGCTCTGGCTCTGTCTCTCTTTCTGCAGCTCCAGGTCTGTCTCGTTCCTTCCTGTCCCTAGCACGGCCACCTAACCCTGTCTGTCCTATGTACAATATCTTACCTTTTCTGGCCCTTGCACAACCTCCTGCCCCTAGGTCTTCACAGCACGGCGAGCAGACTCCAACTGAACTCTATACCAGATAACTCACTCTTTATCATGCCCCTGGCTGTGAGGGCAAGCCTGTTTCTACTCTAGGATGATTAACACAGCTGTAACCTATCAGAGGGGAGACTGCCTTCAGCAGCATCTCCTTTTGTCTCCCCACAATAATTACTGGTGAATTTTATCTTGATCAATTCTTGTTGCTTACCTGATGAGAGCCTACAAGAAAGTTGGATGGAGAGACACTAGTTACAAGGGCATGGAGTGACAAGAAAAGGGGGAATGGCTTCAAACTGATAGAGAGTAGGCTTAGATTGGATATTAGGAAAAAAAAAATCTTTCCTTTCAGGTTGCTGAGGCCCTGACACAGGTTGCCCAGAAAAACTGTGACTGACCCATCCCTGGAAGTGTCCAAGGCCAGGTTGGATGGGACTCTGAGCAACCTGGTCCAGGTGAAAGTGTCCCTATGGCAGAGGGGTTGCAACTAAATGAACTTTTGAGACATAGACTTTAAAGAATATAGGATTTTGAGAAAATTAAGATTTTAGTTAGAAGTAGGCCTTATGTTTTTGGAGTTAATTAAAAGCTTTGTGGTTAGTTAAGGAAGACTGGGTTTGAGTTAACTTTTTTCAAATAACTGATTGCTTGTCAACTTTATGTTTGTTTAGCTGTGCTTGCAACAATAAATAGAGAATCTGATAAATAGTTTAAGGATACGGGACAATTACAGAGACTCCCAAAGGCTGAAACCTATTGAAAGTCATGTACCTAAGGAAATGGGAGTCCTACCAACATTCATTTGTCACATTTGCATTGAAAAGGTAGAAAGTTCAGAGTGATGAAGAGTCATTTTACTTCCTCATTTGAAACCCACTCCTCTTTAATGAGACCACCGACCCATTTCAAATAACAAACTACGCATGCTTAATTGCTTTTTTGCTAATTACCATACGAAGCGGGGAATGGGATGTACCAGGGTTATGAATATGCATTTGTATTTTAGATATTCAACAGTTTTGTAAATAAAATGACTTTGTGATCTTCTGTAAGGCGCGGTACGCTTTTGGGGACTACCCCTCGTGCTGCCCGGCGCTGTAATAAACATACACTTTCTAACTTTATACTGTTAGAGAGTTTTTGTCCGTCTCAGTTGGATATCGGTATTAGGTCGATATTCATATTTTTAATAAATCATTTTGGCGAGCCAGCCAGGAGGACTGCTCTTTCTGGCCGTGGGGCCAGTGGGGTCCACGGGACTCCTCTGGGCCCGCCCGGAATTTTCTGGGAGAGGACTCCTGCGATCTCACTGTCTACCCGGGGGGAGACCAGAGCCTGCTGGACTACGGACAAAAGGTATGTTTATAACTAAAAGGGGGTACCTGTGATACGGGCAGTTAGTAAGACGCAGGGGACGCCCTGTGCATAACGTGTGCCTGTCTGGTTTGTTCCGCGGAACCTGGTATTACTGGTTTACTGGTTCGGTAAGTTGTGCCCCGAAGTGAGGGGGACAGTGGCTGCAGCGAAAGCTGCCGGTGTTGTTTTGGTTTGGGAGCGTAGTGGCTCCGATTGTAATTTGTGGGATCGGCCGTAGAAATCAAAATCGCGCGTGCGCACCGGGTGTGTGTGTATATTGTAGTTTTGTGGTTTTATTAGTTCGTGTTTAATTTGTGGAGAAATTAGTGGTGCACCGTGTGTATTGTGGGTTTGTGAGAGTTTGTGTGTAGGTGCTTGGTTTATTTGTTTTTGGAGTGTGTTGGTTATATTTTGTGAACAAGAATAGAGGTTTGGTGTGTTTAAAGTTGTTAAGAGATTTTTGAAATCCCCGCCTGACTGGCTGAGAGACGCTTCACTTAAAGAGCCGAAGGCTTTAAAGTGCTTGCATTGTGGAATAATTGTGTGAGTGTGTGTGTTTGAAAGGAGAGTGTGTTAGCAGTAAGGTTTTGACTGGCGTATTGTTGTGCAAAGGAAGTAATTGTGTGTTTAAATTGTTTATTTCGTGTTTGAAAAGGTGAGCTGTGTGAGGGGGGGCTCGAATTTGCACTCCGGCACAGCCTCAGGGGTTCGGAGCAATTTGGTTTTTGTTTCCCTAGCAACCAGCGGAAGAATTAGGTTTTACAGTCTCAGGTTGCTTTTCTTAGTTCTCCGTAAGACTCTGAAGAGTTTGGCTGGGGAGCGGTGCTTGTTTTGAAACCCGAGATCACCAGTGTGAGATCAGAACGAAGAGATTTGTGTTGTGCTTTAATCGAAATTGTAAAGGTTTTTGGAGAGGCTGTTTTAAAACCTTTGACCAAGTGTGTTCAGAGTATCTCAGACCTTTTGTTTTAAGTACATAGGTGAAGGAGTTTGTGCTGTCTCCCATAATATTTTAAGTCAGGGGTTGTCAAAAACCTGTTTTTGTATGCTTGCTACTGTGTATGGAAAGCTGGTTGCAACTTTTAAACTAATTTTAGTGACAATATACCCAGAGTGGAATACAACAGAGAACTTGGTTTAATAAGTAGCTAATAACTTGCAGTTCTGGCAAAGCGCCCACCTGACTCACTGTGTTGTATGATTTTCCAAACTGAATAAAGAGGAGCTTTTCCCTGTTTTTGTGTGATGAGCATTGCAGCATAACCTATAACTACATGCCTTTTTACCAACAGGTATAGCTACACCCTGGAAATAACACTAATTTTTTCTTTTTGCTAACATTTTGTTTTTATTTCTTTTGTTTGTTAATAAAATTATATGTTTAGGAGTAGGAGGCACAGGAATCGAGAGCCTGTTGTAGAAGGATTCCCCTGCCCGAGGGGGGTTGTCGCTGTAACCCGTAGATTGTGTTTTGTTGTGTAGCTTGCCAGGAGCCGTGGATTAAACAAGTCAGGTGGAGGGCACCGAAAGGGATTCGTGAATCTTGCTGTTTAAAGGAACAAAAGGCTACCCAGGTGGCTATAGAATTTTAAGCATGGGGGCAAATGAAAATAAAGAGGTTCCTAAAGGGAGCCCTCTGGGGTGCATTTTAACACATTGGAAGGACTTGGTAGGTTATGGTGGTACAGAAACTAAGAGGGAGCTTGTCAAATTTTGCACACAATGGTGGCCCCTCTACAGGCTAGATGAAGGTGTAAAGTGGCCAGTAAATGGCACACTGGACTATGAGACCTTACTACAGCTGATGCTTTTCCTTCGCCGTGAACAAAAGTGGTCAGAGGTAGCTTATGCTGACATGTTTTTCACTCTGCGGAACCACCCTGAGTGGCAAAGGGATTGCGGGATTAAACCACCATCTGACCCCCTGGTACTGGCTCTTGAAAAAGATAAAGCTAATAAAGGGAAACCCAAACGGTGCTGCAGTACATGTTCAATAAATCAAAGATGTTCACACCCAAATAAAGTATATCAGGCAGAGATTTTGGAGGCAGACACAGTAGAAAAACTCCTTCCACCTTCTAGAAAACAGAACAGAGGGAGGGTGGTAGTAGAAGAAGAAGATGATGAAACAAAATCAGAACCCTCATTAACTGAGGTAAATGTTCCCCCACTAACTCCTGATCCAAGGGAACCGTCAAAGTTATACCCACCATTACCTAGTAGTGATAGTGAATGGGATGAGCCTGAGCCCCCTTTACCGGATTCTAAGCTTCCCCCATCGAGTCCAGTAGCATCAAGGACCAGGAGGCAAACTAAACTTGGAGGTCCCCCACCAAGTCCCAAGCTTCTCCCACCAAGAACCAGGAAACAAACTAAAGAAGTTATACAAGCACCCCTAAGGCAGGCTATAAATGCCGATGGAGAAACAAGGGTAATTAAAGTCCTCTTTTTCTCAATGGATTTAGAGTCCTGGGAAAAGACTGCTAAAACTTATCGGAGTGACCCAATAGGGGTTGCTAAAAGGCTGCAGTTTCTAGTCAAGCAGCATGTCCCGGACTGGGAGGATCTCCAATTATTACTGGATGCCCTGACAGAAACAGAGAAACGACTAGTTTTAAAAACAGCCAGAGACTTAGCTGAGGATGATTGTAGAACAACACAGGAAGATGTTAAAGATGTATTCCCCCTTCAAAATCCATGGTGGGATCCCAATGAACCAGATGAATTAGCACAGCTTAAGAGGTATCAAGATTTAATAGTGAAAGAAGTAGAACGGGCAATTCCTAAAACCATAAATTGGTCAGCTCTATATGCTATCAAGCAGGGTCCCTCTCAAACACCTTCTGAATTTTTAGATCAATTGCAGGATGCTATGCGGCGCCACACTACCCTGGACCCCGGATCGGATGAAGGAATACAACAACTAATAAACTTATTTCTAGGACAGTCCACAGGGGATATCAGGCGGAAGCTCCAGAAGATCCGAGGCCCAAACAGCCGGGACTTAGAGACTCTGTTGGATGAAGCATAGAGAGTTTTTAGCAACCGAAAAGAAGGATACAAGCAGGGAATGAAAAAGCTGGTAGCAGTAGTACAAGAAGGGGAAAGAGAAAAACAAGAAAGGCGTGGACAAGGTCCTCCAAGGCAAGGACCACCCCGGCTGGGAAGGGATCAATGTGCATTTTGCAAGAAATTTGGACATTGGAAGGACCGGTGCCCAGAAAAGAGGAGGGGTAATGAGCAGAGAAAGGGTGATCAGAAAGAAGGGGTGATTGCCCATGTAAAGGAGGATTGAAGAAGACCGGAGGGCCCTACCCTAGAGGACCCTCTGGTTATAGTCAAACTAGAGAACCAGGAAAAAGAAGTGGAATTTCTAATAGACACGGGAGCGACCTTTTCAGTGTTGAATGAAGCTCTCATACCTGTAACAAATGATTATGCTATGGTAAAAGGAGCAACTGGCCAATCTGAAAGGGCTTATTTTTGTAAACCCTTAAAGTACAAACTGGGGAAACAATGGAGAATCCACCGATTTTTGTACATGCCTAATGCTCCATCTGCGCTTTTGGGCAGGGATCTGCTAGAGCAGCTGGAAGCAAAAATAATATTCAAAAATGGGAAAATTAGTTTGGAGGTAAAGGATTAACAGTATGTAGAGTTGTTAAGTTTAATGTTAATAACCAAAAAAATTGAAGTTGAAAATAAAGAAGAAAATTTTAAGAAAATAATGGATCAAGTATTTCCTGGGGTATGGGCTTCTAATATACCAGGTAGGGCAAAGAATGCACCACCTGTAGAAATTAAGCTTAAAGAAGGAGAACAGGCAGTGAGAGTTAAACAGTATCCCCTAAAGAGAGAAGATAGAGAAGGGATTAGTCCAATTATAGAGAACTTTTTACAGATAGGGCTATTGAAAGAATGTCAATCTGACTTTAACACCCCCATTTTACCAGTTAAGAAACCTGATGGGTCCTATAGGCTAGTACAAGATTTGAGAGCTGTTAACAAGGTAACTGAAGATATGTACCCAATAGTTGCCAACCCTTATACATTGCTAACTCGGTTAACACCTGAATTAACCTGGTTTACCGTTTTAGATTTGAAAGATGCCTTCTTTTGCCTCCCTCTCCATGAAGCCAGCCAGAAAATCTTTGCATTTGAGTGGGAAAACCCCAGAAATGGACGAAAAACACAGCTCACATGGTGTGTCTTGCCGCAAGGATTCAAAAGCTCGCCCACTATATTTGGGGAGCAGCTTGCCAAAGATTTAGAATCTTGGGAACCCCCACCAGGAGAAGGACAACTGCTCCAGTACGTGGATGACCTCCTGATAGCCACCCGGACCCAAGAGACCTGTGTGGACTGGACGGTAAGCCTCCTGAACCTTTTAGGCTTGCAGGGATACCGAGTATCCCAGAAGAAAGCCCAGCTGGTGAGGCAAACAGTCATTTACCTGGGTTATGAGGTGAGTGCTGGACAAAGAACCTTGGGACAGGATCGCAAAGAGGCAATATGCCAAACCCCCAAACTGAAAGAACTGCGAACCTTTTTAGGCATGACAGGGTGGTGTAGACTGTGGATTTATAATTATGGACTGCTTGTTAAACCCTTATATGCCTTGATCACGGATGGGGTCAGAGAACTACAGTGGACAAAAGAAGCTACTCGAGCCTTCGACCAGCTGAAGAAAGCCCTCATGTCAGCTCCAGCTCTAGGACTTCCAGACGTGAGTAAACCATTCTTTTTGTTTTCCCATGAGAAGCAAGGGATCGCTTTGGGAATACTAGCACAAAACCTGGGCCCATATCGAAGGGCAGTGGCCTATCTTTCCAAACAACTGGATACAGCTGCCAAAGGATGGCCAGGATGCCTCAGAGCAGTTGCAGCAGTGGCAGTAAATATCCAAGAAGCACGCAAATTTACCTTAGGCCAGAAAATGACTGTGCTAGTGTCCCACACAGTGTCTGCAGTCCTTGAGGCAAAAGGGGGACATTGGCTCTCCCCACAGGGATTCCTGAAGTACCAGGCTGTACTGGTGGAACAAGATGATGTTGAAATTGTGGTAACTAACATTGTGAACCCAGCTTCCCCACAGCTTCCCCACAGCTTCCTTCCTCAGCGGGAGTATGGGAGAACCGGTGACTCATGACTGCTTGGAGACCATTGAAGCCACCTACTCCAGCCGCCCAGATCTGAAGGATACCCCGCTTGAGGATGCTGAGACCTGGTTCACTGATGGGAGCAGCTATGTCGTCAGTGGAAAGAGGCATGCTGGGTATGCAGTTACCACAAGCAGAAAGGTAATAGAGTCTAGACCATTGCCAACCAACACCTCTGCACAGAAGGCCGAAATAATCGCTTTGATCCGAGCCTTAGAGCTGGCAAAAGGGAAGAAGATTAACATCTATACAGATTCAAGGTATGCGTTTGGAGTAGTCCATGCACATGGAGCCATATGGAAGGAGAGGGGACTGTTAAACTCACAAGGAAAAAGTATCAAACATTCACAGGAGATTCTGAGACTGCTAGATGCTGTGCAGCTACCCGAGAAGGTAGCAATCATGCACATCAAGGCACATCAAAAGGTGAGTTCTGAATTGGAAGAAGGGAATATGCTGGCAGACAGAGAGGCAAAAGAAGCAGCCAAAGGTGAGGTACCCAGTGAAACAGTTGAGGCAACACTGATTCCAGATGGAAAAATTTCAATTGAAGGTAAGCCGGTATACAATAAGAAGGACAGGAAACTTATCAGAGCAGAGAAAGCAGAGTATAATCAAGAAGGGTGGGCTGTGACGGAGGAAGGAAAACTTGTAGTACCCTCCTATTTGTTATGGCCATTAGTGCAAAAGGAACATGAAAAAACACATTGGGGAATAGATGCTTTGTATAACTATTTGAGAGAAAGAATTATGGCCAGAAAGTTACAAGGTACAGTGATACAGGTGACTCGTCAGTGTAGCCTTTGCCTCCGAACTAACCCTAAAAACACTCCAAAACCAAAACTTGGCCAAATTGGAAAAGGCTGTGGGCCTGGGCAACAATGGCAAATTGATTTCACAGAATTACCCAGGAAAGGGGGTTATCGTTACCTATTGGTATTAACTGATACCTTTTCAGGATGGCCAGAAGCTTTCCCTACTAGGACAGCTAAGGCACGAGAGGTAACTAAAGCTCTACTGCAAGAAATAATACCCCGTTTTGGAGTTCCAGCCACCATGTCCTCTGATAGAGGACCTCACTTCATTTCAAAAATTGTGCAGCAGATCAGCCACCACCTGGGGATAGATTGGGAACTGCATACCCCATATCATCCTCAATCTAGTGGCCAGGTGGAAAAGATGAACCATCTGATTAAACGACAAATTGTAAGATTGGGACAAGAAGCAAATCTGCCTTGGCCTCAAGCTCTCCCATTGGCATTATTGAGAATTCGGACAAAGCCGAGGACAAAAGAAAAATTGAGCCCTTTTGAAATATTATACGGAAGGCCATATGCAGTTCAAGAGGGAACAACACCTGTCCAAGTAGGGGAAGAAACCCTACGCAGGTATATGGTAGCCCTGGACAAACAACTGAAAGAGATTGAAAAATGTGTGGCTGGAGCTCAAAACAGGGAATTGGATGGACCAGTACATGATGTACAACCTGGGGATTATGTGTATGTTAAGTCTTTTACAGAAAAGACCTTGGAACCACAGTGGGAAGGACCATTCCAAGTGCTCCTTACTACCTTCACTGCAATCAAGATCAAAGAACAGAAAGCCTGGATCCATCATTCCCGAGTGAAGAAAGCCCCTGAAGGAGTTTGGAAAGCTGCACCAGGTGATGGTGAACTGAAGCTGAAACTTACCCGGAAGAGTGAATAAATGGACTAATAGTAGTCATGAATATGTTAGAAAAAGTTGTAAGTGTTGTAGTTATTGTTATGATTATAGCAAAGGTCAACGCAGTACCACGCAGGTATAATGTAACTGGGATATACCGGTGCCAAGGAACAGCCAACGACCCTCATTCCCGCAGAGCCTTGAACCTGCTATTACAGGTCACAAATGCAAAACTATGGGAAGGAAGAAATGTTTGGGGATGCAACTATGCATTTGTGCAGGATGGATTTCATGAAGCCTACTATCCTCCCATGAAACTTATCCGGTTTAACTCTAAATGCTGTGACAAATGCTTGACTCAGTGTCCAGAGTTTAGGCTCAAAATAGAAGGGTGTGCAATTAAAGGGTATGATCTTGATTTTAACATTACTCAAGTGTGTACTGAATACCATGAGGATAAAGTTAGAACTACCCCAAGGGTGCCAAAGAGGGTTGTGCTCACTGAAAAGCCAGCTATCCCAGAGGTAGAGGAGGAGCCCATTGTTCCTGTGATCACCAAAATTGGGCCATATGCCATTAAGAAAACAGGAATACAGAGACTATTGGTTAACCCAGAATGGTCTCTAAAGAGAGTAGAAATGGGAATGCAAGTAAATGCCTCTGACATTCGGCCAGAGTGTGCCCCATTTCTCAGGAATCCCTTTATGGATTGGACTACTTGGCTCCAAAAACGTATGCCCTCCAACTTTAAGAGAAAGAGAGATTTTACTGGGTTACTTGGAACAGGGCTAGGAGTGCTGAACACAATAGATTCAGAAGTGTTAATGAATAAGTTGACTACTGTAGGAAGTGATTTAGTTAAATTACAACAACCGTTACAATCCTCCTTACTAGCTCTGGGTAATAGTCATTGGAAGTTGTCTAAAATACTACCAGAATGGGAGAGCACAGAGGAACGAGATCATGAAGTGATAATTAATGCACTTGGCACAGCCAGTGAAAACATCTCATTAGCTCTCGGATGCACTCAAGCACAACTATGGATGCAGTCAGTAGCTGCTGCGGTCATAAGAGAAGGTGGAGAAGGAACATTTCCTGCTGAGATTCGCAAAATTGTTTGGGACAATGCATCTGACATGGAAAAAGAACTCCAGTCATGGTGGGTTCTAGTTAACTTTACCTACAACCCCATGACTAGCATAGTAACAGCCTTTGTTTTAACCATATACAATGCGTCCATAAGCTTAATTCACCCAATAGTCCCTTTAGGACTAAACCATGAGGGGACTGTGTTGTACCCTTCTGGACACAGGATGTGGGCACGAGAAATTGAGGGGAAGTGGCAAACAATTAATTTAGAGCCTTGTTCAATGAGAAAGCAATTGGGATACATCTGTGAAGGGACACTAGAAGGAGATAAAGATACATGTTTAGATACAGACCAGAGCATTTGCCACTTTGAAACGCATTCAGACAATCAGACAACTCTGCTTGTATATGTAGGACAAGGGTGCGCTTGTCTCAGGACCGCATGCCCCACCATAATGGTAGACAACTTAATGGTGAATGAGACCCAGTACAATTTGTGTGTCTGTAATTTTGCTAAGATCGAAGGATGTGATTTTTTCTATCGGGCACCTGTAATATCACATCAATATATAAAAGCCAATCTAGCTACTGTACAAGAAATTGTACCTGTGCCCATAGGAATGAATCTGACTTTAGTAGCCCAATTATTGGAACACCATGAATTGAAACAAATTTTGAAGGAAGTTAGAGATGCGGGGAGAAAAACTTTGATCACGATACACCATGACTCAGACACCATTAAGGAAGTCTTCAAGCGATTTGAAGGACATCTGTCTCATCATTGGTGGGACGTGCTTTTTGGATGGTCACCCACAGCCACCGGTATTCTTAATGCTCTAATTCATCCCATTGTTGTACTGCTCATTTTAGTTAGTATAAGTTTGATTTTGTCTGTTGCAATACTTGTTTGGAATTGGAGGATGCTGCGACGGATGGCAGCTCTGGCCTCACTATCAAAGGCTTATGGTTTGGTCTTGAGAGATACTAGACATATGTCTTGGGTAGATGAAGAAGAATCTACATACTGAGTAAAGGAATTTACTCATCTCATAGAAGAAGTGGGGAATGAAACATAGACTTTAAAGAATATAGGATTTTGAGAAAATTAAGATTTTAGTTAGAAGTAGGCCTTATGTTTTTGGAGTTAATTAAAAGCTTTGTGGTTAGTTAAGGAAGACTGGGTTTGAGTTAACTTTTTTCAAATAACTGATTGCTTGTCAACTTTATGTTTGTTTAGCTGTGCTTGCAACAATAAATAGAGAATCTGATAAATAGTTTAAGGATACGGGACAATTACAGAGACTCCCAAAGGCTGAAACCTATTGAAAGTCATGTACCTAAGGAAATGGGAGTCCTACCAACATTCATTTGTCACATTTGCATTGAAAAGGTAGAAAGTTCAGAGTGATGAAGAGTCATTTTACTTCCTCATTTGAAACCCACTCCTCTTTAATGAGACCACCGACCCATTTCAAATAACAAACTACGCATGCTTAATTGCTTTTTTGCTAATTACCATACGAAGCGGGGAATGGGATGTACCAGGGTTATGAATATGCATTTGTATTTTAGATATTCAACAGTTTTGTAAATAAAATGACTTTGTGATCTTCTGTAAGGCGCGGTACGCTTTTGGGGACTACCCCTCGTGCTGCCCGGCGCTGTAATAAACATACACTTTCTAACTTTATACTGCTAGAGAGTTTTTGTCCGTCTCAGTTGGATATCGGTATTAGGTCGATATTCATATTTTTAATAAATCACTTTCAGGTCCTTTCCAACTCACGCCATTCTGTGAATCTATACCAGAGTGGTGCTTTGCACATTTTTAGAACCTGCTTTCCAAATAAGTTTGAAAAATAGTAAATGGAGTATTTGCTGCTATTTTGATTTTTGAGGATACACTTCTCATGGAATAGTCACTTCGGGAACATTGGAAGGTTTTGAACCTAGTACCTCAGAAACCAGTGACAAGGCAACCAGTGATGCTAAGCTGCAAATGCATGTATTCTGAGTACAAGGCAAGTAATAGGAAAGACAAAAAAAAAAAACCAAAAAACAAACAAACAAACAAACAAAACCCAAAAAAACCCAAAAACACCAAAAAAACCAGTCCTGTGGAGGTAGAAACTAATTCACTGGGCAATGAAGCTGGTGAAGAGTCTAGAGAGTCTTGTATGAGTAGATAGGGATGTTTAGCCTGGAGAAAGGGAGGCTCAGGGGAGACCTTATTGAAGTCCAGGCTGAACATCAGGAAGATTTTTTTCACTAAAAGGCTAGTCAAGCATTGGAATGGGCTGCCCAGGGAGATAGTGGAGTCACCATCTGTGATGGTTTCATCACATTCTATATTTTTGACTGGAAGAATATAAAAAGCGAAACAGGCTCATCTTTAAATTACAAAGATAGTTTATTCACACACACTGAAAGGATGAAAATAGGAAGGAAAAAAAGAACAACAAATGGAACCTTCAAAACATCTTTCCCTCCCTCTCCAAGTTTTCACTTTTCTACACTCAACATAAAAAGACATAACCTGCAACCTTAGCCAGTTTTACCATTTTAAGATAATCTTTCATCAATTCTTCAGGAAAGGAGCCTCTCCATTTCAATAGAGACTTTGTCTACAAGGACTTCAAAGAACTCAATCCTACCCACTTACAGTATTCTCAATACTGAACACGTGGGCCCTGTACTCAAATACGCTGCAACATTGGGGTGTCGCCTTTTAAAGGTGTCTCATCCAAGGCAAAGGGTTTTTCTTCATTAAATCAATTTTACTCAGTCTATCACACAATACCTTTGCTCAAAAATCTACACATAAAACAATCACCTCCCCAAATTGCACATCTTTCTATGGTTTAAAGGAATAATTTAGTTCAGTCTCTATATACTAGAAAAGTCCAGCTAGAATTTCAGCCACTCCTCCTCCTCTACCTTAAAGTCTTTTTCTCTCTCTTTCCACTGACTTCAGCTCCATGCCGTGTCTCTCTATGGTCTAATCACTATATCTGTCCTTCATTCAGGGAAAGGCCGGTGCTCAGAAGCAATCCATTTCCTAGCAGGGAAAGAGTTAAACTTGTCAGGCTTGCCGGGCTGCTCACGTGATCTTGTTGCAGCGGGAACTAAAAAAGTCTGAAGGCCGCAAGCTGTTCTTTTCAGCCTGAAGGGGGCGGGAGAAGAAGCATTCTGCAGCTGCTAGGGCTTCTCTCCCCCTTCCCCGCTGCTGCTGCTGTTCCCGGGGGCCATGCCTGGGAAGGGGCGGGAAGGGGACGACGGTGGAACACTCCTCGGTCCCTGCCGGTGACAGAAGCGGCTGCCGCCGGGCTTCTCTTTCCTTCCCCGCTGCTGCTGCTGTTCCCAGGGGCCATGCCTGGGGAGGGGGGGGGAAGGGGACGACGGTGGAACACTCCTCGGTCCCTGCTGGTGACAGAAGCAGCTGCCGCCGGGCTTCTCTTCCCCTCCCCTGCTGCTGCTGTTCCCAGGCTCAGACACACCTGAGCTGCGCTCTCAGGGGGCCCAGGCTGGGCCCGGCCAGGGGCAGCAGGCCTGGGCTGAGCCCGGCCAGGCTCTGTGCTGCTCGATGTTACCTGTGGCTCAGCCAGAAGGAAGAGAGAGCTCCTCCCCACACTCTCGGCTTATATGAGTATTACCCAAAAGTCGTAACCTACTTTTGAATGGTCAAACTATCTGCCAATTAAATAAAAATGATTTTTGATTGGACCATTCTTCTTAACAAAATCTAAACTATATTAACCCATGACACCATCCCTGGAAGTGGTCAAGAAATAATTGGATGTGACACTCAGTGCCATGGTCTGATTGACAAGGTTGAACTTAATGACTTTGGAGTCTTTTCCAAGTTTTGAGGTTTTCACTTTGAAGCTCTAGGATTTGAACAAAACTTGTTACTGAATTATTAAAGCAATGATACAGTAAATCTTATATTTTAAAACAAATCTACACAGGGCCATAATGACTGGCAGAAAAAAAATAAAGGCATGTTAGTCTGACAATAATAATAGGCAAAACTTCGGGAGAGATTTTCAAGGTTTCAAAGAGTGGAAGAAATTAAGAAAAATTGACCACTTTACAAGACCCTGTCAAAAGCATTTTTGCAATTCTGAAAAGCTAATTCTTTCCCTAAAAAGGCTATTTTAGACTGGAACAGACACAGTAAAAGATATAAGCAGAAAAGAGCTTTTTTATGGTTGGAAAATGTACCTTGTAGCAAAAAGAGGGAAATATGTTCTATGTGTTTTATATATTGAGTAAGGGGAAGGTGAGATGAGGGAAGAGGAGCTTTATTAAAAGACATTATTAACACAAGAAAAGAGAGGGAAATTAAATTAATTAAATTAAGGTGGTAATGGGTACAGCTGAGGACAGCTTTGTAACCACCAAAGCAGTGATATTTTATGAGAATTGCCTGTAAGAGAACACTTTTAAAATTAGGCTTGACCCATTTATGTAAAGGACGATCATTTTTGTAATAAGGGGTAGAGGGTGTGATTTGTGTAGGTGGGATGACAGAAAATCTATTTCAGTTCTAAGTTTTTAGATCTCATGGAGGAACATCTGGGTCTGCCCTAGAAACATGTTAATATGCTGGTGAGGAAAAAAAGGGAGTTTTTCTGAGAGCACTTTTTGCTTGATATTTGTTTGATAAATTACTACTTTATTTTCTTCCAGGGGATACTATCAGCCTCTGGAATAAATAGAGAATCTGTAAGGTGTTAGAGAACAATATGTCATTAAAGTCTCTAACACAGAAAAATCCAATTCATTCACTGTTACTATAGTAAATTTGGAGACTAGGGAATAGTAGCTGTGTGGTAAGTTGTTCATTTGTTTTGGCCCTGTGTGGTTCAGTATTATAAACAATTTTACCACTTCCAAGGAAGAATTCCAGAGGGACTGAACTGGAGTGAATACACTGTGCAACTATTCTGCTGCATGCCTCTATATTACAAGTGTGTTTGCCCTTGAATTTCACCTAACTCACTATGAAACTGCATAGAAAGTGTGAGTTCCATATGCTCCCTCAGGTTTTTCCCATTTGATCAAAAATGTTCAGATATTCATCTTTTTGATGGAAAATATATTTATTATATTCAACTGAACAGAGATATCTTAATAAATAATTATTTAGGCTGAATGGATTTTTAAGAGGGATATTAAATTAATTCTACTGCCATTTCTAAGCCTGATTCTTTTTGAGCAGGCAAAAATTATAAATGGCAGGAAATCTGATGTCATCAAAAGTAGTGGTAAACATTAACTTCCTTCAGTAAGAAAGGCTATGGTCAATTTTTTTTTTGGCATCTTGAATATGACAATCATATTTAAAAAGTCATTCTTTAAAGCCATTTCTCTATTTATTCTTATGGTCATCAAACAAACTCTTTTATGTTTAAGATGAAAGAAAATGTTTCTGTTTAATCATTCTGAAGAGCTTTTAAGTATTTAGGCTTTCAAATACTGAGTGCAAATATTAAAGTTTTCTTTTGGCTGAAAATCTGAAAATTTAGGGGAACTTATTTGTCGCAGTCACTGGCATGTGTGCCAGTCAACACGGACACTCGAGGTGCTTCACCAAAATCATCAGAAGGCTTCACATTTCTATATCTTGGTATTCAGTCAGTCTCCTATATCTTCCCTCTGTAGCTTCTAAGAGCAGCTCCACACAGCTCCAGCATTGTCTTTCTTCTTCTGTTCCACATCCAGCTCCATCCTGCCCCTGGCACGGCTGCCTAACCCTGTCTATGCTAAGTACAATATCTTACAGTGTCTTACCTTCTCTGGCCCTTGCCACGACCTCCTGTCCCTGGGTCTTCACAACACCACGAGCAGACTCCAACTGACTTCAACTCAGTTAACTCACTACTTATCATGCCCAAGGCTGTGAGGGCAAGGTGTTTCTACTCTGAGATAATTAACACAGCTGTAACCTGTTGGATGGGAGACTGCCTTCTGCAGCATCTCTTTTTGCATTACCACACTTATTTGTTAAACTTCAGGTTTTAACAGCATCCAGCAATCCAGTACCAACACTATTATCTTTTCATATTTTTGCACACATGATCAGAAAACTTAAGACCTGCAATTCTGTATTATTCAACATTAATCTGTTCCCTTTCCCACTAATATCAAAGGTAAAATACCTACTCTGTGGCAATAATATAACTTTGTCCATAATGAACATGAAATGAGCATAAATGCAATTTCAGTATTAAATAAAACTCATAGATAATACGTGCCGAGTAGGTATGTTGAATTAAGTCAGAATTTTATTTTTTCCCCTTTTGTTATGCCCATATGGCTGTGTAAATATATATTTCATGTGATTGTCAAACTACTAATCTCAATTTTTCAAAGATTCTTGCTGGACAACCAATCTTCTTTCAGTCTGTGGTAAGTAACATTAGCATTTATGGAGTTCTACTACACATGGTAAAGACAGCAAAACATTTAATAGTCATTTGGGTTTTGATCTTTTCAAGTATTAGCCAAGTTGCATTGAAACTTTTGTCATGGTTCTCTAGCAAAATCACAGAATAAAACCTGATTTTAGGATTCTCAAATTATGAAAATTAAGAAAGTATCAGCAGTGTGAGTGAAGGTTGGGAGTATGGATCTAAACAATCTATCATTCAAGAAGTTTGTCTTCCACGTGTTGAGCTTGTAGTATTCAGTCTATTTTTCTTTCTTTGTGGTGGTGGGAAGGTAAAGAGTGAGGCTGCCTTGTTTAAGAATCTTCCTCAACTTATGTTAATGCAATTGAATCCTCTATCCTTTTGCTGGTACATGTGATCTATTTGCTTTCCTATTTGCAAATGTTTGTTCTATCTTGAAAGTCCCAGAAGAAAATTTAATAGTTGATCCTTTGGACATGTGTTGTGACTCTAGCAGTGTATTAATTTTGTTTCCATAGGAGGTCTTTAGCTTTTAGCCTCATGTGACGATACAATAAAGAGGTTACTCGGTTATAATTAATGTTTCTTTAAACAGGTCATCAGACTATAAACTCTAACATCAATGGTAATTAATTTGCACTTAAGCAAATATTCAACAATTCCCTTGTTAGACTCATAAAGGCACCAGTTTTGTCTGCAATTTTCAGTGTCAGGCTTATTCCATTCTAACAAATCTGGAAAATATAGTGCATGATGTGTATTTCACTATGGCTTTAAGTTACTTCATAACAGAGAAGATTTCAAAAGGATATATAATTTCATAATTTTTTTAACTTTAAATTAGCGTTAGTAGAAAACACTCTATGACCAGATTCTACTCCAATATTCTACTAATCTCTTCTACAGGTCTAACCCCTTCATAAATTCTTTAAAATACAACTGGCTGGTATTGAAAACGTAGTTTTAATATATTCTAATTAATTTTTAAGAGACACCAGAGTAATAATTGCCCTACTTGATACTCAGGAGTCATTACATTATGAAAAAATATACAGTTGTCATTTTTATTCATAGGACATAGGTTTTTATTTTGTTTTGCTTTTTTTTTTTCTTTTTTTTTGACACTAAGACTGTGAACAGGAACCAAAAGTATCTTAATATTGTATAAACATTAACTATTTTACTAGTTACAGTGGTGATGAAGTCATTTGCCATTACCAGCAGAAAGGTGATAGGCTGTTGGCTTCCCTACCCATGCAGGTCCCATGGAGTAGTTGGGATGCCCTTACCCTGAGCAGGGTTCCAAGGAGTAAGGGAGAATGTTAGTGTAAGAAATATACTTGACAAAAAATTGTCAAGTATAGGATGTAGGGGACATTGTAAGGGTGAGCACAATACCAAGGAAAATTAGTAGATGTAAGGTTGGGCTTTAAACAAACAAACAAACAAACAAACAAAGTATTGCTGTTGACATTTTCTATATATCATAATACACACTTTTAAACTGTAAAACATGAATTTGATTAACAATACTTTTTTGGCTCCACATATATGTGCTGTGTTCCCTTCTGGTCTTTGCAAGACACCATGCATAAAAAATGTTATGCAATCTTTTACTATATTATGAAGTGAAAGGAAGATGTAGAATTTCTCTGACAGTTATATTTTGTAGGATGCTGTTGGCATGCTGTAAACAAATAGTCCCAGAGGCACTGGTGCATTGAGAAATCCCACCAAAATGTTTGGCCAATGTCATTTAAGGAAAAGACTGAACTAAAACAAATTTATATGACAACATGAGGTGATATTCCATATGTGATTATAGCACTAGGAAAAGACACAAATACATCTGTGGAAATGAACAACCTTAATTCTGGTTGTAAGCTCGTTTTTTAGCCAAGCAGTGCAGAATAAGTTGCTGTAATGTGGCTGCTGATTGACATTTGAGGTTCTTTAACATACTGGTGTTCAGCAGCTGGCAGAAGAAAACCTGGCTTTGTCAGAGGCATGTGTGGTGAGCAAACCCCAAAAACCTGGACCAGCTCAGTGACTGCATGTTCTGGGTGGGTAGGTGAACCCCACAGAGTTCGGATTAAGGTAACCAGAACAGCACTTGTTTCAAAAGAGTCCTGAGGACCTCAGGGAAACATCTTCCTGGGCATTATTTCTCAGTAAGAAACATATTCTATATAAAAAATTTTGATTAGAAATCATTCTCTGTTGTTCAAATTAGCGAGTCTCTGGAGAGACTAGAAACAATCTTAAGGGGGCTGAGAAAATGTATCTAATGGAGGAACTGTCAAACAAATGCTGTCTTCCAATGCTTTTTTGCCATAGCATCCATTGACTAGCTCAGCTCTTTGAATAACCAAATATTCCACTATGTCTGATAAGCAACCAAACACTTCTACTCCTCATAAATTTGCTGTGACTCAGGGGCATCCAATGAGGCCTATGGTGTGAGAGACTGTGGATGATTGTTTTTTCCAGCTGTATGACCACATAGAAAATTAATACTAAAGAAGTCTCTCAGATTCATCCTGCTGATGCAAGTCCAAAGAGATACAATGCCTTCTTTAGGTCTGCCACCCATACAAGTTATTTAATTACATCAGAACATTGTTCAATAACAGCAGAACTGCAGTCAACTGCGTACATTCTTCATGGTAATTACAACTGTAGTGAAAAAGTTGAACTGATTTTCTGACATTTTAAAAGCTTTTGTAAAGTGCTTTTGGGTTTTATATTTGTAAAGGAGCATTTTAAAAATTTTGGCTTGTAGTTTATCCTCTATATAAATACACATTTTAGTGAATTAGTAGGAGGAGTCAGTTACCATAAAGCTTACATAGATCTACCGATCTACCTCACTTTCTAAACCTATTTATCCTTAAGTTTTGGCCTTTTTATCGCTTTTGTAAAACCTGCAGGCACAGACAGATAAAATATTTGACATTTTTTATTAGATTAAAAAAAATTAATATGGAACATGTCTTTAGGCATGTCTCCAGAATTTGTCTGACCAAAACTGATTTTTTTAGATGTATGGAAACAGAATTGTCAGGCAAAAAGGACAAGATATTTGTACCTAAAAGACACCTTCTTAAGTGATAGTTCATGCCTTTTAGTCAACATTTGCTTTAAATGCTTTGAAGATTCCAGTATATGTTTAAGGCTTATCAACTTATCAGTAAATTGTTAAAAAGTCATTTAATATAATAAATAGGATTAGGACAGAGCCAAAAAGAACAAAACAGAACAAAAAACCCAAACCAACAAACAAAAAACCCCAACCAAAATAGAATCATGCACTAGACTTTATTTGCATCAAAAATAATGTACATCTGAAATTTACATTTTAAAATTAGGTCATGCTTGGCCATACATTTCTGTGAAATTTAACATCAAGCTTTCCCATATACATATGTGCAAGAATATAAGAATTTGGTTTTCCTTTTTTTGTGGTTTTTTTTTTGTTGTTGTTGTTGGGGTTTTTTTTGGTGGTGTTGTTGTTGTTTTTGGGGATTTTTTTCAAAGAAAGATATACAAGCTTTGAAATATAAAATAATCCCATTTAGCATGGAGAGATGAAAGTATCCATGAATAAGTACAGAACTTGTAAATCTGGCATTTAGAATAAAAACACACTTCACTGTCTTGGTATAAATAATTCAGTTTGCAAGACCTTCTGGGGCGAAGGAGGAAGAGGAGAGAACGCACTTTGATAAGTTAGAGAAATTTGTTCGTTTTAAAAATTAGTTAACAATAAAGCAGCATTGGAGATGAAGAAAACTGATGTTAAAGCATCAGAAGACAGGCAAAAACCTCTGGTATTATTTACTCATATTTAAAACAAACCATCAATCAAGACATCTGCATTCAATTGTTGAGAGGACTTGTTCAGTCCCATTGGCTCCTTTCCTACAGTTGTACATACAGGAATTTACATTCACCTTTGCTGCTTATTTGAGCAGAAGCTGAAAGTCTTTTCCTTTTTCCTCAAGATTTTCCTGTTTATATAGAGTCAGACCTTGTGATTCTTTGATTGGGTGAACTATTTATCCCCAGAACAGGATATCCAGGGAAGTTGTGCAAGACCCATCCATGGAAGTGTTAAAGGCCAAGTTGGATGGAGCTCTGAGCCACCTGGCTTAGTAGAAGCTCTCCCTGCCAATGGCAGGGGATTGGAACAAGATGAACTTAAAGGTCCCTTCCAACCCAAACCTTTCTTTGAGTCCAAGATTGCACAGTCACTCTCTGGTTTGTATTAACTTCACGTCCTTAGGTCATACTCCTGTTTTCTAGAAACTTTGCTCCTGTGGGGTTCTTTACTTAAGACAGAAATGATGAGAGAACAAATACTTTTCCAGACATAAGACCTATTGTTTTCTTTCATTTTGAAACATTTATGTGAACAGAGCTTTGATGTAAATATACTTATAAATTCTATTAAAAGAAGGGTTAATATTTACGCACACCAGAAGTCACTTTGGGAATAAGATGGATACGGTTACAGTTTTTATCTTTAGAAGTAATTTTTTACAAAGGTTAAAATTTTCTTTGAATATGCTAGGTTTCTTTTCTTCAGACAGAATTACATTTATATATGCATTTCTAATAATCTACTGTTCTGAAAACACCAGTTAGCTTTAATGCAGTGTTATGCACGCTATTGACATACCTATGTTTTGTTACTACCTAAACTACTTTGTTTAATGTTTACACTTCCTAATGCTGAAGGATGTTGAAGTGTTATTAGAGATATCTTAAGAACAAAAGCAAGATAAATAAAATTCTTTAAAGTACAGAAAACCCCTTACCTTTTAAGATAAATAATATTGCACTAATACTTCGATTTCACTAGAGAAGCATGTAGAGTGAATCAGCCTGCAGAAAGGTGAATTGTCTATCCCACTTTACACATCACAGCATGCATAAAGTAGTGCACATTGTAAATTAAGTAATAGATACTGGAATAAGATTCAATCTCCTACAGAGGATCCTTCAACCCTTTAAAAAAACTAGAGCAAGTCTGATGCCACATGTTTCAGTTTAAGAAACCTTTTAGCATTGTATTGATCCCACTGTCCCTCTGGGACAATGGTGACCTTCACTATACACAGTTTATATATTTAAAAGAGCACTAATCTTAAATAAATGGAATGGATAACAATGAAAGAATCATTATAATTTATTTATCTTTCAGTAAGGTATTGAACTTCATATGAATTTTGTGGTGTAAAATATATACAACTGCATTTTCTATATGTCTTCTCAGAGAAGACAGCTTCTCAATATTTTCTATTTTTTCACTCTTTTAAATACTTTATTGTAAACCTAATATTGGAATTTCTCTTAAGTAATGAGTTGAAATACAATCACTAATAAACCATTTTTTTCTGTATAAAAAGGCTATATACATTGATAGATGTAGCTTAAGTATGCATATTGGTTATATACACCATGGCAAATGGACATTGAGAATTTGTTTAGCCATTTCATTCTCATTCTTCTGATTTGAATTGGAATCAGATCATGTAAAGTCTCTGGTGTGAGGACAGTTAGATTGGTCTAGATTAAAAAAAAAACCAAAACAAAACAAAAAAAAAAAAAAAAAAAAAAAAACCACAAAAAAAAAACCAAAACAAACAAACAAACAAAAAAACCCCACAAACAACACCAAAACCAACAAACCCAAACATCACTAATAACTGTCTTCTGTGGGAATTTACTGTCCTTATTTATATAAATCAAAATGTTGACCTATTTTTATTTTGTCAATTTACTCTAAATTTATCTGCTGAAGCCAGAACTAAAGAAAATTACCAGTATGAAGCTTAGGGTTTCTGAAATTAATATTCAATCCAACTTAGTTTTGAATTCAGGATGAACACTCAGGTGCTCACTATTGACTCAGTCTTCCTGTTCTGTATCATTGTTGGACTATTTCATTTTCACTGTCATTACTCTCCTGTCTTGGGAGGTGCCTGGAATTTCCTGTAGAAAATCTGCCTGGGCAGACAAGTCTCCTGAGCAGTCAATTCCAGAGCTATTGCTTATTGGATGGTATGAATAAATTCTGAACAATGCCTGTGGGCCCTGGCTGAGGCACAAGGAATAATAAAACCACCACAGTTGCTGTAAAAACACATAAATGTTGTAATACATTAGCACTGGTGCTATTGTCACATTTAAAACTGGGTTAAATCATGATCTTTTATAAATGAACTGTGTAAATGCTAATGGGCATATCTTCAACTATTGTAATTGTATTTGAAAGATTCACTGTATCTATTCACTGCCTTGGGAAGATGCTTGGTCAGGCGGGACACTGGCAGGCCTTTATGATTTCCCTGAATCACATATAGGTATCTGAAAACCTCTGAAGTAATTCTTTATATTTCAGTTCTGGGGTCTTAGTGAGTAAGATGTTTACACAGATATTTAATCTGAAACATCTTTAGAATGCCACTAGCTTCTCTGGGATTACTCATTTGCTTGTAATTTAGGCATGAATTTGAAGCACTAAATGCAGAATTGATTGAGAAACAGCTTAAAATATAGTTCCTTAATAGAAACAACTGTTCAGTAGTAAAAATCCTGTTAGCTCTTATTCAGAAAAAAATAATTGTAATTAGATGGAAATTCCTGTATAAGAAAATACCTTTAAGGGTATAAAATTTACTGAATCTTCACTCCATTACCCATATTATTATCTGACAAATTAATTTAGTCAATGTTTAGGGTAATGGTAGATATTATTTTAAAACATTTCATTCTATATACATCTTCATGGG